>JADLZN010009794.1:0-485970 GCA_018155175.1 Sinocyclocheilus anophthalmus
TGACGTAGACATGTGGGGGCGTGTAGAACGAGCCGTTTTAGGTAGGCGTCGTTGACTCTTAACTTTTATAAAGAATAACTCTTTGGATTTGAGACTTTAGTCTTTGCACTTTACAGATCTTCTTTATGCACCAAGAGCTCGTAACACTCCAAAGAAAAAGGAAACTTGAATCGCCATTCATATGACCCCTTTAAGAAGCTTCTTTCAAATAATTGATGGCACTGACTGTTATCGTTTATTACCTCACCGTTATGAGCTGGGTTTAGTTGGCTTTACCAGCAGGTGAGGGTCTTGTTTTCATGTGAAGATGACTTACACCAGACTCCTTGTGTTTTTAACACCACTCACAGCCCAGGAAACTCAGCGACAACCTGGTCCAGAACTTCTTACTTCCCGACCAAACTCCACCGATACTGGAAGCGGAGATGGCACTACGAGCGGAGCAGCTGGTGAACGGGGAACGCGGCCGCCACACTGCGCTGACAGAGAAGAAAACATCCTCTCCCAGAAGGATCATGTCACCCAACCCAAAAAATCACAAAACTGGCTCAGAGTCCAGCACTCCAGAGGTCAGCTGGCAGGCGCAGATGTCCAGTCCCAACACAGATACAGCCAAATCTCCAGCACCACCAATAGAAAAAGAAGTGAAGAAAGAAGAAGTAAAGGTACAACAGGAAGTTAAACCCCTAAAACAGGAAGTGAAAGAGCCGAGGCAAGAGCCTGAGGGTCAGATGACTGTAACCCCCATAAGAGAAGAGCACAAGGTGCCAGTGGTAAGTAGAACATCACAAATACACCAAACATCACTGCTATGGCATTCAGATCTACTGTTCATGGCATCTCTAGTGCCTTCACCATGTCCAGAAGTGACTGTTTTTGTCAAGTTTTGGATGAATTCTGACCACGGTCTTCTCTAAGCAAGTTTTTGTAAAGATAAAAACATTTCCTGATGTTCTTAAGATTGGTGTATTGTTTTCTGGGATCTGAGGTCAACATGAAATAACATGTACAACATAATGTACATTTTCAGAATGAGACGGAACAGTCTGGAGTAAAAAAAAAAAAAAAGCAAATATTATTTATATTAATATGAATAGTATTAATATTATTAAGTATTATATAATTATTAATATAAAAATAAGTAATCATTATTAAAATACATGACGTTCATGTAACTACGTGCACAAAACGTGTTGACAACTTATGCTTTGATCTCAGAAAATAAAGCTTTATTTCCCCACTAAAGATGTATTTAACTTTATCGTGACACCAGAATTTACACTTTATGAAAATGTAGTAAGTGATGCTACAACATAATAACTACATGTAGCTAACTATGGTACATTGACACTTTTTAAGGGGCCAGTATCTTTAAAAATATATTAGTGTCAGCCTACATATTCTGAGCAGTATTTATCTGCCACAGGACAGTTTGACACAGCATCAAACTGGAAAACAAATCTTTGCGCTAAATGTGACTCAAAAAATCACCACATAAAACAGTAAATAGCCTAATATGCATAAATCAATTTCCAAAAACATAGTGATAAACAGCAGTGTTTAATTTTTATTTCTCTACAAATCCAAAAGACAAGGGAACCTTTTTTGATTCAGTTTTTTAAGTCTTTCCACCTTTTCTACCCAGTGGTGCTCTACAACTGTTCGGTTAGACGTGAGGACTGCAGTCTGTGTAAGAACGCTGATCAGAAGTATAACTGCGTTTGGTGCGACACCACAAAATCCTGCATCTACAGAGACCTGTGCAACCAGGAGCTGAAGCAGTGTCCTCCTCCAAAGATCACTGACGTGAGGACAATTCTTTTCTCGTTACTGTCGCCCGACCCTATTTTAAACTTTGCTAACACTAGATTCTGTCACACTTCAAGCTAAGCTCAAAATGCATCCAAGAATATCTCATTGGCCTGATGTCACCGATTACAAAACTCACCATTCCTGGTTCAAATGCACTTCATAAATTTCCACTCTTCATCTTCCCCAGAAAACACCATTTATTTTCATCCTCTTCTCCATTTCTCATGCCTAAATGATGGCTGCACTGGTAGTCACAAACTCAGTCTCTCACTCTAGTCTTTTGTTGAATCCATCTGATACTCTAATGATGGCGCCATGATCTGGCAAATGATTCACTCAAAGGTACAATGGTTATGGGGAGGTTATGCACATAAGTGGTGAATAGGTGCACATGCACAACCAAAATGAAAAAATGTGTTGGGTAAATTCAGACCACTCATTTGTGTACCGACATGGTTGACAGCTGCTAATGTACAAATTACTGTTTTAGATCAACTAACTTTAGTATTGTTTAAAATTTCTGTTTTAACTCAAAGCATAAATCTAGGCTGCGTGGCCGATATCGGAAAAAAACTAAACAAAAATGTGACATTTCATTCACTGACGCGCTTCACTCAGCAGCGCTAAAACCAGTGACTTGCCAAAATAAAGATTACTGATTTTAAGTTTTGACAAAGTGATGAAAATCATATAAACACATAAAAAACGTAAAAAAGAAATTAAATGTTAAATATGAGCATTATAGTTGTGGCGGTACACTATGTGCAGTGTGAACACCAAACCAAATCTCCGGTGCTCTCAAGTGAACCAGACTGAAAAACTTATGTGCATACCTGGTTATGGGTGATCTTTGTAACTAGTTCCATCCCTAATCAAACACACCTGCCTGTAATTTTCAAACAATCCTTTAGACTTTTGTTAGGTTTTTCAGGTATGTTTGATTGGGGATTAAGCTAAACTAATGCAGTACAGTGGTCCTCCAGGACTGGAATTGTCCATCACTGCTCTAGTTTATGGTTTTGAGTGTTATAGGCCTCTTTTAACTTTACTCTTCTCTTTTCATTAAAGTTTGTTCCCCAGGAAGGGCCAGTGAAGGGGCAGATCTTTGGCACAACAAAAACCTTTAACTTGGGCATCAAGCAGGAGGACATTAAGAGAATCGCCTTAGCTGGAGTGCCATGTACTCACCAGCCAAAAAGATACTCATTCTCTAGGTACTGCATGAAAGCTGAAGGATTTAAGGATTCTTTGTAGCAACCTGTGTGCGTGTTGCTTCAAGAAAGCAATCATACATTTGCGTTGTTTTTTTATGTTCATTCTATCATTTATAATCATTTATCATTTAATCATAATCCTTTTAAACCATTGATTCAGACATTGATCATTCATTCTATATTTTGTATTATCTCATAATATTTTTCAATTATGGTTTAGTCTTATGTTGTGTGCTGTGTTGTCTTTGCAAGCATGTTAGAGATAAGAGAATGTCTCAATTTCAAGTTTATGACATCACTGGAGGATGTTTCCATTGCTATTACTTGTGAAAAAATCTGTTTTATTTCTGCTGGTCAGACGAAGTTTGACTGAACATTGAAACACATGCAACAAAGATTATTCAATAAACTCTGCTCATTTTACAATCACTCCATCTTCTGCTTTCTGCTCTTCCTCTGACGACTCTGAATACAGTTTTGGGTGCTAGACAAAAAATGCAGTGAAGGACAAGACTTGCTGTTAACAGGTTTTAGGTATTAGACAAAAAACCGAGTGATCTTGTCTTTTGGGTGAGCGTGGCGGTTCAAGTTCACTAAGGCCCTTAGCGCTCTCTGTGTCTATGTGGTGTCTTTGTCAGCGGACAGGTGAGTGCTCATTTCTTACCTACCTTTGGGTACCCAGACTAAAGAAAGAAAAAATTACCATGAAAGGATTGATACAATGTAAAAACAGGTATGTACACAATAAGTGCATTGTATTAAATGACTAAATTAAATGAAGTACATAGTAGTTACTTAATATAAAGTGTCGTGTGTGTGTGTGTGTGTGTGACGACCCAAACAGTCACATCCCTGTGTTTTTATAGATACAGTCCTGGCCCAGCTCCCCGACATTAACCACAGGAAGTAGTACAGGAAGCAGCCCATGTGTGAGCCATCAAAGCCCTGTGGTGACACCCAGAGCCTGGGACGAGGTGCTGTGGCTGGGGACAGAGGGATGCAGAGGGAGGCCAGGGGGTCAAACATAACCTCTTTGAGAAAGTTTCAGTTCCCCATACACTCTTAAAAATAAAGGGGACTTCACGATGCCTAGAAGAACCTTTTTGTCTAAATGGTTCATTAATGAACCTTTAACATCTGAAGAACCTTTCTGTTACACAAAAAGGTTCTTTGTGGCGAAAGAAGATTCTTCAGATTATAAAAAATGTAAGAAAGAGATGGTTCTTAAAGAACCTTTGACTGAATGGTTCTTTGTGGAACCAAAAATGGTTCTTATATGGCATCGCTGAGAACCTTTTGACCCGCACCCTGTAGTTTTTAAGAGGCAACTAGCGAGAATGAGGCTTTACTTCAGCTTTCATGTAACGCTTCAGCTGACTCGGTCTCAGTATTGTCACTTGACTCAGCATGCAGTTTTTTTTTTTGAGGTGGTTAGTAAAGGACAGGAAGTATTCTACACGTCCCAAGCATCAAGTGAAAGAGTGTTTTAACCTCCATTAAATAAACAGTCTCTCTCCCTCGCTGTCTGTCTCTCGTTGTAAACTGTTGCCATATAATCGTAAGGTGCTTTCACATAAACATCCCTATGCAATAAACAGACCCAGATTGCAATATTGCAGTTCAAACCACGATCAAACACGCACTCGCATGCTTGCTAACACTGGCCATACTTTCCTCTATTGTGTATATGTTAGCATGGGTGTTAAATTATAGCATTTTCCTGGAATAGCACCTTTGGACATTGTACATTTGTTTCATGTGATAAAAGTGTGCACTACAGGAAATGTGAGACAGAACAACGAAAAAAGAGGGAAAGAAAGACAAAAAGAGAAAGACAAAAAGTGAGACACAGCATCTAGAAAAGACTAGTTTGTTTGTTTGTTTGTTTATATCTAGATGCTAGATACTTGAAACCAGGATCTTATCCACCCAAGTGAACCTATGTTAACCCAAGTTAGCCTAAAAGTTGGCAGCTAGTGCTTCATGTCTCTATATAGGACACCTAAATGTTTTTGCGTGCTATAATTAGGCTTGAGTATTTAGTTGAGTGGCTTGGATTGTGGAAATAGCTTATTGTTTGTAAGATTTCTTACAGAAGTCTTACAGAATGACATTACTGATTATGGATCTCTGTGGTATTTTGATTAGCTTTGCTGACATTTTAAACTGACAATATGCTGTCACCTAGTGGTTTGACACTCAAAGTACACTTAAGTTGCAAAAACATGTTTTTCTATGGCAAAACAATCTTTCATGTTTATTTAATATTTATATTTAATTTTTATTTTATTCAAGCATTATTTCAATTATTGAATATGATTTTTAAGTGATTGAATACCTGATTTTAATTTTACAACACTAATTCCAAACTCTTCTTGAAAAGCCTTGCCTGGCACTCAAGCTCTGCCAAAGTCGCTTTTAATTATTCTAGCAATGAGACAAAAAGTCTGTTTCCAAAAGTGTAATTATTTGCTCACAATTCCTCACAAAAACCAATGTTGTTGTTAGATGGTTATTCAGTGTTCCACAGCCAATGCAATTTGTTATCCTGGGGACAGTAGCAGAACCCCATTATGAAAAAATTTGTTATTTTCAACTTCTGAAGGTTATCTGAAAGAGCGTTGCCCCAATTACAATTTCAGAACTTCCTATTGCATTTTTCTGCTCTGCGAAGCCTATTATTTGATACCAACCAGCCGTAAAATCACAGAAATGAATGGATCTGATGTAATCATACTGATGTAATAGAATACAGAATCAGGTTTTAATTATTACAACAAACAAGAGTTCCTGTGTGGTTGGTGTGGGTGTGTGTGTGTGTGGTGGTGTGTGTGTGTGTAAGCAAAAACCACTCAGGCAATTAACAATCAAAGCAGGATAATTGGAAAGCCACGAAATGGGGATGTGGCTTCTGAAAGAATGCACAGTAATATGTAAATAATTGTCCTTTGAGCATGTTGAGAACATTTACATTGTTTGCATTGGGAATAATCTAGGAATCTGATCAACCTCATTGGGCATTCTGGTAAAGTGTCTTCCTTCAAAGAGCGGCTCTCAGTCTTCATTAGTGGCTTCATTAGCTTTCTCACATCTCTGATCACTTGTAATCAGGTTGATGATGAGAACTGGGTATTTCACGGCTCAAGCTGCCAGCTGAAAGAATTAAGGATTGTTTTCTCTTTATTTTTAGTAAAAATATCTAAGCAAGATACATTGAGCCCTACCGGAGCAAAATTGTGTAAGATAAATAGTTTACAAGACATAAAAAAAATGATATATAAAAAAATACCTTTTTCTTAAACAAATGTACATTTATAGCATTTAAAAATTATATGTATAATGTAGGCATTTTCAAACATATAATTTTTTTACTAATTGCAAATGTTATGTTCTTGTTGTCATCATTGTAAAATTCACTAACAACTGGTGTTTGTTTTACATCATAAAGAAGGGCCAATTATATAGTATGTACCAATGTTTTTAACAATCTTATTATATATATATATACATTCTGTAGTATTAATACTTTTATAGATTACATAGTATCTCTAAATATATGAAATTAAAATATTGATTTTTAAAAAAACAACAGGTATTTTTACTTTTGAAAGGGGAGCAAAACTTTGGCCCTTCATCTGATCTTGTTCCGTACAGAAGCCTCATCATTTGGCTGAGCGCAGGGGTGCAGAATTCGGGGTGATGGTCCCAGGACTTGTGGGATTGATGGTGAGAGCACCAGATGGCTCATTAGTGGCACTGCACCAAACTGGCACTGCAGGGAATACCGGATACCATCCACCGAGCTAAACCGACATCTCCAGACGCTAAGTAATAGGAGAGTATGCACTTTATACAGACACACACACACAAGCGCGCATACACACCTCTTTGATTAGAGCTAGGTCTATGCAATAACTCATATTGACAGCCACCCGACTAAGTTGCTCGGTGCAACAGGAAGCAAATCTAATCATTGCACGCTGCCACGCGCTAAAAATAACTCCTTTAATTTCTCGCTCTAGCTCAATTTTGTTCATGTTTATCCTCCCTCCCTCTTCACGACTCCTTCTGTTTGCTGTCTCGCAGCATAATGTCTTTCTCTGCCAACTGACAGCGTAACTGTTTCTGCTCATCTGTCTTTGCCACCATTCTGGATGTGCCAGATTCAGCTGCTTACGGACGGATGCAAATAACGTCTGTTTCTTGTTGAACAGAACACGGACACGGTGAGAATATTACTGACGTTAAACGGTACTTTATGGGTTTTCGGGGTGTGGTGGGGCACAGCTCAAAATCCCCCCCGAGGTATATATTTTGAGCTGATATTATGATTTCAAACAGTAGAGGGTGCCACAAGAATGTGTTACGAAACCGTTTTTTTTTTCAGTGTGACTCAAGTTATTAGGAGTAAATATGTACCTCGAAATATCTCGAAAAGACTTGAATCGTCGCTGGAAGCTGAAGAAACTACATGTGAGCCACAATCAATATCTGTCCTTCACATCAGAGTCGCTCAAATCATGGCAAGTGAAGTATAAAATGACCTGCTCTGTCTCTGTTTATGATTTGTCAGATGATTCAGTCATCTATTTCTTAGCATTTAGTAAAAGAGGTGTGTGTGTTTGTGTTTTGTTGTGTGTTTGTGGGTTGTGGTGGGAGTCGGTTTAAGGGGCTTGGGGGGGTGTGAAATACAGATCCACTCCGAGCAATAGAAGTACGGGACTGTTTGGGAGAAAATAGAACAATGGTTGCAGATGACAGCCGGCTCTGTGTTCCACGCTCGGGCACAATGCCATCTCATTCCCCCTGACTGCTATCATTATTCTCATTTTTGCTCTGATTTTCTTTCTCTTTCCATCGCTGCTCCTGTTATATTTCGCGTGTTTTGCTCAACTGTTCATTTTACACTCTAAAATGTTTGAGAAAGGCATTTGAGGAGGGTTGAGAGAGAATGAGGCAGGCAGGCAGGGAGAGAGAGAGAGAGAATAAATGAAAAAGCAAAGCATCTCTGTCCCTACAGGCCTCGGGGCAAAGACCGTACTCTTTTCCTTCAGACATACTAATTTCCATAGTCATGAATTATTCAAATCATTCAGCTTTGACACTCAGTCCAACTACAACATACACACACGTGCAAGTGCACTTTCACTGCAATAACACACTGGGGTCCAAAATAACATTTTAAAGAGACACTGCATTAATGATTTTGCTCATGTTACCCAGACTGTCCTCTGAAGGCAAAGCCACAAAAACACCTTGCTTACTTCAAAGACCTCGACTACCTGTGGATGACAGAAGAATTTGGTGGGTTTATGAAGGTCGGTTTGTTAAATAGTTATAATCCGTCTAGATTTAAGCCTAAAAGTTTCAAGTCAAAAATTAAGATGGTGAAAGATTCCCGAGTCAGTCGTTTTATACAAACATATTTATTTTATTTATTTTTTATTTTTTCATTTTGGTTGGTCTGTTTAAGCTTTTGGCAGGCATTGTATGCAATAAAATGTTTATTTCTTTTGCATTTATTTTATCTTTGATATTGCAATTAGTCTTTATTCTCAAGGCTAGCAACCCACGTTGCTGTATAGTATAATAATTATTATTCAATCTTTGTTGTCACTGTTGTTGTGTTGCTTTGCCAGTATGCCAAAACTGTTCACTAAACAATAACTGGAATTTGATTCAACAAGTGTGTTTTTAGATTTTTTAATTTTTTAATTTGGAATTTCACAAAATTAAATTGTAGGCCTATTTAACAATTACAATTTTTGAATTAATTAAACTATATAAATTTATTGATAATATTGAAATTTATTTTATTAGACTTTTTATTTTTGAAATTATTATTCATTTATGTTTTTTTTGCAACATATGTTGATCAATATGTTATCTAAAGCTTTATTAATTTAAATTAACCTACTCAGCTGAACATTAATCTTCAAAACAGCAGCCATAAACATGCAGGATTAAAAACATTGGACTGAAATGAAAGAGGTGGGCTTAAATATGTTGTCACAACACAATTTTCTGCATCCATCCTCAATTTCTGTCCTTTGATTATGATTTACAATTGGTTTGGCCTTATTCTCAGTCACAGCATGAGTCAGATTACCGCAAATCTCAGATTTACTGTAAGTGGGAGAGGAAAAGATCATTATTTTATTCCAGCTCAGGCTTCACAGCAGGGGGCCTGTGGGAGGCCTCAATGGTGTCTGAAGAAAGGTTAGCGCAAAGAACTCTTTCTGATTCCTACCTCCACTCTGGAAAATGCTTTTTCGCACAATTTTGAAGACTGAAATAGGCAGGATGGATCTACGGGGTCTAAACATAAAGTATCATCTGGAAGAACGTCCCATCGCCATCAGAGATAAAAAGTATTAAGTTATTGAAGTATTAAGTAAGATTAGCATATAAACAATGTAGATATCCCAGAAATAGTTTGAAAAAAAAAAAAAACTGAACAATGTTCAGAACAGTGTGAATGCAATTTTTAATTGTACTGTATTGCATTTTTTTTCAAAGTATTAACTTTCTGAAACTAGGAGATTTGGTAAACCTTTTTATTTTACCATGAAACTGTTTTTGTGTATTGTGGACACTGTAAAAAAATGATGAGATTTTAAACATTAAAGACTGTAAAAATGCTACAGTAAAAACCTGTTAAATGGTTAAAAACTGTAAGTTCTTACTATATTCGGTGAATAAAGGTAATTACATTTAATGTAATTTTACAGTTAAATACTGTTAAAAATACGTTTTTTGGAAGTGAAAAAGAAAAAGTCGTATAATTTACAGTGAACTTAGTGTGGAACTTCACTGTGCACCTTCTATATATAAGTACTTCCTTCGTCAGCTTGTGGAAAAGCTGTTTGTGATGAGCTTTGATTCATCATGTAACTTTCTCATCACCACCAGTTTTTGGTGGTTATCAGTGCATTACAATGGTTAAAAACAGATATTAGTACTTCAATATGTTTGTTTATTAACATTACATCAGTTAATGGAATACGGTATTTTATTGTGAATTTAAGTCAAGTCTGTGAAACCTGAAATGTTGCTACCATATTTTTTACAGTGACGTTCTGGCAACCACAGCTGCGGTTTTTCCGTAAATGTTCACAGATTTTTTTTAAGGCGAGCTTGTCAAAACAAGTTACCATAAAATACAAAATACATGTTATCAGTTTTTTTAATTATTATTGCAATATTCTTTTTATAAAAAAATACTGCAGGCTTATGGATAATTTATTTTTTAATATTAGTTTTTAAATGCCATTGTATTGAAGGCTCGTGACGATGGATTCCTGGGGAACATTTAATTTGACTAATCGTCATTTTAATTGATTAAACTTTGCTTTATTTGTATGTGACCTTTTTGTGTATTGCTGCTTTGGCAAACAATAAAACCGATGCTATGACATTTTAATTTTATCCATTCCTATTGTTATTTAATTGTTATTATTTTATTATGTCACTGCATTTAAAAATGCATATAAAATCATGAAATTGAAAGTGTGTGTGTGTGGTGTGGTGTGTGTGCGTGTGTGTGTGTGCGTGAGAGAGAGAGAGAGAGAGAGAGAACTGGTGAGAGAGCGCGCGAGTGCTCCTTCTGGTCAATCGGGCAGGTCCAGATGAGTCCTGTGTCCTCATACATCAGCTGCAGGGACTTTTACTTCACCGGGTCTCCTTCAGCACTCACACAGGTACCCGTGAACATTCATACTTCATGCGCACCTGACGGCGTATCTGAAGCTCAGCCTACAGGGCGTGGAAAAGCCCTGGAATTGTTTTCGACGCTGGTTTCCCAACGTCGCCCATACTTCTTCGGATTTCCCTAGCAAAGTGGACTGCCTCCCCGGCTTTTCGCAAGGGATACTCTTTCCCCCCCCCCCACTAGCTTCAGCGATCCACTTGGAAGACGAATGATGTAAAGCTTTCATCGCGATCGCTCTCTGGCAGTTTCCGAACAGAAATCTTGATCGGCCATCGCGAGTTGTTCCTCAGAAAGGTGAGTGAGCGTTCAACTTTCTGTTTGTTTTAACTGCGTGGTTTACATTTCTTGGCCGCACATATTTGTAAACGTTTAAAACAACCTAATCGCTTGCATTTCTTGAGTCTTGCGCTTTCCTCCTTCAGACTTTATCTGTTCTTGCTACATTTGTGACATTCTTTCAAATTAAACCAGGCTGAAGCAGTAGATTTAAGTGGATTCGCAGTCGCCGCTTTTGGAGCTTTGTAACACAACAATAACATCGCGTCTCTTTGACATGCAAGTTTTGTAACGTATTGTTTCAGCTTTCCGTTGATGGTTAAAATATGTAAATAAGCGATAAAACACGCCCGGGGGTCGCGAGAACGTGGAGAGATATTAATGTCTCATAAAAAAGTACCATTACTGACATTCTTTACCATGGTGTTTACATGACATTCCAGGGTATTTCCAATATTACCATGGCACTGTGTCCAAAACACTATAGTAGTACCATGGTACATATCCAAAGACATTACTATATGTGAAAAAAAAAAAAAAATCTTAGTACCATGATATGACATTTATAAGTGCCACATTGGCTTCTGTTCGGTCGGTTTTATGCAGCACATATTTGCCTTCAGTCCTTCAAGGTCTCGAAGAAACAAGCTTTTCGGGTTTACACATGACATGTTAGCATGTTACTGAAAACTCAAACTCTAGTTACTCTTTCTGTTTGCTTTAGCCGGATGTTTGTTCCTCTTAACACTGTGCTGATGCTTGACATATACTGTCCTAATAGTGCAGCACTATCCCACCTAAGATGCTCTTTAGTGATGTAAAACAAGGTTTAATGATGGGATATTTAGTAATACATATTGTGTTTGATTGGCCGTGAAACATTTGTCACAGACTGAGGATAGAGCAGAAAGCTGAGCTACAGTATCTATGTTCCTGTTGTCATCGTCTGATGAGTTTCACTTACCTTCATTTCATTTTCTCCTGGCTTGTTTCTTCTCCCAATTACACCCGGCTCTCATATTATACAAGCTGTTGTGATAAAATCAACTATAATGAGGTAATCAAATTTCCCTCTGTTCTGTAATTGGGTGGCTGCGTTGCTGTTTGTATTGCAGTGAAGTTCATTGCTGGCAGTATTACACAACTGATGATCACTTTGAATGTTTGTATATGAGTTAAAGGCTACTTTGAGGCTTGGCTTAACTGGCAAACCTTTTACTTGAAAGTTCAAGTCCAAGTTTACATTGATAGTGATGCTCAGTGGCAACTTGAAAAAAGCTCACCGGATGGTTTATTCCAGAGGATGTTGATGACAACAAGCATCTGTTTACAGTGAAAAAAAAAAAAAAGGTGTAGAAACAAATTGTACTCAGAAATTGCTAGTAAATTTTGCAATTCATTACAAAGAAATGGCAAGCGACCCATTGAAAACATGAAGTTCTGAAGTAGAAATACTGAAATAGTATTTCGTTATAAAAACAGTCTTCATAATGTTCTGGTGCTACTTGGAATTTTTTTTTTTGTTTTACAACAAAATACATAGTGTTTCTGGGGAAATAGTTCAATTCTGTGTGGCTTAAGCCCTTTTAACAAATCTCAAACTAACTACATATACTGTAAAAACATGGAGTGGTTGGGAATTGCATTTATTTCAGGTGGGTGCATGGAGTGATGACTGTAATTAGCGACTATTATTGTCCTTTAATGGGTATTCTTACAAATTAAAACAAATTGTTGCTGATATCTGAGTAAATACTGGTTGAAAACTGGAACCCTAATTTGCCCTATAATATTATTTAAAATAAGTAATTTATATAGGTTAGTTACTGAAATGCATAAACAGTCGGCAAAACTTTGTTTTGATTCTTCTGTATGAGAACGTTCCTATTGCTTGGGCAATTCATAGCAGGAAGTTATCCGGCCCCCTCAAGGCCAAAGATCAATGGTCAAAAACAGAGAGCATGGAGAGAGAGAGTGCACGCTCTTTTTACCCCTCTTTCTTCCTTCATTCTTCGTCTTTTATGAGCAATGACTGTGTTTATTTGTGTTTCTCTTTGAGGAACACGCATCAGTACACAGTGGCCTCATTCATGCACTTCCTGAGGACTTTGTGTGTTTGTGTTTGTTCATGTCGCCCATAGAACATGGAGCTGACTTGATTAAAGAATCATGATAATCATGTGAAACCCTCATCTTCCTGTTTTGAGTCACTGACTTGTGTCTCAACAGGTCCTTTGGTCTGTGATATCAGAGTGTTGATTGTTATGAGAGTGATAGTGCTGAATAATTGGTGTTAAAGATAGGTGACGTGGTGTGTTTTCTGCTGAAAGCGTGTACAGTGGTTCCGTTGTCCTTGTTCGTACATCTCCGCCGGGCCCCCTGGATAAGCCCATCTGTGGTCTGGATGTTCACTCAGCCATTCTCACTTCCTGAGTAGCCCACTCAGTTATAAGCTAATCACAATGGCTTTTCTTTCTGTCGTTCTGAATTATGATTCTAAAGAACACTCTTGGCGCAGGAGTAGAATTTTATTTGAATAAGTTTTCTTTTTTTTGCTCATAATTATGTAACTTAATTATTAATTTTCTATTCGTGCTGTGGGCACAATTTTTGAATAATATTATAAAATATGCTTAGTCACGCATAAACAGATCTCAGAACAGCACTTTTATCTTAAAGGGAAGGTTCACCTAAAAATGCAAATTGATTTTAATCACCCTCATATTGTTTTCAAACTCTTATGAGATACTTCTGTGGAACATTAGTCAAATTTGAAGAATGTAGTTGTTGCTCTTTGTCATTTAGTTACAAAGAATGACTGAAGGTTGCAAAAGCATCATTAATGTGCCATTAGATTTGACTCAAAAGAGCGATTCATTCATAAACTCATTAAGGCTGATGTCAAGTTATTGAATGTCTTGGAATATATTGCAGAAGTCATATGAACTACCTTTTATGATACTTTTATTTTGCTTTAATTATCAGTTAAATAATTAAACAGTCTTTAGTTTAACAGTTTAACAGTCCCAATTCTCATTTACTGATGTACATTAAAATAAATTGGCCAGGATGTTTTTTAAAAAAAAGTCACCTTTACGACATAAGCATGAATAAATAATGACAGAACTCCCTTTAAGATGTTTTTCATGATAATTTATGTTAACTGCTGTGACTGGATCATTTAGTCAGTGAGTGGAACAGATCAGTTTGATTCATGAACAGATCATTCAGGTTGGTTTTGTGAACCGGATCAACCAATTCATTGAAAAGAACTGACTCAAAAGCGTGTTTCATTCATGAACTCTCATTAAGGCTGATGTCCCTTTAAGGTCAAATAACCTTTGTACTAGTGCTGGGTGGTATGACCAAAATTTTATATACCGGTATTTTTCAAAATTATACCAGTTCCACGGTACATGACAGTATTTTTTTTTATGCATGACCGGGTGTTAACAATATTTTCTACTGATTAAGAGAGGAAATACTGCAGTATATTGACTTCGAATGCACTATGTTACTGTCAGATTGATGTGAATTTTTTTTAATGTTCAAAAACAAAATTACCACCACTAAATAGTTGGGACTAAAACGACCCATTTACTGTTAACCAGGGGAGGGCAAGCTGTATATCGTTGGCATCTGATAAAATCAGCATGCATCTACTAGGGATGTAACGGTTGAAAATCGATTCAAATATGTTACGATTCAAATCGGTTGAGATGCCAAACAATAGCCCGATTGAATTGGGGGTGGGGGTTTATGAATGTATCTCTGAGGGGAACTGAGTGTCTTCAGAAAAGTTTAGATGTATTTTCTTTTCATCTTACCTCGGATAATGCAATAAAGTTCATAAAGTGCAGCGCCTGCTTTGTTTTAAAGTGGAAAACCAAGGAAAAAACGCTTTAAGGCGCCAAACCTGGTGGCAGGAGAGGGACTCTGCATTCATTCCAGCTTTGCTGTTTCATGCTGATATTTTTATGTATAGTTTCACAATACTGAAGTCATACCATTCTGTTTTTGCTTCATATTTCAAAATTATGCAATCTCATTTAGATTAAAAATGCTCATGTTGCATGTATTGCAGCATCTTTGTTTGGATCAAGATTAAAACGCAGTGGTTGCCTCTGATCTTAAATGGAAAAAGCACAGCACAGCCAAAGCAGTAGTTTGTTTATATGAAGAGATTTATATAATTTGTATTATGTGATTTGGGGATTGTTTTAAAATTTCCATGTAGTTGTGTTATTTACATTTCCCATTATATCAAACTTTTGGAATTTAAGCAGGGACGCTTTTATCAAAGCGATTTACAAAATGCGGAAATTGGAAGCAATCCTTCACCACAAAAGCGCAATAATTATGGCAACGTGATATATAGTATATTTTTATACTTCAATTCACAGAAAATGTGCAGCATTTGTCCAGAGCAATAATAAAGCACACATTTCATTGTATAATTTGTCATAAAATTCTAGTTTTGTTAAAAAAATATAATAGCACTTCTCTGGGAAGTCCCCAGAACCTTTTTTTTAGCGTTTGTTCGCGGGGGGACAGCACGGCGAAA
This sequence comes from Sinocyclocheilus anophthalmus, assembly GCA_018155175.1. NCBI lineage: Eukaryota > Metazoa > Chordata > Actinopteri > Cypriniformes > Cyprinidae > Sinocyclocheilus > Sinocyclocheilus anophthalmus. Next base: position 15,578 of record JADLZN010009794.1, read on the forward strand.
TCTTTCCAACTGGAAAAAGCTAATTTATTCCAAAAAAAAGTTCGCTAGGTTTGGGCGTAGGAATTATAAAAAGCCGCTCAACTGGGGTCTGAAAGTTGCTAAATCTAGTGCTAAAAGTCGCACTCGTGTGTGTTTGAGGACACGGAACTGCAGGCAGGGGGCGGGTGGGGCGGTGGATAGTTTGTGGCGGTCAAACAATGTGGATATTGTGGATGGAGTTCTTTCTGTGTCATCAGTTCTTATTAGTTTAAGCTGCAGTTTCAGAACTTCACGTTAAGTAACACATACGCTGTGCCCTCACACCAGTGTAACAGTGAAAAGGGAACCCCTTCAAAAACCAGGTCGCGTTTGCGAACGTTGTTTAGGCGACATACAATGGGTAATTGTGGTATTTAAAAAACATAATATCAATAACAAAAATAAACACCAGATTCAGTATGAAAAACGGTATACCGACCAGCCCACTACTTTGTACCCTGTAAAAACAAAATTGCCATAAAACTTAGGTAAAAAACCGGCCAGAGCTGTGGTTGCCGGAATTTTACCATAAAAAATACGGCAGCAACATTTTAGGTTTTACGGTTTTTACTTAAATTTACAGATAAATACAATTAAACTGATTATTAATGTTAAAGTTACCAAAACCTATTGAAGTACTGAATTTATTGTTTGTTACCTTTGTAATACACTTATAACCACCAAATGCAGGTGGTGATGTGAAAGTCACATGATGAACCAAAGCCCTTCACAAGCAGCTTTTAAATAATAGCATGTACAGTATAGAAGGTGCACAGTGTCATTCACACAAACACTAAACCCCATCATGGTAACACACATGAAACTGAAATAATGCAATAAGCAACATAGTTATTTCAACAAAAAAACATAAAATTTTAAATGTAACGCAGGGAATTCTGGGAATGTCAATTTACGGTTATTCACTGTAAAATTATACCGGTCTTTTTTTCACGTCCAAAAAAGGTATGTACTACAGTAAAATTTAATGTCCAATTACATGTAAATTGTCCAATTAAAGTTTTTCACAGGTTGTAGTAGGGGAATTAACTGTTAACCATTTAACAGGTTTTTACTGTAGCATTTTTACAGTCTTTTACCGTTAAATTCACGGTAATTTTTTAATGCAGAACAGCCTTGTGCAGGTTTCCCTTCTCTGTCAGCTGTTGCAATTGAAGCAAGCATCTTGTCAGTCTGAGAAAAGCACTTCAACTCTGAATCCTCATATACGGTGACGCTAATGGATTTCTATGGGTGCTAATTTAGGCCTATGTCACGCTAATAGATCTGCACTGGTAGATTGTGCTGAGAATAATGAAAAAGCCGCACAAAGGCCGATGCCTATCGAGAAGCCACCACAATGCCTGATACAACCTCGTTTCCCCCCTCCAGTCAGCTTTATTTAACTCAGAATGTGGCTTTTAGGCATCGTATTTAATTATTGGGAGTGAGGTGGAGAGGAAGTGTAAGATGGAGACATGCCAGGGCATGTTGTGATGTCCTAGAGCTCATGTCTTCTGGGGTTGGAGCAGGCAGATTCATTTGCTCACATCACCCTTCATGTTATCAGGGGACAAAGGATATGTTTATTTCAGACTTCCGTTTAAGCTGTTGGCCTGGTGCATTAATACTCATCATGAGAGATATTATGTTGTAGGATCATGGGAATTTGTGCCTGTGCTTATCCTAAATGTTGTTTATATTCAGTTCACACACTTCAGCAGTCATTGATTTGTGTATAGATAACCACACAAATGTCCTTCCATACTGAGAAGGCATAGTCCTGCTTTTTCTGAGAGAGTTCTACGATATAAGAGCTATTTCGCTCCGAGTTAGTGCTCGATCAGTATGGGTTTTTCATCAGCTGATACCTAGAGAGCAGGGTAGCTGATGTAATGCTAATAGAGTACTGTGGCAATTGTGGCTAGAAATGATGGTGCCATATTGATTATTCACAGATTTTCATAATTTTATTTAATTTTTTCAATTCAAATTTATTTTATTTTATCGGTACTGGTCTTTTGGATATAAATCAGCTGATAATGGATATTTCATTTCCACTATTTTTTACATTTAGATTACATTTAGAACTATATGTAAGATGATGACAAGAGTGATCTTAAACACTAATAATTTAATAATATTGTTAAATGTAATGTAATGTAAATTTATATAGGCAATTTATCGGTTAAAAAAAGTCTTAGAAAAATACATTTGGCTTTTAAAAATGCAAGACTCGTTGTTTTTATTTATTTATCAGGCAGTTGAAAATTATAACTTTTTTGTGTTTTGGGCTTTATAATATAGCAAATGTATAGTCTTTTGTATCTGCCATTTTATTGGTATCACAAATGTCTGAAAAATAATATTATTATATTATTAATTTACATGACTGTTTGTAGATTCAATAATTTTTAGTGTTTTCTTGAAAATATACTATAGAATTGTAATATTGGCCATTTATTGGTTATCAAAAAATGACTGAAATTATATTTTCAGCTTTTTGCTATAATTTAGATTTTTTAATAGTGTCAATTAATTTCACGGTTTACTAAAGTTAGTTATTATTATGAATTGATAAACGGGGATGCTGCTGAGAATTAAAACTAGTTTTTAGTTGTTTGCTTTTTTCTGTTATTTAGGCAGCAGCTGAATTTTAAAATATTTGCATGTCACTTATTGGTTATCAAAAAAAAAAAAAAATTGTCTGAAAACAATATTAATTATCGAATTTTTGATTGACTAGATACATTGTTATTGTGGTAAAATCCCTCGCCTGAAATTCAATAGGGTTACTCAATTTTTTTTATCATTAGTGACAAGGTTTAAAAAAAAACTGGCGGAATTTGTTCCCATTCACCGTGGGCACCATTATGGCCAAGTATCGGCTCTGAAATAATTAGCTGGCAGAACATCAATGCACTGTGCTTTGTCTAGAAATGAAATGAAATAAAGGTTATTAAAGATTTAAAATATAGCGGAGTCGTTAAGGAACTTTTTAATTGACTTACAGAATGAGGATTATTCCTCATGGAAAAAACGTCATCTTAAAGTGAATGTTTTTTAAAATAGAAAATTTGAAGGAAAAAAACTGATGATTGAACAACTTGGTAAAGGTCAGAGTCATCATAAACCTTATTCTGTTTTGCTTGTGCAAGTTTATGACAAAAAGGGATCGGTCTGATGACCATCCGTCATCTTTACAATGACTCAAGATTAGGGGCAGGTCCTGCTCTGCGTTTTTGTGTTGACAATGGCTGTCATATCCATTGGGTTGGAGTGTGGTGTCGTGTGAGGGGGGCAGTGGGTCTAAATTTAGTTGATCGTATAAGGAGTAACCTTGCTATTCAGCGGTCGCAGAACGATGGATTTGAATTGTCACAGTTAAGTCCTCGTTTGCATTTCAGGTTGTTAAACAGTTTGGTTAGGAACCTGGTTCGCCCAACCACAGGATCAGAGCTGTCCTTGTGTTCTGTTGGGGCAAGGGTCTGTGGGCAGTGCATTTCGTCAGACGGGGAAAGTGTGTGTGTGTGGGGTGGTCAAAACAATGTGGGTGGTGTCCAAAGAGTGGTTCGGTGAGCTCAACTTTCTCCTGCAATCTGAGTGGACAGCTGTAAGGTCTCTTGGGGACACCACACATAATGCCACATCCCCCCAATCTCTACGGTTGTTTACAACACCATATGGAAAGCCACCCCACACACCCTGCAAACCTGTCGTGCAAACTTGTGTTAATCAACTTGACAACATCTGTTCTTCAAGCTTACTAAATCTTTAGTTAATGTAAATTTTCAAAACATTTCCTAGCAATTATTAAAAATCAACAGTTGTGTTGTTTAACAGTAATGCCACCTCGGAATTACACATGGAAACTAACAGGGGAATAACTGTATTCTCATTAAAACCATAAGCAAAGATGAATAAATACTGGAAATTAAAGTGTTGTAATTGTTCGTTAGATAGTTAATACTTAAACTTTAAAACTAACATAACTAAAGTGATGAACCTTATTGTAAAGTGTTACCTTATTTTTAAATATCAATATATTATTTTTATTCACCTCTATGTAACAGAATCAGATATAAGTATTATTATTTTTTTTTTGGACTAATTATCCAAATAATGTATAGTCCTACAAAGCTATTATTATCAGAGCATATGAGCAGAGCATTGCGTAGCAGAGCATAGCGTCACTGAAGGTAGCATCATTTTACCAGTGTTGCCCAGTACAGCTGAAACACTAGCCTACAACCATGTTTACAACCCCATGTAACGACTAGGGATATGCCGGTATCAGATTTTCATGTTGCGATTTAATTGCTAATGCTTTTATCACGGTATACGGTATTATCACGGTATTGAAATTTAGTTAAAAAAAGTGCTGTCATAATACAAGTAAAACAGGGTTTGAAATAACTTTTTTGATAAACAAAAAAAAATTAACTGAAATTTACACATGAAATAAAAGCAATACAAGAAAGTACTATAAAGGACCAATGGTATTCCCTTTACAAAAGAGGAAACTCATTAGTGTAACGCGTAGTTATGCATTAGCATCACAAATGAGCAATAGCACATTTGCTATCTGAAGTATAATTTTAGTTATTAAAAGTCTTAGTTCATTGTTAGCTGCCATTAAATAAAAACCAGTTTTTTGGCTGTTTTTTGTTTGGTGTGATTTGTGTTGTGGTTGTCTTTTTTTTTTTTGCAAACTTTCGTTTTAACAAAGTTTATTAACTATTGGAATATCCTAAGATACTTAATGTCTCAGAATAATTTTTCAATTGGCAGGTGTGAAAAACTAATGAATTATTAACTAATGTTAACTAATGAAGCCCTAATATAAAGTGTGACCGAACAATAAAGAATAAAAACACTTTCAAACAATATCTAGGGCATGTTGTAGTCCAGGTTAAAATGTAAAAAAAGTTTGAAAATAAATAGGTCTAAATATTTAAGTATTTGGCGCTATGATGAACACCATAGCAAATACACAAATCATTTTTAAATCATTTAAACACCTTTCAGAAACAGAAAGTTTAGAGGCAGCTGCTGTTGTTTACTGGGTTCATTAAAATGAATATATTAACTTATGCTTATTTCTGCAGTTTACGCCAATCTGCGGTCAGAGAGTTGAAAGTTGGCTGTCATCAGAGCGGTCTCTTCACATGTTCCCGCATGTTGCCCTCTGTCCGGGGATTCTTACATTTCGAGTAGCCCACAGCGTCGTTCACACGCATACGCACGGTTTTGTTGGCATTTTGAACAGTGATGGGACAAGTATTCTTAAAAAAGCATTGCAAAATTCTAAATAACTTGTACTCTATAATGATTCACGGTTTGTAGGGAAGAGCCACGATAACCCAATATGTTGCATTAATCCGTACCGTGAATTATCGGCCATTACGAAAATAACCGGCACAAGTCCTAGTTATGGCACAGTAGCGCTACTGCAAACAGGAATAAGTATACTGCATAGAAATTTCCTGTCAGTTCATTATTTGAGCGGATTTTGACGCGGCGCGCCATATATATTATTATATTTGGCCTATATTTTCGGTGCATCCCTACTAGGGCTGAACGATTAATTGCATTTACGATAATATCGCGATATGAAAAATTTAGATTTTTCAATCGCAGAGGCTGCGATTACATGGTCACGTGACAGGCGAGAGTAAAGAGATGTGTTCGACTTCAAGATCGATCGGTGTATGACATCAAAGTAAGGTGAGAGAATGAGGAGGAAAGCATAAAGGAGACGTTAAGCTCATCTTAGTAATTGATGGGACACACAGCATCGGTCTAAGCAGCGCTGCTCAAGCGTCCGAGCGCGGGGGCATCAGCAGAAAAAGAAAATAAGTAAACAGCCAAAAGGACGTATAACTCTTAAAAAATGGGAGGAGGAGATGGACTGGGGGTGAAAGGGAAGAGAAAAAGGCAATAGATGGGAAGGTCGCACAGGGACCCCAGCAGGTTGTGGTCATTCAAATGCTAAATGCAAGAAAACTATGGCGAGGCAATATCTGTCTCGGCTTCACTAACCGTGGGTCTATCCCGGACGCTAACAGGTGTGCATCGCACGCCGCTCAGAAGCTCTTACAGGAGCGGGACCAAGCGGACCGTTGCAAACATTTTAAACTTTGTGTCGACGTTTCATAAATAGTAACAAGACCAGTTAATGTAGGGTTTTGCAGAGCCCCAATCGAGTGTAGACAGGGTGAGTCATGATATACATGGGTTTTTTACAGTATTTTGACGCTCGCGGCCGGTTGTAGGACAGGTGTGGTGTGGCGAAGGAGGAAGGGAACAGACAAGCCTGTGGTGTCCTATGCCTAGCGGGAGTGGGAGAGCAAGGGAAACCCACCAAAAAAATAAATACATAAACCAGAGATGAGAATAATATAAGTTCTTATCTCTTGCTGATTTTTCAGGTTTCAAGTGATGCAGGTGTTTTTTCCCTTTAAATTAAAAAAACATAAATTTTTCATAATGTTTATTTAAATTATTTGGTAGTCATCGGGGGCGGGCTGTGTGGCTTTCAAAAACCAAAAAATGTTGAGCCCATGGTCTAAAGTTTTAATAGACAGTGGTTTAAAAAGTGCAGTAACATATGTTTATTAACAGTGACTGTTGACCTTACCTCTAAAGGTGGTTGGTAAGCAAAAACAGATTTGTTTTTATTATTCTGCAAATCTACTTTAGTTGTGTGGAATTTTGTTACTACTTTCATTTAATGTGTACACCAGGCTTAGGTGTCAGGGCTTTATGTTGTCATAAATTATTACATGCTTAGGTTGGAAATTCAAACCCAAAATCAGTTCAATATACTGTTGCATTGTAGTTTGTTTAAATAAAATGTCATTATATCATTCATGATCACTAATTTCCATCGTAACAAATCGGGCCTGGGCTCAGAAAAAAGAAAAACATTTCTGTTTAACTGTATGTATATTGTGTTGTTCATACTATGGACAAGGATTTAGCTTGTCTTTGTGAAATAATACAGAACATCTTTTAAGAAGCTAAAAAAAATAATTGCAACAATTAAATCGCAATCGCAATATTGGTAAAAAAAATCGCAATTAGATTATTTTCCAAAATCGTTCAGCCCTACCTAATCCCATTTAAATCCCTCATTGTTTAACAAATCTGGAAAGACAGGTCCGAATAAATGCTACTTTAAAAGCAGACGGGGGGCTTTTCCGGATAAACTTTCCCAATGGCAGCCTCTTGTATTTACTAACTTACTGCATGCTGAAGGTGACCCAGCTGACCTCACTAGAAAAAAACTCAACACCACCATCTAGTGGATTGTAAAGAAATTGATTTTATTATTCTACCAAATAGTATAATAAAAGATCGATACTTGGTGTCCGTGTATCGATACAGTATTGCCGTGGAAAATATCGCGATACTATGCTGTATCGATTTTTTCCCCCACCCCTACTGTCGTCCTGTCTGGCAGCCTCTTCCTCCATGGCTAATGTCTGACAAAAGCTAATAGTGAACTGAAGAGGCCAATAAGATGATCGATTGCTTCATTCATTCATCTACTCACCACCCTTTTTACCCTAAAAAGTGCATTTAACATCATGACACGATGATCTGTTCCTCAAAAGACCATTTCTAATGTAATCATGATTGCCATTAGGGTTTATTGTTTGTTCGGGAATAAAACATCCAGCATCTTTTACTCTGAATTCAATTGGCAAGCTCTTCGGTGTCAGGTTACGGTTCTATGAACGCTAAATCTCTTTGAGCCCAAAGCATGAGGACTTTGACCCGGGTTTTACAATGTTACACAATCCTAACAAAAGTCCATTGACTGAGCAGTTATTGAACAAGGTGCTTGTCCTTACAGACTCGCTCAGTGTTCCGACTGTTTTAAGAGGCCTCCAAGATTAAAACTATTGCTGTTTTGAAAACCCTCCAACTGAGTTCTCCCTTCCAGTGTGCTTTTTATTCAGGGCCCTGAAAAAAACAAGAACATGTTCTGTTTGCTGCTTGCCAGGAGACAGAGAGATCGAGAGAGAGGTGGCAACATCTATTCAGCTCTGCCCTAATGTCAGTCAAGTGCTTCTCATTTGCAGAACTTCAAAGCAGACGCTCTTTTTCTGCATTTAGCTCCATCTGATTTGGATGATGAATGTACTTGCGTAACGGTGCGACTGGATGAACCACGCAGACACTCAACAGGAGCCGCAGCCGTGCAAAAATGGCACGCACGGTTTATATAAACACATCCCTTTGAGTCATGTACCGTAGGTCTAAATCTTGAATACACAAAACCACTTGGAACCATCCCATGGTCTCAGGCTCTGGCCAAAAACCAGGCCCATGTGAATTGACATATGGCTGATTCATGGAGTCTTTCTATAAAACAGGCGGCTTTTCCAGTTTTATAAAGTCATTTTTAAAATTGTCAGATACATTTGTGCTATATCAATGTGTTGCGATGTATAATTATGGGTTCAGTAATGTAACAGTTTATATTGTACAGCAAGGTAGCAATCCTACAAAGTGCTTCTGAGAATGTAATGCAGATATTTCTACAACTACCCCCTTTATAAGATGCTAGTTATACAAAATCATAGCAACAGGGTTGACATTTTAAGATATAAATGTAAACCTATATAAGATAAATTGATAATAATGAGGTGACATTTAATTGTTGAGTTAACTTCTTGAAACAATGTCTTTGATACTTTCTATCTATCTGTCTTTATCTATCTGTAGAATTTATTCTTTTAGCAAATTAATGGTGTTATATAATAATTACATTTTGTTCTTTAAATTTGCAGTATGTTTACAAAACAATTGCCGTATTTCTTATATGTGGGACACAAATGTTCCCCATTTTTATAGGTACCCCATGACCACTTTTGGATGTTTGTATTCATCTTCCTGCGGCCGTATGTTAACAATTCAAGTGTATTTAGCTTTTTGTGTGTTTTCTTTCTACTGAACGGAAAAGCTGCTTAAAAGACCTGTTAGTTGGCCTATTGTGTCTGTGATATGTACTGGTGAATTGCTCCTCGATAACATTGACACAGTGGGATTTAATTCCTCCACAGGCATCAGCGGTGCTGCTGTTAATCCTCAAACAGTCCAATTTCCTCACACTGAGCTTTAATTTTAATTATCATCTTTAAAATACTTCTAATATTTCGTCCTGCTGTGCTGTGCCAATAGCCCTGAGCTGTAGGATATTTCCTTTTCCCTTTTTTCCCGGGATCAGTAATATTAATTACGAGGGCAGGCTGCTTCTGGGCCTGAAGACGCGATGATATGTATGTGAATTGAAAAGATTTGATAAGTTTGCCCTTTTTTGTTCTGTTGACTATGAGAGATGCTAATAATTGCAAGCATGTTGCAGGCATGGAATGGTGGATTAGTGTTTGTTTAAATGTGCATTCTTACATGTTTATCTTGGGGAATGTGGGGGTAGGAGGGTACATGAATAACAGCTGGAGGCGAAGGTCATTTAAACCTCAACAGTCAAATCATGAAGTATTGAAGGGGTGGAGTCACAGCAGGTCTTGTTGTCATGGTCACAGATGATCCTATCACTGTATGCTGACAGAAGGGAAACTCCCACTTAGATTCCTGACTGGAATATCTCACTTTTGAAGTTCTGGAAGTTTGGAAAAGAAACTGAAGCAGTTAAATCTGTCATTGGTTAGCATGAGTCATATGACCTGTCATCTGCCTGATTAGGGTCTGGTAAACCTGAATGATAAACATGGCTTCTTTAAGACTGATTAGCCATTTAGACAAGCTATCAACTAGTCGATATTGAAAACATGTTGTTTTACACATCCCTTCTGTTAATCTTCATTGATTTTCTATAAACTTTAATTTCTAAAGGGAGACAGGAAGAGAAAGAAAGAGACAGAGAGCTGCTAACTTGGGAAGTGAACAACCTGTTAACTGATTGACCTCCACTTGCCTCCAGTTGCATTTAATGGTCAGTAAATCACCCCGTGCTCCCCGTGGAGTGACCTAGCACAGTTATGGACTTCCAAGAGTGTGTGATAAGTATGTGCTGCAGTGATCATTTTGACACATCAATGCTGCACACACACAGAGCGGTTATGCACAGGTCAGAGATGATTATGCATGACCAAAGTAACCTGCTTTCAACAAAAGATTTTGTAAATAAAAAAAACCCCCATAAAAAGTACTGTACATATGACTATATAAAAGTTTGCTTTCAGCTAAATATTTTGTTGTTAAAATATAGCAATAAAAAAAAATACATAAATCAATATTATATTTCATTCAGTATCCATTATCGACCAGTTCTGTCCAACCTATTTATCGTTATCAGTAAAATCCACTAAAGGTCGACCTTTAACCCTTTCGCACGTGAGTTTAAAGGGGTCATATGATGCGATTTCAAGTTTTCCTTTCTCTTGGGGGAGTGTATAATGCTTGATTGTGAATAAGATAAGAATCCCTGAGTTGCAAAGACTACATTTCTCAAATCCAAAGAGATATTCTTTATCAAAGTTAAGACTCTGCCACGCCCCCCTAAAACGGCTCGTTCTAACACGCCCCCACATATCTACCTCACTATGTGGAAATATTTGCATAATGCGCCCAAATGTGCACGCAAAGAAAGAAGGCGTGGTTTCAGTAACCGCAGTTAGTGTTGAAGCAGCCATGTCAGGGAGTCGCTGTGTGTTTCTAGGCGAAAACAGCAATGCATTTTATGGACGGGGAAGTTTTCGTGAAATAGGAGAGGAGGTAATTTGACTTGCTATGATAAATCTGGGCGATTTGAATCCGCTACTGTTGGTTATTAAGTTAAGTTTTGCTTATTGACTGTTCAAATGCAGAGTTTTGCGCATCGTGTGTGTGTGTGTGAGAGAGAGATGAGATACAGGGTCCACGTTTACACAGTGGCGTAAGCTGTCTTAAGAGTGGCGTGTACTGCACACCACCAATACCAGCTTCAATCCACTGTGTCGACATATTTTGAAAGCTGAAGCTGCGATTATGGTAAGGGATTTTACATTTCCGACGAGTGCTTGCGGTGTTCGGCCATTCACAATGCACTGGGTTAGGGTGGACAATCAGAGCAGACTGCGCTTGTCGGGAAGGAGGGACTTTGTAGAAAATGAAGCTTTTGAGAGAGGCGGGGCATACAGGACCTACAATAATGTACAGTATTGAAAAATAATGTGTTTTTTGAACATTAAGGATGTCAGCATATTTTCGTACACCCAAAATTAAACAAAAAAATAATAATCTTTAATAAACAGCATCATATGACCCTTTCAAAATATTCGTGCTGCGGGTTCCCAGCATGGCGTTTTTTTTTTTAGGCGGACCGTTATTTTAGAAGCATCGCCTTATGGTTTCCATGGTGACGGTCGGCTTGTATGTGGCACAACGCAGCCCAAATGATCATGTATGACACAATGGGACGCTTTCTATTAGTTTTCCGTTTTATTCAAACATATTCACCAAACAACCTGCATCATAATATGAAACACACTTGAACTATTTGAAATATTGTCCACTTAAATCTATTGGTATGTGTTTAAAACAATTTATAACGGACGTGTTAGGTTGATCATTTCCGGGGATGGGCGCACGCCATGGTTAGTTCGCGCTGAAATCGGAGCTGGGGGATTACAAACACGCCAATTCACCTTCCTCCACGAAACACGGTTAAAGTCGTCTCCGGTCAACTGGGAAAAGAGCAGAGTAAAATTGAAGTGACTACACAATTGTATATGATATTCAATTAAAACATTTCGTCAAATTAATTTGTACGGGGATCATTATTGCCGTTTTCCTTAGGACATCGCATGATTTTACAACACTGAAATATATGGTTGCGGTACTTATGGTTTTAAATGTCTGAACCTTACCCAAAAGCTTATGGTTGAAAACACTGAATATTTGTGATTAATATGACAAGCGCTCAGCGCGTCCAATCTGGCTCCGCGCCAGCAAAAGCAGATTTAAATTCAGCAGTTGATCACGTGACGCACTGAAAGTTCTAATCACACAGGTGTGATCGCACGCTTCATGGGAACCAGGAGCAAGGACTGATCACCACCGGTGTGTGATTCGTACGCTTCAGGGGACAGCCAAGACTGATCCACCACCGGTTGACGTCGCTCCGGGGACCAGCCCCCAAGGACTGATCACCACCGGTGTGTGATCGTACGCTTCAGGGGGACCAGCCAAGACTTATCACAAGGTGTGATCGTATGCTTCAGGACCAGCCAAGGATGGATCACACCGGTGTGAAGTACACTTTAGGGGACCAGGCCAAGGGGATTGATCCCACCGGTGTGGATCGTAGCTTCAGGGGGACAAGCCAGACTGATCACACCGGTGGGATTAGTACACTCAGGGCACCAGCCAAGGGGAACTAATCCACGGTGTGAATGGTACGCTCCAGGAAACCAGCCAAGGACTGGATCACACCGGTGGATCCGTACCACTCAGGGAACCAGCCAAGGGGGAACTAATCACCCACCGGTTGCTGTAAGCTTCAGGAAACCAGGCCAGACTGATCACACCGGTGTTGACGTTACGCTTCGGGACACCCAGCCAAAGACTTAATAACCACCGGGTTGTGGATCGTAGCTTCAGACCACCAAAGCCCAGGGACTGGATCAACACCGGTTGTGAACGTACGCTTCAGACACAGCCAAGATTAATCACACCGGTTGGTAGTTACGCTCAGGGACCAGCCCAGACTAATCACCACCGGTGTGAATCGTTACGCTTCAGGGAACCAGCCAAAGACTAAATCACCACGGTGTGAAACGTAACGCTTCGGGGGACAACAGCCAAGGACCTGATCACACCGGTTGTGATCGTTACGCTTCAGGGGAACCCGCCAAAAGATTATTTCACAACGGGGTGATCGTTACGTTCAGGGACAAGCCAAGGGAATGATCAAACGGGTGACGTACACTTCAGGGAACCGCCCAAAGACTGATCCACACCGGGTGTGATGTACGCTTCATGGACAGCAAGACTTATCCACACGGTGTCTGTGAGCGTACGCTTCTCAGGGACGCCAGATGATCACTCGTGTGATCGTACACTTCAGGGGACCAGCCAAAGGGACTGATCACCCCCGGTTGGGAGTGGACACTTCAGGGGGACCGGCCAAGCGGACTAATCACAACGGTTTGTGATCGTTTACGCTTCAGGAAACGCCAAGGATGATCACCCCGGTGTGTGTCGTAAGCTTCAGACCAACACAAGCCAAAGGAACTAAATCACACCGGATGTGATCGTATACGCTTCAGACACCCAGCCACGGAATGGATCACACCGGTGTGAACGTCCGCTTCCAGACACCAAGCCAGATGATTTATCACACGGTGTGATTGGTACGCTTAGGGACGCAGACTAAGAAAAACCGGTGGGATCGGTACGCTCAGGGACCAGGCCAGGACTAAATACCACCGGTGTGAACGTCGTTCAGACACAGCCAGATTACTCACACGGTATGTGGATCGTACGCTTTCCGGGAACCAGCAAGGGGATGATTACGGCCGAGTGTGACGTAGCTTCAGGGACCCCAGCCAGATTTAATCACACCGGTGTGATGTGCCGCTTCCCGGGCCCCCCGCCCCGGGGGCTCTCCCCCGGTGTGCTCGTCGGCTTCAGGGGGCACCCGCCCGCTGCATCCCCCACGGGCCACAGACGCCTGAAGTACATAGTAGCATACAGGGCCCGCCCGACGGGAATCAGCACAGCACCACAACAGAAGAGGGTGACCAGCAACAACCCCGTACGGCTTTTCTCACCGGAAAAAAACGGCCCAGAGACAGCGACCCTGAGGGAGAGGGATAGTGCACGACCACCACCAGAGGGGGTCGGGTCGTCCGGTTCGAGATGTCTTTCAGGGACCCGCACGGCCTGATTCCGCAGCGTCCCGTGTGTCGTCCCCTTAGAAGCTCTACTATGGAGCGCGCCCCCCAGCCACGCTCCTAAGGCTACACGTGTGGATCGTTCGTTCACGGGACCAGCCCCAGGAGCTCCCCTCCCCCCCCCGGTGTGCTCGTTTTCGTCCCGCCCCCCCGACTCAGACAAACCGCACCCATCCCCGTTGGCAGGCAGACGAAGCCGCCTTCCAGGACCACCGGCCCATGGAAGAGACTCCCACCCCCCTACACTGCCGTGCTGGATGCCTACTATCGAGGGCGCTGCGCTTCTCAACAAGAGCCCTGGACGGGACCCGCCCAGATCCTCCACGGTGTGTGCTGACGTCAGCGCGGCCCGGAAACCCCCCACGGCCAGAACTCCCCCCGCGTGTGACGACTCAAGACCCTCTCTCAGCGGACCCAACCCAGCGAACGGACCCCGTGAATGGACTAACCGACAAGCCACAGACCCCAAGAGGTTCGTGGGCCGCTTGAGACGACGCGGTGAAAGGGTTCCGGCTGTTCACACCACCGAACGATAACTTCAAGTACTTGATAACGACTTTTAGCGTCCGGAGAGTCCCCAACACCCTCAGATTAGAAGGACAGATCTGGAGAGTGTGGTCACCTTCGAAGAGCGTAATGTACAGCCATGGGAGTACACCCAAGAATAACGCAAAAACCCACCAAACACACCTCTACCACAAGACTATCCCACCAAGAACCGGGCCCAAGACACAGAGCCCCGATATCGTTGAAATTACTTTTTCACCTAGACAAGAGAGAATCTAACCACAAATGACCGCCACTCCAAGACCATCCCCAGCTAGGACTGTACCCCGCTCGCATTGTAGGTGTGTTAAGTTCCGGCCAAGCCGCGCGTGCGCTCGTACCACTTTACTAAAATCCTATATCGGTTCGTGGCCAGCTGAAGCCCTGGGAGAATCCACTACTCATCGTTCTTTTTACCATATTATCGTTCTTGGTGTTCACCAAGCCACCCCCAGACAGAAAACCACACCAACACACCGGCCTATCAGTAGGTTCTCCACCCCGCGACTCCCATAGACAACATATGTTTCTTTGTCACACAGCGTCTTTAGCCACCCCAAGGCTCTACATTTCTGCGTGGGATTAGTTGTGAATCACGCACGAACGTTCACACCACACCAGAGAGCGACAGTAGTGTGATCCTACCCCCCAGTTGTGCTCAGACTCGTCCCCCCCACTATCGACCACCCATCCGCGTACGCCCCCCCAGTGGGAACCAAGATGAGGAGAGACACTCACACCCCCCACCATCAGTACCAGACGACTACGCAAAACAACTCGTTTTTAAAATCTGTCCAGATTTTAAAAGTCGTGTAGTGTTTTCCAGCCATTACTGACCGCATGGTCATTTTTCAAGTGATGAAACCTGTTTGTTAAGACCGTGTACTGTAATTAATATCTGGTATATTTTCGTTTGTTACTATAGAAATAATATTGTAAGCATCATCATATTGCTAAGATACTTTCTTATACAACAACTCAGGCCTTTTGTATGATGTTACATATGTATTGTGTAACAGACAAGGAAAAAAAAAATGAAATCGAATCTGACCATTTAGACTGAGGCTCTTTCCACAAAATCAGATATTAATTGAATTTTAAACCACATATGGATGTAGTTTGGATCGTTTTTATGCTATTCAGACTGCAAAAAACGCAACCTTAGAGTCGACAATGGAAAAAAAAATAGCTGCCTGTACAAAATATATGATATTCATGTCTTTTAGATATGGCTAGTTAAATAAACAAACCACATGATTGTATATTGTATAAATGTACAATCCATGTTCATAGCACAAATGGTGCAGGATTAGTGACATGCTGAAGTTGAATACTAACTTTTAGGTTTGCTCTAATCCCTAACCCCAAGTATGAATAATATTAGTAGTGATACATTTATGTTATTGCGATCTCTGCCCTGTTGAGCTCCGAATCTCCTCTGGCATTTCCAAGTTGAGCTGGATGGGAAAATTTGTTCTTAGCAGTCAGTCACACACTGTCTGTTTTCCATCGGCTTCAGAGATACAGGGAACAGATAATGTAAAGCGTGTCCACATATCCATGTGAGAAAGGAAGAGAAATATGAGTAAATGCGTAAAATGGAGATTTAACCGATTTCACGTATAAATGATCATATCATAATTTTGTTGCGTGAATGTGTTCTGTGTATGTTTGTGTGGTCGGAGTCTCTGTTTCAGCTCATGAGCTTAATTGCCTGTGCGCTGGCTCGCTGCCCGCCTGATGTTGGCTGGATGCCTTTCTCTTTCCTCCTCCTCTCCCCCCCTCTCTCTTTTGCTCTCTGTCATTCCCTTTCTCATTCTCATCGCTTGTTTCCAGCTCTGACCACAGTAGCTTTCCCAGAATTCCCTGACAGCGTCCCATCATTCATCAAAGTGGCCCACTACATCAGTCTTTAGCTATTAAACAAAACCAAATGTCACAGTCCTGCTTTCGGAGGCCTGACCTAATCTCTTCCTTTACACACGCACCCAAAGATGACATTCTGATTGATTGACTCAATCAGTCTGTAAAAGTGTAAAAATGGGCTGTAAAGTGTAAAATTTTGTTTTTACAAACAAAGCTTGATAGTACTGACCTTTTACTAGCTTCATTACAGATCATTAAAAAAAGCTTACTATAGTCATTCTCTCTAGTTTCCCCATTCCTTCTTTATCAGTGTTTTCTCCATCGCACAGTCTGTACCTCACACCACTTATGGGGTAAAACACTTAGCTAGTTTTGGCTGCCCTTTTCTCTCTCGTTCTCTCTCTCTTCATGGTTAAAGAAATGGCATATTTTTATGAACTATAGCAGGCGTTAATGTACACTGTTTTCTTCTATGGTTCGTTTTCTCTTTCAGTCATAAAGAGACTACGGTCATGACCTTGCCACCTTTTACAGAGAATTGCGCGGAGTAAGTTGGTTAAAGTTAGTTCTTCTCCTTTGGTTAGTTTTCTAACTGTAATGGCCGGGCCCTTTATCACTAAAGCAATTGGCTCTTTTAGCTGGAAGGCGGCATTTTCATAGTAATTGTTATGGTTTTGCCCAAATACTTTTGTGCAAGTTGTCTGTCTTGTGTATAGCCTATTATTACTGATAATAGTATACATCTGGCTTAATGGCACATTTTAAGATGGCTCTATGAAGACTGGGATTTGTTATTGCGACAGTAACACAAGAATGAATGTTAAGCTTGTAAACGGAGCCGTCTCTGTTAGCAAAACTGTCACGTCAATCAATAGTGTATATTGTGTTGTGTACTATTATAATAGTGTATATTGTATTGTGTACTACTATATTGTTTTTAAATAATAGCATGTGAAGCTGATGTGGCAATAAACTTAAATTAAACTGTAAACTAACTAGAATAGTGTTCACTAGTTGGAATGTCCCATATTTCCCTACCCCCTCTTTCCCTCTCTGCTTTCTTTCTTCTCAGCATGCTGTCTCTCTAGTGAGCCATACAGATCAGAACTGCCTGTAAATTCCTCAGTTTAGTATACGTAATTAGTCCTAGTCGTTGCATAGTCCAAGTAATGGAACGTACCTTACGCAGAAACATTCCCAAATTTCATTCCCAAAGCTTTCATTTTTTGACATCATAGCATTTTGATGATGTGGTTACTGTGACCTGGGACCAGGGCCAGAAGATCTAAAGCATTTCTCATCTCCTGAACCGCCTTTAGGAAAGACATCTCTCAGATGTCAAACAAACCATTGACAGCTACTCAGGACGATACAAGAAGCGTCAAAGCCAGAAACAACGCTATCGCTAGCGCACACGTTCAAACGCATAACAAACCCCAAGATAGTGAGCCTGTTTGCATTGCAGCGCCGTTCCCCTTTTCCGACTGTTTGTTGCTGAAGCGCTCAAACGACCTCTGGAACACCGGCTCTTATCAGGCAGTGGCCGCTGCGCATTCCACTGAGATAAGAGCTCCAGCCAGCTTCTGTCAACATAAAGTGCGTGCGAGAGTGTCCGGGATCACTTCTCTACACTTGTAGCGTGACCTAGTTAGCCTTCCAGTGTAATAAATTCACCGGTCACTGTGTCCCGCAAGAAAACAGACCTGTTTCTCTACACTCTTTTCTCTCTGTGTCTCCAAGGGCTGATGGGAGATTATCATAAGGAGTGTTTCAGTGCAACCCAGGCACAGATCAGGAATTATGCATGAGGGTCGGCATCCCAGTTGCCCTCTGAGCCAGTTTTAATCAATTATAGAACCAAGCTATGTGTGCGTGTGCTATGAATTGTCCGATGGAGCACCCCATGCTCTCTTGAGACTCAGATACTCTTGCTTCACAGATTGGATACTGGTGTAGCCCCCATGGCTCTTTCATAACCTTTCTGTCTTGTGATCAATAAAGTAATTCAGTGTGTTTGGTATAAGTCTGAATCCAATCTTACCCACTCCACCCCGGCTTAACAAGGTTCTTCTGTGGTGTCCTTGAGCCATGATGCATGTATGGTGTGTGTGTGGGGTATACAGAGTGGGATTGGGAGAATGAGAGCAGGGCAGACTCTCATTAATACTTAAGTTGTAGGTGGTAATAATAATAGTCGCAGGCCTGTGATATGGCAAACCCTGTAAGGGACAATCACCCAAACACACATACACGCTTGGATATTCTTAATGCATTTTCCATTACCGATTTCTTTTTCAATGTAGTTGGGTGTTAAAGCAGAGCTTGGGTGATGTGCAGGCACAAAATGTTGCACACGCAACTTAGTTCACTACTTTAATGCCAAATGCTACTTTAAAGCTCATCGGTCTGAAAAGCAAGGTGTGCTATGATTGGCCAGCTATCCAGTGCGTTATGATTGGCCGAATACCTCAAGCGTGTGACGAAAATGTTACGCCACTACCATAACTGTGGGGATGAATGCCCCCCCTGGTCAGCGCCGGAGCTGAGTTCAAAACATGAAAACCCATTATAAATGAGGCATTTGTTGCATCCAGTGGGGACATAATTATAGATTATGTCTTTTTACGCGTTGCGTTGCATTGCAACGCGTAAACATAAAACCATGTCTGCATTTGTGATCGGAGAAATGACAAACAACAAGCCCTACTCTACACTGCCCAAAAAACTGGCTTTAAATATAAAATATAAAAACACTTTAAATATAAAAAAGGTACTTTACATGTCCTTGTGAGCATAACCCCCGGCATTTGTGTCCTACTCTACCATTATCTAGAAACAGTCCCCAATAAATGTGGCTGCCAACATCTGATTATTTGGTTAAGTGTTCCTGGACCCGTTGTTTAATACACTTAAAGGGCACTTGATTTCTAGTCGTGTCCGATGTTGGAAGACCAAACAAATGTAAGTCCACAAAATAAAAATCAACACTTGTACTAGATTGAGCGCGACGGCCCTAGAGTGAGCAGAGGCCAGGGGCGCAGTGAGGAACGGCGCGGAAGGCGTAAATTGATCGAGCGGCAGGCTTGAGAAACTGCAACTTCCGTCGGATTCGACGAATGATGTCCGGAGGGCTTTGCGGCAACCCACATGTGACGGCCCCGGGTTGGACTCCGCTTCGTCCATGGTGAAAGTCGATCTGGCGATCCACAGCGCGATGTTGTTGTATTTCCTCAGTGACCAGCACTGATCAGCTCCAGGCATGACAAGCAGATATCGTCCTCTTTTTGAAGGCCAAACCAAGTAGTTTCGCTTTCACAACGAAACAAAGCGTCTTCACGACATGGCGGCGGCAGAAACAATACTACTGCAAGAATAAAAGTTACTCCTTCTTTGCGTGAACATTTGTGCGGCGTTATACAAATCTTCCCACATCGTGACGTAGGCATGTGGGGGCGTGTTAGAAAGAGCCATTTTAAGGTAGTTGTGACTGGACACTTAAATTTATAAAGAATATCTCCTTTGATTTTGAGACTTTACTTCCTTTGCAAACTTTACGATCTCTTTATGCACCAAGACTTGTAACCCCCGACGATAAAGGAAAATTTTGAAATCACATCCTATGAGCCCCGTTTAAGAATTAAAAAAGGAGTTTTTTTTGGTTTTAATTTTGTTTAAACCACGTACCAATAATGTGTAATTTTTTTAATTAATATATTTTGGGAGAACAAATATAACAAAACAATACATATTTTTTCCCTTGTTATCTGAAATGAGTTACGCATCTTATTATTATTGTTAGGAAAAAACTAGATGTATTTAAAAAAAAATTTTTGTTTCAGGATAAAAGTAAAAAAAAAAATTTGAGAGAAAAATTGATAAAGGTTTTTGCCAAACTAACTTTTAGTAATTTATATAGAATATTTTCCATTATTTTTTGAGCTTTTTCCTTCATGTTTTCATGTTCTTCATGTTTTATCATATTGACATTAAAAAAAAATCATACAGGAATAAAAAATAGCCTGATCGTAAGAGATGTATCAAATCAATGCGAGTATGAGTTACATTTTTAGTATATATTTTTTTTAATTAATAGAGCTAGACAAAAAAGTCATTGTAGCATCCATCAAAATGTAATGGTGTCAAAGACAGATTTTTTTTGGGAAATGTTTTTTGCCATTGAATTGTTCACAATATGATCAGGAACATGTATTAAGAAATAATTACTCCAAAAATGAGTGTTTAATAGGAATGTTGTTCTAGGAATAACAAGTATGTCGATCCAGGAACGCATCCTTCTTGGCTTTATGTTAAGCAGTTGTGCAGTGCATTGTGGGTGGAGACCATCTCTGCTTCTCATGTTCTCACTCTGTGACATAAGTAATACGCAGTTAGTCTCAACTTTATTAGCTCAGAGTGTCTCTTTCTCCATCTCTAGAGTTGCTGAGATAAGAGCATCTTCAGGTATGAGGTATGTGAGTGGAGGATGAGAGTGTTGAAGTGATTAGAGGCTGATGTACCCTGTCTGTTCCATTATACACACTGACCTCAGCAACACACACACACACACACACACACACACAAATCAATTCTCCTCACACCAACTGGAGCCTTAACCGGATATGTGATGATGGTGTCTGTCTCATCACACCACGGAGCAGCGTTTTCTCCACTCAAGTTCTTTTCCCATACCTTTCAAAACCTTCATCATCGTCATCATCCTCCTCCGACCCACAACAACATTTTGGTCAGACCTCTCAGAGATTAATCTGCTTTAGCCAACACTGTTTATATAAAAAACTATATATTTAAAATGTTTTCTCGCTAGACTGTTTTTTCTCTCCAAATGTATTTAAGTGTGTCTCCCACACTCAAGAAATTTCAATACATTTTTGTGAACCTGGAACCAGTGGGCAGTGAGATTAGACTCCATGCCTGTCAGAGCTGTCAGCTTTCAAACTTCTCCATTACACCAGCAGCTATGGAACGGCCACGCTTCTGTCTCCATGACGACCATCTGTACCGAAACTCTCAGCAGGGTTCTGGCTCCGCCTCCCCTGGTCTGACGGGTTTGACCTTTGACCTCTCTGTCTCTTTTTGTTGCTTTGATAGTCACAATTGTAGTGTGTTCTTTCTGTTATTACGGGGCTTGTCTTTTTCTTTCCAAATGGATCAGAAATTTGTCTTGCAGACATCTGAGGAATGCGATCAGCTCGGATCACTCCCACGCTATTGTTTTATTCTGTGAAGAGGTACGCAGGCAGAGGTGTGTTTAGGAGATGTGAACTTCTGTTGAATGCCGTGTGTTCACTGGCTGTATTCCACAGTCCTACTTGTCATTTCCTGCAATTATGCTTCTTTACAGGCAGGCTGCATTTCACAGCTTTTAACTCACCTCTCCAGTGTCATTGAAGCTTTATGTACTCAAACACGCACCTTCACCGACTCCATCTCTCTCATAAAGCCAGCCTGTTCCCTTTTATACATTCACACGCATGCACTTTCTGGTTCAGTTATGAGCTTGTTTTTCATTGTCTGACACTCTTTGTAGTAAAACTGTTCAGAAATGTAAATGGAACAAAATGTATAAATGCTAAAAATTGTAGGTTGGTTTGTACTTTCAAAATGTGTGGAGTTGGTTTTTGAAAAGTCTCTAATGCTCACCAAGGCTGCATTTATTTGATCAAAAATACAGTACAACTAATATTGTGAAATATTATTAAAATTTGTAAGCTATTTTAAGGATGGGTTTTAACGCTATTTTTATTCTTGGTAAACAAAGCTTAATTTTCAGCAGCCATTACTCCAGGCTTCAGTGTAACATGATCCTTCAGAAATCATTCTAATATGCTGATTTGCTGCTAAAAAAACATTTCTGATTATCAATGTTGAAAACAGTTGTGCTGCTTATTATTTTTGTAGAAATGGTGATACATTTTTGTCAGGATTCTTTGATGAATAGTTCAAAAGAACAGCATTTATTTTAAATAAAACTTTTGTGTAGCTTTTAGATTTATAATAAGTATATAAAGTTATATATCTTTTTACTGTCAATTTTGATCAATTTAATGCTTTCTAGCTAAATGCTTCCTTTCCAAGACAAAAAAAAAAAAACTGACCCCAAAGTTGGTATGAATTCCCCAAATAATTAAACAAGAACATTCTTACAGTTTAAAAAAAAAAAAAACACACAAAAAAACCCAATTTGCATTTACAATTTACCTTTTTTAAATGATGAAAAACAGTCAAATGTAATTCCCAGAAGTCCCAATGTGATTCATCATATTTGATTATATTCTATTTGGATACTGGTTGTTTCGTTTTTTTTAGAAAAAACGGGTTGTTTCAGTTTAGTTCAGTTGTTTTTCGCTGCATTTTATATTATTTAGTTATTGTTTCATATTTGTGTTACTCTGTGGTGTTTTGTGATTGATTCAGACAGGCAGTCTTTTTTGAAAGATTCATTGTAAGAACTGACTCATAAGAGTCATTAGCTAGTGAATCGGACTACACAATTCATGCTGTGTGTTTGAAAGATGAATCCAATCATTTGCACTACACAATCTTTGCATCATCATATTCAGACTGCATTCACAACTTCTTTTACTGTGGTAAAGCAAGTAGATTTTTACTTTTGAAATAGGCCTTATATTAAGGTTATATCAGTTAATAAAATATATAGTCAAATAAACAGGCACCATAATACCATCATGTAATGCCTGAAACACTGTCACCATATTTTTCTGCAGTGAATTCCTAACAATCTTTTTAAATGCAACATTAACCAGTTTTTTACAGCATGGGCCGACTGTTATTTTTCTGTCTGTCTGTGTTGAGCTTAAGCAGCAGTCACAGTTTCACAAACTATGGAAAGAGTTATATGTCTAAAAATGACTTCTGCAGCTTTACAGTAACAGAACCGGCCGAACGGCACGCCACAAGTGTTCTTTTTTTTTTTTGGTCTACTCAACGCACTGCCAAATCCACCAGACATACCTGACGCTGGATTTTGTGTTATATTTGTATTATAACACAGGTTCTGTATCACATTTGTGCTTGCTTAGCATATTATTGAAACAAACTGTTGACTGACTTGACATCAGGTACATTGTGTTCAGTTCTGGCCTGGACAGACTGAAACCACAGAACATCTTTCCTCCCATAACACAAACATCATTTCAATTTCTTTCTTGTTTATCTTTCAGAGTTAACATAAAACACAATGGCTAGGAAAAACGGGCCTGTAACTATTTATTCCAGATATGGTTCTTAAACAAAGCCTTCACTCTGAGATCAGATTAATTTTATGGACTCAAAGTGGAACATGGCCCTGGTGATCAAGTTGAAAACGGATGATTGCAAATAGAGAGGCATCAACACCTCTGCGTCTTAACCGTTCACCTGCAGAGCTAATCATGTATCACAATAACGAGATTCACAGCACACACACTCTGGGAGGCAAACGTGCTGAGTCCGGCCCGCTGTCAGATATTACCCCTGATAAATACGGTTAGGTGTGCTGCTCTACTGTACATCTGATTGAGGTTGATTCATGTCACTTCCGTTAATGACTCTGTGAATCACGTTTCCCCAGGCTATGATAGCTCGCCTGATTGCTCTAGTGTGTGTGCCCCTGTTTAAACAGGTATGTGGGTTGAAGCCATTAGCAGGTGTGACTATGCCTTACTTCTTTAATGGACCATTGAGAAACAAATAACAGCCTGTTTTTTTATGTGGATGTATTTATGGATGTTTTACCTGTGTCACTTTGAGAAAGCATCTAAATGGTCATTATATTTTCCTCATGATGTGTATGTGAGCCCTTTTGATTTTCCTTTTGATTTTCCTCATTTTCATTTCTTTTTGCCCTAATTAGTAAATGAAAACATGGCCAGGTTTTTACATTCCACACTTTACATTTTACATAAACAAAAAGGAAAAAAGAAGAAAAAAAAAAAGGTTTACATTTTTTTTAAATTATATTTATATTGTTACATGTAAATATGCATGTATGTATAGTGTATTTATTTGTTTGCTTATTAATGTAATGACAATTATTAACATTATTTCCTTTATATTTTCATTATTGTGATAGTTTATCTTTTGTTTTAAAAATACTATTTTTTTTATTTAAATCTGTATGAAGGCAGTATGCTACAATAATGCATGATTTGTTTATTTTATTGTATTTTGCAGAAGCAAATTTTTTTTTTCATTGTGAAACTATTTTTGTGCTATTTAAACACTTTTTTTTATTTTATTTTTTTTTACAAAATTCTCAACTGTAATAAGCCTGAATGTATTTATTTATGCATTTACTTATTTATTAGCGAAGTAAAGATTTTTTTGCATTGTAAAATTCCGTAGCAATCGGATGTGTACATTTATTTAATTTAAATATATACAAATGAGGTACAATAAATATTACAATAATACATAAATGAATCATAAATAAGTTCATAATTCTTAAATTAACTATTTTAATTAAAAAATAATTAACTTTTTTTATCTCACAACTTAAAATTATGGATTGAAATATGACCTGGAAAGGGTTTTGACATTTTTAGTTTTTCTGAGATTCACCATGCATTAACACAAAAGATACATGTACACGAGTGCATGTGGTCACATGTTAATTTGACCTGAATTCACACTAACCTCCTCTCACTCGCATACACACCCTACACACAAAGACACTGTTTCCCTGCTCCGTGCAACGATTTTTCGGCATTCATGTCCCAGCATGCCGACGCTCCCCATGTCCATTACTGTTACAGAAACACAACTGAGCTTCACAGACTCCTCTCTGCTTAACCGCCTCATTTTAATACTCTACTCCATTGCAACCACCATATGTATCTGACAGCCAGAAGCCAAAACAATCTGTATTGTTATTTCAGAGAGGCTAAATGTTGTCTGCCAGCCATATTTAACCCTGAAGTCAGTGCAAATGCTGTAAAGTGTTTGAGTAATGACAAACTAAATATAAGGATTGAGAGTTACTGCCATAGAGTTGCTGCACTTATATAGCAATGAAATACACAAACTGATACAGCAAATGCAAATGAGCAGCGCTGAGGATAACTAGATATGTTCTTCTGTGAGTCAGTGTGTGTGTGTGTGTGTGTGTGTGTGTGTGTCTTTTCCTCCAGTGCCTCAGCCTTAATTAGTTAGTGGCCGGGCTCACAACCCGGGACGGAATGTGAGATATTTAATAAGAACCCAACAATGGAATGGCGCTTGTGGCAGGCAGCTGGCCAGGAGGCCAAATTATTAAACTGGCTTTGTGAACTTGGTTATGTAAATTAACTTGAAGTGTTTGTGTGTTTGTGTGTGTGAAAGAGATGGGTTGGGAGGAGAAGTGAGACAAGACGAGAGAGGCCAGTGATTAGTGTAATGTCTGTAAGTCACTCTGTAAGATTTAATTTAGTGTGTATGTCATACTAAATGATCAGCTGACCACCTTATGTTTGTACCTCACTTCCTCTCTTATCATCTTGTGTTATTCGCACAGTATCCACACTAAATAGCATGCAAGATTTAAGAGTTAGTGCATCCCAAATTGCAGTATATTAAAACTAGTATGGTGCTGGGGTTATGTAACTTATTTTTTGTTGGATTTTTGTACTACCAAGCATGCTTTTTGGGTTATTATTGCCCATAACCCCATTGGGCCACTGAATAAGAGGAGTTTTTTTGCGATTAAAGAAGAATGTGAAATTTGCCTGAAGATCTGAAAGCTGCCACTATTGCTTTTAAATAAACGCTCTATCCTAACCAGATGTGACATGATACTACAATTTTTTGTCTCATAAATTTTGCACTGTTATCCTGCTCAGTCATGATTATCAATGGGACTTTTTGTTGATC
The DNA here is from genome assembly GCA_018155175.1 of Sinocyclocheilus anophthalmus. Taxonomy (NCBI): domain Eukaryota; kingdom Metazoa; phylum Chordata; class Actinopteri; order Cypriniformes; family Cyprinidae; genus Sinocyclocheilus; species Sinocyclocheilus anophthalmus. The sequence continues at coordinate 41,782 of JADLZN010009794.1, forward strand.
GTTTGGTTTCTGTGTTTGCAGCATTGCATAATATATTTACTTATACTGCATACTACAGTTCAAAATTCTTGTGCTTACTAAGGCTGCCTTTATTTGAAAAAAAAGCAATGTTGTGAAATATTATTACAATTTAAAATAACTCTTTTGTCTTTGAATATATATTAAAAATAATTTATTACTGTGACATCAAAGCTGATTTTTTTTCAGCATTCATTATGCCAGTGTCACATGACCCTTCAGAAATCATTCTTATTTGCTGCTCAAGAAACATTTATTCTTATTATTATTTAAAATTTCTTCTTGTTGTTATTTCTTACTATTATCAACTTTGAAAACAGTTGTGCTGATTAATATTTTTGTGGAAGCCATGATACATTTTATTTTGCAGGATTCACAGATGAATAGAAAGTTAAAAAGAACAGCATTTATTTGACAGAAATCTTTTGTATCAAAGATGTGTCACTTTTGATCAATTTAATGTATCCTTGCTGAATAAAAGTATTAATTTCTTTAAAAAAGCATTTTTAAGTGGTAGTGTATGTAGCATCATATTATTCAATAATTTTGAAGGTAATCCATTTAGCTGGATGCTAATGCTGCTATGCGCTTGTAAATAGTAAAAGATAAGGGGCTCTGCCTGTGTTTACATGGCAGTACGATAAACAATCGTACATTCTTTTAGTTTGTATTGTAGTATATAAAATAAATGAAGTGGCGCGCAACCATATATCACTTCTCAAAATCAGAGCTGCTGCTTTTTTCTTTTGTGAACCCAGTACTCCTCGGCCTCAGACAGATCATAGGCTGACAAGTAATATGCAGGTAAACTAATGGGCCTTTTTCATAAGGTCACATATTGAGGTATGTAACTGAACCCATGCACATTTTTGGCTCCGCTCACCTGATTACTGTTGAAGGTCAGGTAAATGATAAATGGTGTGTTGACACGTTGGCAAAGCAACCAAAGCTCTGGAAGATCACATGACCACAGCTAGCTAGAGCGAATCAGACTCCTTCATCCGTGCCTAATGCTGAGCATCTGTTTAATCAACAGTAGCGTCAGATCTCAGGAGACCTTACTTCGGGGGGAAAATATTATATACACGTTGGCAATATATATGTAAAATGAAATATAATAAATATATTCTGCACCACCGTGATGGCAGAGCCATTGAGGCAATGTGGAGGAAGATGTTGAGTTAAATTCATGCTTGATTTATCCCTGCATGTGCGTGCATGTCTGAGTATATTATGTTGGTGAATTAAGCTCATTGTGCCCTTGATGGGGTTTTGTTGATTAACAATAGCGACTGAGTATATGAATCTCTTGAGCTACCGGATTCACAAGCCAAACAATGACTGTGGATGATCAGAAGGCTGAAAGAGGCCGGGGCAGAGTGGAAACAGAAGTAAACACTAGAAGTATGAGCTGTCCTGGCTTACATCCAAATTCCCAAGTTTTGATATCCTTCCGGAAGAAATCTCTCTGCATGGTCATGTACTGGACTGAGAAATACCCACTGCTCCAAAATATTCCACATGCAGAAGAATGTAGGCTTTGTGTCTTCAAGTGTGTTAATGAGTGTGATTATTGTTAATTTACCATCGTAGTAATGAATATGTGTCTTGTTGCTGATATGAACCCAATTACAACTGGTATTTATTAACATCTGCCTGGGGTCCAATCACAAGTGGGCAGCTAAATACAGGTGTAAACATGGTCCAAAATGTTCTGTGATCCAATGACTCAGCCCACATTTGGAGGTAGTCCGCATGTGACCCATGCATGCTGAAGGACCTTCTACTCACCTGTCAATCAACCGCTGGGCTACAACAAGGGCGTTGCACTTTGATTACATAAATTGTAATGAAGTTATGAAAGTACAGACTAACATCAATTCATTATGTTGATATGTTTTAAAAAAAAAATATATATATATATATATGGTTATTGTAATAGCTTTTCAATAATCCTTGTAAAATATGTAAATACATTTAATAGACGGGGGGGGGGGAGGGGGGGGGGGGGGGGGGGGGGGGGGGGGGGCTGGGGGTGGGGGGGGGGGGGGGTGTTACATTTCTTCTTCCCATTACTTTGTTTCGCTTCTGTTTCAGTTTTTATAACCATTTCTTACTGTGTGTAAGTAAGTTGTTGTTTTTTAGCATGTGTGTTTGACTCAGTGTTATTTTTTTAAGATTACTGATAAACTACTGTCATTTGATTTGTATTATTTGTATTTGTTTATTTTAATTTTAGTTAAATTATGTCTGAATGTATTATGTCTGTATAGGTCTCTTATTAAGTTTTTAGTTTTATTTAATATGAGTTATTTTAATACTTCAACAAACAAAATGGAAATGAAATAATATATCTATATAATGAATTATAAATGTTTATGTATATACAGTGGGTACGGAACGTATTCAGACCCCCTTAAATTTTTCACTCTTTTTTATATTTCAGCCATTTGCTAAAATCATTTAATTAATTTTTTTTTTTCCTCTTTAATGTACACACAGCCCCCCATATTGACAGCAAAACACAGAATGTTGACATTTTTTGCAGATTTATTAAAACAGAAAAACTGAAATATCAAATGGTCCTAAGTACTCAGACCCTTTGCTCAGTATTTAGTAGAAGCACCCTTTTGATCTAATACAGCCATGAGTCTTTTTGGGAAAGATGCAACAAGTTTTTCACACCTGGATTTGGGGATCCTCTGCCATTCCTTCTTGCAGATCCTCTCCAGTTCTGTTTTTTGTTTTTTTTCTGTCAGGTTGGATGGTAAGCTTTGGTGGACAGCCATTTTTAGGTCTCTCCAGAGATGCTCAATTGGGTTTAAGTCAGGGCTCTGGCTGGGCCATTCAAGAACAGTCACAGAGTTGTTGTGAAGCCACTCCTTCGTTATTTTAGCTGTGTGCTTAGGGTCATTGTCTTGTTGGAAGGTAAACCTTCGGCCCAGTCTGAGGTCCTGAGCACTCTGGAGAAGGTTTTCATCCAGGATATCCCTGTACTTGGCCGCATTCATCTTTCCCTCGATTGCAACCAGTCGTCCTGTCCCTGCAGCTGAAAAACACCCCCACCGCATGATGCTGCCACCCCCATGCTTCACTGTTGGGACTGTATTGGATAGGTGATGAGCAGTGCCTGGTTTTCTCCACACATACCGCTTAGAATTAAGGCCAAAAAGTTCTATCTTGGTCTCATCAGACCAGAGATTCGTATTTCTCACCATCTTGGAGTCCTTCAGGTGTTTTTTAAGCAAACTCCCCATGCGGGCTTCATGTGTCTTGCACTGAGGAGAGGCTTCCGTCGGGCCACTCTGCCATAGAGCCCCGACTGGTGGAGGACTGCAGTGACGGTTGACTTTCTACAACTTCTCCCATCTCCCGACTGCATCTCTAAAGCTCAGCCACAGTGATCTTTGGGTACTTCTTTACCTCTCTCACCAAGGCTTTTCCCCCCCGATAGCTCAGTTTGGCCAGACAGCCAGCTCTAGGAAGGGTTCTGGACGTCCCAAACGTCTTCCATTTAAGGAAAGGAGGCCACTGTGCTCTTGGGAACCTTAATTGCAGCAGAAATTTTTTTGTAACCTTGGCCAGATCTGTGCCTTGCCACAATTCTGTCTCTGAGCTCTTCAGGCAGTTCCTTGACCTCATGATTCTCATTTGCTCTGACATGCACTGTGAGCTGAAGGTCTTATATAGACATTGTGTGGCTTTCCTAATCAGTCCAATCAGTATAATCAAACACAGCTGGACCTCAAATGAAGGTGTCGAACCATCTCAAGGATGATCAGAAGAAAAGCACAGCACCTGAGTTAAATATATGAGTATCACAGCAAAGGGTCTGAATACTTAGGACCAATGTGATATTTCAGTTTTTCTTTTTAATAAATTTGCAAAAATGTCAACATTTCTGTGTTTTTCTGTCAGTATGGGGTTCTGTGTGTACATTAATGAGAAAAAAATTAACTTAAATGATTTTAGCAAATGTCTGCAATATAACAAAGAGTGAAAATTTAAAGGGGTCTGAATACTTTCCATACCCACTGTATATACATATGTGTGTGTTTGTGGTTTTTTTTTTTGGTGTTTGGCTTAGTGTTATGTTAGAATCATTATTATACTCTTATACCTTTTGTTCTTTAATATTTTGAATTGTTTTTAGCTTTATTTTTTGTTTTTCATTTAAATGTTAAGTTTTGAAATTGTTGTATGCATTTGTCATTTTTATTTAATCTCTTTATTTAAAAAATGTGTATAAGTAGTATTTATAAAGTTTTAGCTTTTAGTTTTGGATCTGTTTTTAGTTGTTTTAATACTACAATTGATTGCTTCTGTTGTCCTCATTTGTAAGTCGCTTTGGATAAAAGCATCTGATAAATGACTAAATAATAATAATCATTTACTACTGTTCAAATGATTGAGGTTGCTACAATTGTTTTAATTTTTTGAAAGATGTCTCTTGTGCTCACCAAGTCTGCATTTATGTGCATTTATGTGCTCATTAAAATTATTTTTATTTTGATTTTGATATATTTTAAAATTTTAATTTTTTCAGAAGCCATTATTCCAGTCTTCAGTCTCACATGATCCATCAGAAATCATTCTAAAATGCTGATTATGCAAACATATCGCAACATTCCAGCCTCATTGCCTGTATTTAAATAAATTTGATTCCCCTGTGGGCTTCATAAATGCAGCCTTTGTATGATTTGGGATGCTCCCATAGAAGGAATGCACCACTTTTCACCTAAGGTTTAGGAGCAAAGCTTGAGTCTCCACATTGAACCCACATACATATACACAGACCACTTTCCATTATCCTGCCTTCGGAGTGACCCCACAACCTACTGGATACAAACACCAACTTTTAATTGGCTTGAGGACAGGAGTCCTGGAGTTTGAGAGACAGGGCTTTAAAGAGAGTTTTCCTGTTTAAGCGCAATGCTTAATGCGCAGAAAAGACACCATGCGACAACTAGACTATTTGGAGAGCTATCTGAGGTCCAGAGAGCAGGCTTAATAGAAGAAAGAGAGGGATGGAGAGTTCAATCAGAAGTCAGAGAAAGAGATTGTGGGAAGTGGAACTTGGGAGAAAGGGAAATGATTGTGGGTAGAACAGAAAGAGGAAGGAAATAAAAGAAAGATGGGGAGAATGGACCAAAAAACAGCAACCAACTGTGGCGGTTCTTTTGGAAGTCCCCAGAGAATCCCAGTCAAGTCTTGTTTCTATGAGAGAGGACTTCTGCCTTTGGGAAATTTGACTGACAGTTCCAGAAGATTGTCCATATATCTTTATCGTGCCTGCAGACCGAAAACCAGAATATACTTCCTTTTATGACATCACATGCACCGCATGATATTATTGGATATTTATAGATTCTGTAACTTTTTTCTGGCCGAAGAGTTCTCATGGCTTCTGACAGCCAGGCACAAACTTTTAGGGACTGCATGTTCAAAAAAGTTTTCAAGTGTGTAAAATCTTTTATTTTTTATTTGAATTTAACGTAACGTAACGTAACGTAACTTAACCCAATTTAACCCAGCTTAACCCAAGATGCGCCGATTCAGTGACCTGACAAAAAGCCCTGAATGAATGCAAACCGCACACACACCCAATACAAAGTGGTTAAGAGTAAATCTCCTTTATACACTGCCAGTTCACGCTCTCAGTGTCCAATGATCTTGCATTTGAGCTCATTAAGTTTAGAGCCAGTTGGAAATCAATGGAGACAGCCATTGCGGACAAACTTTTCTTTTAAGTCCAATTTATGTCCTCCTTTATCAGTTTCACAGATGTCTCTCTTGCTAGCCGGTTTTGTTTTATAATGGAGTAAAATGAGTGCGCTCAGGTGCAGTAACAGAATGAACAAAGAGTTCCCTCCCGGAGCTGAATCGCACATGTATGTTCACTACCTCTCTCGCTCTCATTAGCTCTCTGTGGCGCTTTTGTCTTTTAATCAATGCAGAGAACATAACTACAATTAGCAGCTTTCCCATATCGATCCCAGCTTAATTAACAAGAGAGAGGGAAGAATCACGTTCCTCATGGGTGTTCTCTATCATGTGCGTGTGTTGCTTGTGAATTTATTCGTGGTTGTGTGTATATGCTGTTTGTCAAGTGAACGTCATACTGTAGTGTCAGCTTATGAGTGTGTGCTGTCATCGGTGTGGCACACACTTCATCAGGGAGTCGCTGGTAAACAGTGATGAATGCGTGTATGCTCTCTGCTTTGGTTTGATTGAATGCCTTGCTCTAAAACAGGGGCACACACACTCACACACTTTGACAGCCAAGATGGAAAACTGCAGTTTTAGATGTAATGAGGAAATTCAGACACAAACACGAACGCTCTCGCACCCCTACACCACAGACCGTAGCGACACTACTGACTTAACTACATTTTTCAACAGTGTGACAGTAGCTCTGATGTTTTCAATGTGGTTCTAACAAGTAGCACAACAATGTTCATGACAAATTGTGCAAGCAGCCCTGCAACTGAGCGATGTGAAGTAATCAAATGCGCTCTACTAGTGTCTTTTTAGCATTTCAATATACTCAGTTTGAATTTTTTTTGTAGCAAAATAAATATTAAGTTAAATATGCTATCTAGCAAACTATTTGACTGCTGTCACTGTGTTAGCATAGCGACATAACATTTTTGTTATATTGCGCAATCAGCCAATTGACGCAATAATCAAATGCGCTCTACTCATTTAAATCATCACTCATTTTCCTTAATTTTTTTGTGCCAAAATAAATGTCAAATACTGCCATTTAGCAGTACCTGCTTACTGCTTACTATTTAGCAGTAACTACCTGCTATCACTATGGAAGCAATGAAAAGGTGGCTTTTGTTTGAAGTTAGTTTATGCTAAGTGACATTCTGCTCTAATTCAAAAGCTTCAATATAGTTAGCTATACTTGTAGATAGGGCTGCACGATTAATCGAATGTGATTGTCATGCGCATTTTGATAGTAATGCCGGTTCTGTAATCAGCAGGAAATCATCATCACGTGCTTTCAGATGGAGCAGCATTTACTTCACATAGACGTAGTTCACTGACAAGTTACGCCAAAAAATTGTACGATTATGAAATCGATTAAATCGTTCGCGATAATGACAGCTGTTTGCATAGCTTCTCAGTGAACTACGGCTCTGTGAAGTAAATGCTGCTCCATCTGAAAGCATGTGAAAATACCACATTTAATAACATATTTTTACTCCAAACTCACTTCATAACGTCAGTCGAGTGTTTGAAATAAATCCTTCTGTGAGATGATGTGGCTTCTTACACAGAATAAGGCACGCAACATATTTCATAGTATTTAAGCAGTGATAAAGGCATTGCATTATAAATATACTTTATTTTAATGAAAATTATAATAATAAGCACTCCGATAAACCATATATTGCCATAGTCGTGTGTTTATTAGTCACGTTGAATCAATGAAAGCAGTTGAATCTTCTGTTTATTCAGCTGCAGCGATAGGCATTTCCTGGGTTTCTTCTGCGAGGCGTATTTGGAGTTTCAGCGCGAGAGCGCCCTCTGGCCTTTGGATGGAGATTTACTGCTGATCACAGAACCGTGCTTCACTGAAAGATACGCATGACAATCGCAGCTTCTGTCGAATCGCGATCTCGATTCCATTTTGATTTATCGTGCAGTCCTACTTGTAGCTGCGTGTAGCTAACTACCTTTTTAAAATTAGCTTTGAACTATTTTAGCAAGCTACAATTTCAAAGTAGCTTCCCCAGCATTGTACAAAGCTTAAATCAAATGTATATACATTACATACACACACACACACACACACACACACCACCAGACACCACACAGCACACACACACACACACCCACACACATCACACACACACACACACTCAATTTGCTATCTGTACACGTATTACCGGCTCATACATTATCCTCCTGTGTCATTGTTTTTTGTTCTTTCTTTCTTTTGTTCTTTGTTCTTTTCGGCAAATACTCTTCCTGTGTGTATTAGTGGTTGTGTTGGAGGTTTTATCTGTCTGAGAAGTCACCACATTTATCAGTCTATAATTCAGTCAGAGCGGCAGATAAATAAAGAGAGAGACAAGAATAGAGATAACCAGCGCCATGGTGGAGTGTGTGGATGGGCTGTGTTCTAAAAATTGAGGTATGGAATGATACATCACAGCGATCCATCGGGTTTTGACATTCTCTATTTGGTGAAGATGTTTTCCATGAGTTACAGCATTTAGAAACTTGTTGACAGACTGAGCTCTCAAATTTGTGATTTTATATATATATCTAGATAGACCATTTTTAAGTAAAAATGCCTGCACTGCTCACATGGATTATGTAAGTTCGTATCCAGCCTGCAACATGTTCCAATCTCATTATCACTCCATCTCCAGTAATTTTCACTCTCTGTGGTGTCTGTCTAAAAAAATTTTACATCTTACAAATATTACATCTTAAACTGTGATTCCTGTGTGACGAGTTATAGTGCTTGTATGTGTGTGTGCTTGAATACTTGAAAGCGAGCAGGATGTGTCGGAATCTCTCCCAGGCTTCTTTGTCACAACCTTTTGCCCCCAGTCCTCAGGCGGTGGGGTGAATCTCTCACTCTCACATTCTCTCTGTACTTCTCAAATGAGACTGGACTCTCTGGGTGGTTAATTGGGCAAGTTTTGCTCAAAGCTGCTTTATAGGTGGCTTTCTGAGATCTGCCTAACACACACATTTGTTTTCTGTCATGGTGGGGACTTTTCATTGACTTCTGTTGATTTTCTATTGAGATAATGGTGTTTTTTAGCCGTTAATCCTCACGGAAAGCTCTCCTCATGGGGACCATTGGCGATGTTGATAATTGCACATTTTACCATTCTTTTGGGGACAAGTAGTCCTCTCATTGTTAGTTAAAACTTGACCCAAACACGCACACACACGCACATTGAAGGATAATAAAATTGGTGTTTAAGATGCTCTGTTGTATTTGCAGTTTACAAGTGTTTTGGCTCCATCATCTCACTAATGGCAGTAATAATAGCCACCCCCTTCATTACAGTATGTAATCAATCTTTAATTAGAGAAGAACACTGTTAAAGTCTGTGCTTGTTTTCCTGGGTATGTATGAATGTGGTCATGTGAGTCTCATAGTTTGAGATGTTGATGTTTTGTTGTTCTCTTAATCGCTATTCTCGCGCTTGTTTATCTCAGTTCTTATGCAGACCGTACAGACATGAAATCCGACAGAGGATGTAATTCCAGAAAATTCCAGCCATGGAGTCTGTCCGGTTCTCTGTAATCAAGTCCTCCTACTCAAACCTCGGTGCAATCAAATCAGTCTTGAGTTCTGCTTTTTCCAAACCTGGGATAAAATCTGAAGGAAAGCATTTGCTTGTCATTTGATATGGTTTGCATTCAAACCGAAAAGCTCAAACCCACAAGCTTTGCCGCTCGGATGTGTGATTGTGTATATGTGCACGTCCACTTCCTTCATCTTTTGTCAATATATGGAACTGAAAACCTGCTTATGTTATATAAGATTTAGTAACTAAATTATCTGATTTTCAGTTCCATATATTATGTAATTAATCAAATTCTCTCTTTCTCTCTCTCTCTCTCTCTCTCAGTATATATTGTGCACAGATTGATTTTAACATTTCATATGTCCTTTCCGTAAGACATAACTGACTGTTGTTTACATAACTTTTGCATCATAAAAGACATAAAGCATAAAACAACCCGAATTTAAGTCCTTGTTTTCTCTTCAAATTAAATATGGCATCTACTGATGTTGGTGTGAAATCAGTGCTTTAGACTCCTTTGTTCAAGTTGACGTTGCCCTCCCAAGGTCTTCTTACTTACTATAATAGCAGAAACATCAAATCTGGTCTGAGATAAATGTTAAAGGGCAGCATCTTGCTACAGCAGGTTGTCAGGCTTGATGTTTTGGCCTGAGGGAAACATGATCAGCGGTTTGCTCAGTCGGCATCGACTGCTCCAAAATTTTGAAGCTGACAGCTCGTTTTCACCAGCATTTACACGAGTGTGGCTAGTTAAGCATGGGACTTGAGCTTTTTTGTAAGAAGAAAAGCTGTGAGTGTTGCCATAGCACCTCTTCCTGATGCAAGCTCTGGGTAGCTGCTTTTTTTCATGCATATCCAGGTCTTTTGAAATTAATTTTTTATGTTAATTCTCAAAAGAGCAATAATGCCATCATTCCTCTCACTACAGCGTTAATACATGTGCCTAGTCTTATTAGGCATGATTCATTGGTGCACATTATTCCAAAGAATAAAAAATTGTCTTCATAATTTAGTCAGTCAATCCAAAATAATCTTTCTTTGCTGAACATATGATTTCACTGCAAAAAAACAAAACAATAAAAAAAACCGATTACATTATGGTAGTAAATGAATGCAGTTTCATGTTGACTTCAAAGAGATTCACCCCCCCCCCCAAAAAAGCCATCATTTATTCACCTTCATGTTGTTCCAAACCAGTATGACTTCTGTGAAACACAAAAGGAGAAATTCTGGTCACTCTTTTCTGCATGTAAATGCAATGGATGGGAAATATTAGTTAAAAGACCCTATAAAAGTATCATACGAGTGGTCCATACAACTTGTACACTACATCCCAAGACTTTGAAGCTAAATAGTAATTTTGTCTTCAAAAAACTGGTCTGAATGTTTGAATATTTGAAGTTCTTGATTATCAGTGAATAATAACTTTTATTCAGCAAGGATGCATTAAATTGATCAAAAGTGACATTAAAGGCGCAATAGGAGATCTTGGAAAATGCTAACTTTAGCCTGATAGCACTGAAAGCGAATGTCCCACCCTCCCTGCAATCGCCATCCAAAGCCATGCCCCCTGAATGCATATACGCGCACTCACAGACCAGAGTACCAGAGACAACATTACTACAATAGGCTACATCAGCGGTTCCCAATTCCAGTCCCATGTTCCGAGTTACGTAAACTTCAACGTCATTTCCCCCGCTCAGTGAGGAGGGAGCAATGAACACTGTTTAGGGATCATATCGATCGGAGCACAGTTCATGCACCTAGCACTTCTAACGAGCTGGTTATTTGAATCGGGTGTGTTAAATAAGCGAGACATTCAAAATATGCAGACCGGGGGGCGTGAGGACTGGATTAATCGCTGGGCTACATCATGCGTCATTCACTGGTGAGAAAACTTTAAAAGTACTACAATACCAGGAAGAAAGATCGGGTTGTTGATGTTTACCTGCCATTCTTGCTCTGTCTGCACAGCGTGCACGAACGCGCTGATGACATATCCTATCTGCACGAATCGGGTGCACAGAGGTATGCTAATACAAACGTTGACAGGCAGGTAGGAACTATAAACGCTCGGCGACCGTCGTTGATGGGGACGACATGTTTCTGGTCCGAGCGGCCGTCCACAAAATAGATTAAAAATTCACAAGATGACATTAGGAACGCACTTAACTTAATGATTGCTATCGGGATGTGGAGATTTTCAACCAGCATAACAAAAAATGTTTCTGAAGACAATCACCTATTACACCTTTAAAGACATTTGTAATTGTAGAAAAGATTTCTGTCAAGTAGGTAAATGCTGTTTTTGTTTTTTACTTTTTCATGAAAGAATCCTGAAAAAAAAAATGTTGTGTCCGGTTTCCCACAATTTTAATCGGCACAACTATCTTCCACATCATAGGAAATGTTTCTTGTGCTCCAAATCAGCGTATTAGAATGCTTTCTGTAGAATCATGTGACACTGAAGACTGTACTGGCTGCTGAAAATTCAGTTTTGCTATCACAGGAATAAATCATATTTTAAAATATATTTAAATAGTAAATGGTTATTTCAAAGGCTAAAAATATCACACAATATTTATAATACTTATAATTAATACATTTTTTTGCTGCTCTTCAAGAAATGTTGTATAACTTCTGTACATTAGACAACTTGTATGGCGCTTTTGCACTCTTTTATGCTTCAGTTGCTATTCGCTGTAATTCCATGGAATTTCTCCTCCTTCCGTGGTAGAAACGAAGTCAAACCAGTTTGGAACATGCGGGTGAATAAAATTCCTTTTGAAGTTTTCTCTCTTGATTGCAGTGCTGTTGGAAAAAAGGGTTTCTGTAACAATCCAGCAGGCCTATAAGTTTTGAAAAACATTGTGCACAAAAATGCACTGCAATGTATCTGGTTTGCAGTGTTACTGTAGTGTTCAGTACTTGAAAGTTCACTGCATTCCAGTGTAGCTTCAATTCACAATTGTCAGTGCTTCAGTATGTCAGAGATAGTTAGGCCCAATCCCAATTCTATTTTATACCCCTTCCCCTCCGCCTACCCCTTCCCCTTGTCTCTTGAAACAGAGTGTCAAAGGGTAGGGGTGAAAATATTCCCCTAAGAATTGGGACACCACACGTCATCATACGTCATCTAGCTCCTACAATACACACACCTATACTGGTGTAAATTAGAGCCTTTAATTACCATTCTATATTAATGCGCTGCTTACTGACACACACACACACACACGCACACATATCGGAGATCGCGCAGATCACACATCCAGGAGAAAAGAAACTTGTCAACGCTGGCCCCGCTTTTTATTATACCCGTTAAACCTGCATCGCTACATTAATATTTTCCAGCAAACGAGAGGTTAAAAAATTCGTGTTTTTTTTAAGTAAACTCACTCTAAAAAGAAAAACGCGCATACACGCAACTTCTCTCTCTCTCCTCCACTCTCTCTCTCTCTCTCTCTATGTCTCTTTCTCTGTCTCTCTCTCTCTCATCTCTCTCTCTCCTCTCTCTCTCTCTCAATTGGGGCAATATTTGAGAAAAGGGTTTAGCCATTTCTAATTATTGGGGGGACTAGCCCCCCCTCAATGTCTACGATGGTTATCGCCCTGATCAGACATGAAAATATGTTCTACCGTGCAGTCTATAATGATATGACGTTAGTTAGCAAATATTAGCGATTTTTTGCAAACGTTTCTTTGAGTAACATGACCGTAAATTTGAACTCACAATTGAATGTAACATAAAACAAATTATTACTTTTCGTTAAAATTTTTATTAATGCCAAAAATGCTTACGTTTATGGGTCTTTTTGTTCGCTCGGGCAGCCTTGTTGCCCCTGAAGCCGGGTTACGCTGAGATAATTCATACCCCTTCGTTTGAAGTTGTGTGGTCCCGAAAAATCTTCGTTTGAAGGGCTGTCTGGCCCTTCCCCTTACCCCTTACCCCTCCAACCAAAAGAGAATTGAGACACTAGCAAGCATATTAAGGCCCAATCCCAATTCTACTACCGCTACCACCCTTTAGCCCTTCCCCTTTCCCCTACCCCCTCGGAGCAAACGAGCTGTTAATGGTGGAAGCTTTGATTTCCACACCTAAATCCTGCAGTTCTGTTGTTTTAAAGTGTGTGTGTGTGTGTGTGAGAGAGAGAGATTTCTTCTGTGTTGAGGTGTTTTTTTACGTCTAATCCGAGGCATGGAAGTATGATTAGCCTCCTGTGCACAGATGGGCTCTTCAGTGTGATTACAATGCTTTTCATTAGATTTCATCACATCTCTTCTTTTTCTCCTTTCTTTCACACACACCCCCTCTTGATTAATCATGGGAGAATGACGGGAGGTAGATATGACTGAAGTGAAGAGGTAATTGCGTCGCAGGTGTGTTGATATGGGGACTGTTATAGATGAATTGATGTCGCCTCTTAACCAGTAGATTGTCAGAAACTCAAGTCTCTCACGACTGTCACCGCCAGCCATCTGATAAAAGATTATTTAGGAATCCCTCCACTCCGGGTTTTCTGGGTTGCTCAATGGCGTTTCCACTGTAAAGTTTGGGTTTTGTTTTGTTTGATTGTTTTGTTTGGTTTGGTTTGGTTTGGTTTGGCTTGGTTTGTTTTGTTTTGTTTTGGCTTGGTTTGTTTTGTTTTGGTTTTGTGTTTCCTGGTTCGCGCAGTAGCATTTTCTACTGTAAAGTTACTCATACCTTAAGGGAATACTTCACCCAGAAATTATGTTTTTTATTCACCCTGATGTTTTATTCAAACCTGTTTTACTTGCTTTACACAAAAGAAGACATTTAGCTGAAGGTTTCTGTTTTTGTCTACAATATAAAAATTAGGGGTGGGAGAAAAAAATAGATTCTCAGATGCATCGCGATTCTCTCTTCAACGATTTTTAATATTCAGAATCGATTCTGACCATGGTGTTCACCCGCTATGGCAACGTGTGTGCACTCTAGACAATCGCGGTGGGCCTCATTGCGCAGAATATGCGCTGTGAGACATGTGCGCATTGCTTGGCAGTGTGTGCTTCCTAACCCTAACCCACTGCAGTTTTGGTTAAAATGTAAAGTTGTAAAGATGTATTTGCACAGCAGAAGAATTAATTAGGAAAAAATGTAGATCAAGAATCGTTTCGGAATCGGATCGTGACTCCCAGAATCGGAATCGGATCGGATCGGATCTGTGAGTGTTAATTCCCACCCCTAATTATAAAAATCATGGGGTCCAAATCATCACCTGGTCCACTGACTTTCAGTGCATGGACAAAGCAGCCTTCCGACAAGCCCCTGTGAATTCCTGTTCGCATGCAATTGCAGTATTAGCTGTTATGTGTACTGCACATATTGGAGTGGTATTGGAGTGATCTTGGAGCGAGAGCGACAAAAAATATCTCTGTGCTCCAGGCAAAAACATGCAACTTCACTCTGCTTCAACTACATACCGCTCATGTTCCCTGATCTGATCAACACATGGACGGGAGCACAGTAGGTGGGCGCTATATATATATATAAAAAAATTATATCTCGATATTGTCAAAATTTTCACGATATTCGATATATATCTCTATATGTTTGCATTTGCTTTTAAATAATACAAAAACAATTTATTTTTCCCCCATTAAAAAAAACAACAAAAACAATTTAGAAGTTATTGTTACAAAGTAAATACAAAATGTTTAGTGCAAATTTAAGTAGTTAAAAAAAATCTAGACCAAGTGATCACTTACTGCTTTTTTATTAAATAAACACATGTATATGTAACTGACGTAGCGCAAAACAAGTACAGAAAGTGCATTATGTCAACTTTTTTGGTGCATGCAATTCACAACTTACACTGTGCAACTGGGGGAAATAATTAAACTGGGATAAGTATTTTTTTTTTACAAGTTTTTAGCTAAGAACAAGTCTGTCAACTGTCTCTGGTTTAAGAGAAGCTCTGTGGCATGAAACTATGTTCCCACTGGCACTAAAAACCCTCTCAGATGGGGAGCTAGTTGCTGGAACACATAGGTATTCAAGTATAATATATACTATATATAATATACAGTGGGGCAAAAAAGTATTTAGTCAGCCACCAATTGTGCAAGTTCTCCCACTAAAAAAGATGAGAGAGGCATGTAAATTTCATCATAGATATACCTTAACTATGAGAGACAAAATGAGAAAAAACAATCCAGAAAATCACATTGTAGTTTTTTTAAAGAATTAATTGGTAAATTCATCTGTAAAATAAGTATTTGGTCACCTACAACGCAAGATTTCTGGCTCTCACAGACTTGTAACTTCTTCTTTAATAGGCTCCTCTGTCCTCCACTCGTTACGTGTATTAATGGCATCTGTTTGAACTCGTTATAAGTATAAAAGACACCTGTCCACAACAACCTGTTCAAACAGTCACACTCCAAACTCCATGGCCAAGACCAAAGAGCTGTCAGAGGACACTAGAAACAAAATTGTAGACCTGCACCATGCTGGGAAGCTGAATCGGCAATAGGTAAGCAGCTTGGTGTGAAGAAATCAACTGTGGGAGCAATTTTTAGAAAATGGAAGACATACAAGACCATTGATAATCTCCCTTGATCTGGGGCTCTACGCAAGATCTCACCTCGTTGGGGTCAAAATGATCACAAGAACTGTTAGCAAAAATCCCAGAACCACACGGGGTGACCTAGTGAATGACCTGCAGAGAGCAGGGACCAAAGTAACAAAGGCTACCATCAGTAACACACTGCCCCGCCAGGGACTCAAATCCTGCAGTGGCAGATGTGTCCCCCTGCTTAAGCCAGTACATTTCCATGCCCGTCTGAAGTTTGCTAGAGCGCATTTGGATGATCCAGAAGAGGATTGGGAGAATGTCATATGGTCCGATGAAACCAAAATAGAACTTTTTGGTAAAACTCAACTTGTCGTGTTTGGAGTAGAAAGAATGCTGAGTTGCATCCAAAAAACACCATACCTACTGTAAAGCATGGGGGAAACATCATGCTTTTTTCTGCAAGTGACCAGGGCGACGACTGATCCGTGTATAAAGAATAATGGGTCCCATGTATCATGATATTTTTGGTGCAAACCTCCTTCCATCAGCAAAGGGCATTGAAGATGAACGTGCTGGGTCCTGTCAAGCATGAATGATCCCACACACACTCGCCCGGGCAATGAAGGAGTGGCTTCGTAAGAAGCATTTCAAGGTATTGGAGTGGCCTAGCCAGTCTCCAGATTTTAACCCCATAGAAAATCTTTGGAGGGATTTGAAAATCCGTGTTGCCCAGTGACAGCCCTAAAACATTACTGCTCTAGAGGAGATCCGCATGGAGGAATGGGCCAAAATACCAGCAACGGTGTGTTAAAACCTTGTGAAGACTTACAGAAAACATTTGACCTCTGTCATTGCCAACAAAGGGTATATACAAAGTATTGAGATGAAATTTTGTTATTGACTAAATATTTATTTTCCACCATAATTTGCAAATCATTTCTTTAAAAATCCTACAATGTGATTTCTGGATTTTTTTTCTCATTTTGTATCTCATAGTTGAGGTATAACTATGATTAAAATTACAGGCCTCTCTCATCTTTTAAAGTGGGAGAACTTGCACAATTGCTGGCTGACTAAATACTTTTTTCCCCCAATGTATATACCAAAGATTTATTGCCTCTCCTCTGTCTCTTTATGACATAAATGAAAAAATGTATAATCAGTGAAATTCCTTAAGTAGTTCCAATTGCCATATCCTATTTTCTCTATTCCAACAGCGTTTGAGTAGTGCATTTATTCGCGGATCACAGTCACAAACTATATAGTCCAGATCTCATGACAGAACACAGACTGGTTGAGTGACGCTTTCATTTAGATCGCTAAACTCACTGATTTTGTGGTGTTTTCAGATCATCGGCGGGGCACTTCCGCAATGAGATCTGAGGCGCGTGGCATGGTACCAATTGCTTAATAAGCAAAACACTGGGCAGAAAATTTATCTTGGGTAACAGTGAAACTCGATTCCAGGATTATAACATTTGATATCTGGCAACCGCACTCATGAAAGCTTGCGTAGTAGAGGCGTGTAGAGCAGTCCGCAATAACATGTTGTCTCCTTTTTTGGATGTTCGGCGCGTTCTTTTGGGAAAGTATGCTTGAATTTGAAATATTCGATATTCACGATATTTTCAAATTTTACATCGTCATTAAAATTATTGCGATATTATCACTAATATTTGATATATCGCCCAGCCCTAGAGCACAGACAAATACACCTTCAAAAACAGTTGTTCACTCAAATAGTTTAAAGGACAGGGTGTGGATAGTTCCTACAAACATTGAGAAAAGTTTAAAAAGAGAGTTTAAAAAGGTTTTCTTTTGTCATTTTCTTGTCTCTATAACAAACACAGACAGTCTGTTTTCTGTTGTATTTTATGTCATTATAAAACATTGTAACTGAAAACGGCAGAATTATTTATGCTTCAAAAACATTCCCAAATAGAATTCAGATGTCTGTTTGTAAAGGTGCATTAGAGCATGTGTAAAAGCCTCGACTGACAGGAAATACATAACAGTACCATTCACATTGCTCTGTGCACAAAACAATGAGAGAAAAGATCTTAATCTAATAGGAATCCGGCTTCAGATTTATTGATTGGTTTTGTTACCACAAAAAATTGTTCATCACGAATATCATTTCTATTGAGGCTCGTGAGGAGTTCTTCATGGTGGTTACCAGTCAATATCGAGTAGGCTATTGTGTTTCTTGGTGGGTGTTGTACCGCTTTTTCTCCGTCTCCCTCCATAAGCTGCATTATAGACCCGTTGGTTGTAGCATTCCCGCTTTGCGAGCCAATCTCTCTGGTTCATAAATGTCACAGATTAAAACTGCTGTTGGAATTATTGCATGGATCACTTGGTGCATGATGACTCTAATCAGCTTGTTCAGTTCATTAGGAGCTGGAAACATAATAGTTACAAATCTGGGCCATCGGTAGGAGTTTCAGTGGTTCAGATACACCGGCTGAGTGTTCTTGAGACCCCAATTCTGCTCCATCATGATTGTGATTTGTTTGAAATGTGTGTTAATAGGGTGGGGAACCAGTGAAGACCAGTTCTTATTTATAACCAGTTCAGTTCAGTTTTTTTTAAATACTTAAATGCATGTTTTGTTTTTTGTTTTGTGTTTTGCTTTGCTCTGTTTTGTTTTGCTTTATTTTGCTTTGCTTTGCTTCCTGGCTCAATAGCATTTTCCACTGTAAAGTTACACATATCTCAAAGTAATACTTAAATGCAACAACATGCATACAGCGCAACCAGTGCAGTCTGATTAAAAAACAAATCAGATTTTTAGTGAATCACTCATGAATCATTCAGAGTGGTTACCAAGTAATTTGACTCAAAACTTTTGTCATCAAAATGTAAGTTACTTTGGCTGCATTTACACTGCATGGTTCAAGTGACCCAAGTCCGATTTTTTTCCTCCCATGTGGCACAGATCGGATATGGCCCATGAACATGTAAGCAGGAAAAAAGCACATGGATTCCGATATTCTCAGATCTGTTTCAAGCCGGTTTTCAATTCATATGTGGAAATAATTCTGATATGAATCGGATATGTGCATTTGTGTCTGCCGTGTAAGCGGACAGATTGGATATTCGCCTGTTAATGCGAGTTGGATGTCAAAGGTTTTTGAAACATCTCGCAGTACAGATATATCTATTACAAATGAAATATCTCTAGTTGACTTGCAGAGTATTAACTTGGTTTGTTTGTGTTAAATAAGAGGTGATCTGGCGGTGAAATGTGTTGCTTTTGAGATCGTGCTGAGTGCTCGTTGCTGCCGTTATCAGTGACGGCGGCTTGTGCACAGACGAACGCTTCAATCTATTGCTAACTCTTGTGGAGACTCTATTCGTTCGGGTGAAAATAATATGAAATATGAATACAAAATAAAATGCAGACAAACATGTCCCTGCTCTTGATATACAATCACTGATGAACACATTTGGTTTTAATGATGAAAATAACTATACAAGGACAAATTAGAACCCAGATCCGCTAACTTAGCACAAGTTCTACTGCTAGACCATTAAAGGGGTCGTATGATGTTGCTAAAAAGAACATTATTTTGTGTATTTGGTGTAATGAAATGTGTTTATGTGGTTTAAGGTTAAAAAAACACATTATTTCCACATAATGCACATTACTGTTTATCCTCTATGGCGACAGCTTTTACGTGAACCTGTGTATATAATCACTGTTGTGAAGAATTGGTACTAATGAATGATTTTGATGTGAGGATGAAACTAGCCTATTGCATTAAAAATGTTTCTATGAGTTCTGTCAATAAATTAAAGTCTTTGCATTCCTATTCTGGACTCATCTGCTTAATTATACAAAGTATGCTTTATTAATAGCTTGTGCTGAGTTTAGGGGCTTGTAATCATCACTGGCAAAGAACTAATGCATTGCTGCACGTCAGTAAATTAAGTGAAATGCAGAATATAATCCGGGAAAAAAAAATACAGGTCACTTTTAAAAGAAGGTGTAAGCGGGTTGTCAAATAAATTGGATATAGTCAAAAAAATCAAATTTGGGCATCCAGATCTGCAGTGTGAGTGCATCCTTTGAGTTATATATTATATATATATATATTTCCTCCTTTAAAGTCATGAAAAAAATTATTAGAATCATTAATAAATTCTTATGATGATTCCCATAAGATTTTTTACATTTAATTTGTATATATTTCACTCTGAATTGAATGCAAAAATATGAGAAAGATGACAAATAGACAGCTCATCTTTCTAGTGAATGCAACAACATGCATACAGCACAACCGTGGTAGTCTGAGTTAAATATATTTATTATGTACAAACCTGATTCCAAAAAAGTTGGGACATTGTACAAATTGTTAATAAAAACAGAATGCAATGATGTGGAAATTTCAATATTTTATTCAGAATACAACAGAGATGACATATCAAATGTTTAAACTGAGAAAATGTATCATTTTAAGGGAAAAATTTTGATTTTAAATTTCATGGCATCAACACATTTCAAAAAAGTTGGGACAAGGCCATGTTTACCACTGTGTGGCATCTCCTCTTCTTTTTATAACAGTCTGCAAACGTCTGGGGACTGAGGAGACAAGTTGCTCAAGTTTAGGAATAGGGAAGTTGTCCCATTCTTGTCTAATACAGGCTTCTAGTTGCTCAACTGTCTTAGGCCTTCTTTGTCGCATCTTCCTCTTTATGATGCGCCAAATGTTTTCTATGGGTGAAAGATCTGGATTGCAGGCTGGCCATTTCAGTACCCGGTTCCTTCTTCTACGCAGCCATGATGTTTTAATTGATGGAGTATGTGGTCTGGCTTTGTCATGTTGGAAAATGCAAGGTCTTTCCTGAAAGAGACGACGTCTGGATGGGGGCATGTGTTGTTCTAGATCTTGGATATACCTTTCAGCATTGATGTTGCCTTTCCAGATGTGTAAGCTGCCCGTGCCACATGTACTCATGCAACCCCATGCCATCAGAGATGCAGGTTTCTGAACTGAGTGCTGATAACAACTTTGGTTGTCCTTGTCCTCTTTAGTCCGGGTGACATGGTGTCCCAGTTTTCCAAAAAAGAACTTCAAATTTGGATTCGTCTGACCACAGAACAGTTTTCCACTTTGCCACGTTCCATTTTAAATGAGCCTTGGCCCAGAGAAAACTCCTGCGCTTCTGGATCATGTTTAGATATGGCGTTTTTTTTTTGACCTATAGAGTTTTAGCCGGCAATGGCGAATGGCACGGTGGATTGTGTTCTCCGACAATGTTTTCTGGAAGTATTCCCATGTTGTGATTTCCATTACAGTATCCTTCCTGTATGTGATGCAGTGCCGTCTAAGGTCCCGAAGATCACGGGCATCCAGTATGGTTTTTCCGGCCTTGACCCTTACGCACAGAGATTGTTCCAGATTCTCTGAATCTTTGGATTATATTATGCACTGTAGATGATGATAATTTCAAACTCTTTGCAATTTTTCTCTGATAAACTCCTTTCTGATATTGCTCCACTATTTTTTGCCGCAGCATTGGGGGAATTGGTGATCCTCTGCCCATCTTGACTTCTGAGAGACACTGCCACTCTGAGAGGCTCTTTTTATTCCCAATCATGTTGCCAATTGACCTAATAAGTTGCAAACTGGTCCTCCAGCTGTTCCTTATATGTACATTTAACTTTTCCGGCCTCTTATTGCTACCTGTCACAACTTTTTTGGAATGTGTAGCTCTCATGAAATCCAAAATGAGCCAATATTTGGCATGACATTTCAAAATGTCTCACTTTCAACATTTGATATGTTATCTATATTCTATTGTGAATAAAATATAAGTTTATGAGATTTGTAAATTATTCCATTCCTTTTTTACTCACAATTTGTACAGTGTCCCAACTTTTTTGGAATTGGGTTTGTATATGAGTGGTTATTTTTAGTGAATCACTCATGAATCATTTGGAGTGGTTATTGAATTAATCTGACTCAGTCATCGAAATGTAAGTTATTTTCAGTCTTGTATTTCCAAATATGTCCTCCTCAAAAGTATTTAAAAAAACCATTGGAATTGTTAATAAATCCTTATAATCACTATTCCTAGTATTAAATGACAAATATTAAGTTTCACTGGCTTATCTGACCCAAGAATATCTGTAAAGCTCTGTGTTCTGTGTTAGTTCAGTTTTTGTTGTGTTTAAAAGTCCTCTGAGGAAGCCTAAGGTGCCTCAATCCATGCCTTTTCATGATCCTTACTGTCAAGTGTTCTTGAATTGAGGCTGCATTTGAATGCACAGGATGGAGTTGTCATTTATGTAGGTGTTACGCTTGAGAATGTGGTCAGAAAGTAAGAGACATGATGTTAGGTGCAGGAAGATATTGAGTTGTAAGGGGAAGTGAGATCAGATGCTTGTAGATGACCTTGACATATTGTGCTGTTTGAATGGGGCCTTGAGGTCAATCAGCTGAATGGAGATATTCAATTATGAAAATAATCTGATTATTGACTTTTACTCTGTCCTTTTGTCTTTTTCATACTAATAAAAATGCTATCCCCTTGCAGATCCCATCCCGAAAGTGTCCTTAGCCCAGTGGGTGATGCTGATCTCAGCTGTCCAACAAATAAATTTTTCTAGCATTATGTTTACTGAATATATTAATAAAGTAAATAATTTGACATCCACATTTAAAGGTGGTTTATGTGATTTTTATTATTTCCTCTCTTGAGCTCAGTGAAAAAATAAATCCAAGATGACGGACAAACTGACAAAATTGTTCTTTGATAACTGACTTATTTCACTTATCTAATTAAAAGTTGATCATTTTACCACTTTATTTTATTTTATTTTATTTTTTGGATTGATGACTTCCTTTGCAGTTCTTCCTTAGACTTTGCTTTTCTCTTTCAGGTGCTAATCTGAAATCCGTTTTACAGTTTTTCTGACATGGATCAAGGCAGGATATTGACTTGGCAAACCGGTTCTAGATCAGTGCATTGCAGGGCATCTTGCAGCTGGATGGAGACGTTTTCCGTTCGAGCTGTGGAAACTTGCTGCAATGATTCCAAACCACCTCCCTCTATCTGTTTCACTGTTGAGTGAAATACTGGATGATGTAGGGTAATTACAAAGTTTGCAGCTAACATTACATCTGTCATACTTAAGTAAATTTAAATTTCTCCTTTTTGACGCATAACATGTCTATTAACTTTTTTCAACAATATTTTATTTTATTTTATTTATTATTCATGATGCAAGACTTTTAGATTAATGGCGACAATTCAATCACAGTGCATTCAGGTCTCCAGGGTTCAGGAGGAGCTCTTTTTACAAGCCAGCTAGTTAGTCCTACAGCTGCGGTACTCCATTGAGATGTGACCGACACACATAGATACTAGCAGAAGAAATAGAGACCATATTAAAACCAGATGCACAATGGCTACACCTCCACATCCGCATGCAGCTGTCTTTTGAGAACATGTCATTTGGGACTGTTTACGTACAATCTCACACACCTACAGCCTGTCCCGTGCATTCGAGCGCTCACATATTCCCACACATTTACAATAGCTAACTCTCACTTTCAGAAACAAATTGCTCTCCGCCCATGTACACCTGGCTGTCAGGTGGAATGTCAGAGGCATTCACAGGAAGACATTTGTATTCATTTAGGTAATGAGGAAAGCTCTATTATGAGTGAGGTGAATGAGGGAGGCAGTGTTTGACAGCTCGGGGTAATGACTACCCTCAGCCCTCGTTTTTAGCGACAGCACTGTAGACAGGTTCATTACATTACCCCATGTCTCAAATCATCGTCTGATCTGCCACATTGTAATAAAGATGAATATCTCCCTATTTCAATTTTGCCTCACAATAAATTGTACATAGATAGAGCTGTAGGCTGCCATGGCAGCTGTTTTTGCTTTTCTTAGTATCTTTTTTTGTGTCTTTTAGATCGAACAAAGGCATTGGGCTGTCAGGAGCGTTGGTTTTGAGGTATGACTATTTAAGTAGTTATGTTTTGCATTGAAGGCAATAAATGAATGGTAAAATTAATAGATTGACTTGTTTGAACAACTACATATTGAAATGCAAACTAAATGATGCATGTAGGAACCGGATGCTTTGGTTTCAGAACTAAAGACCGGTTGTTATTCTTGGCGATTACATTTTTGCTCTGAGGAAGGAATGTGCATGTGCATGTGTGTGTGTGAGGGTCATATGTTTGAACGAGTTCACTCCCTGTTGCTGCCTTCAAACGCTTTTCTAGCCAAAAATTTTACTCGATTTGATGTTTGTAAATGCGGTACTATCTCAGATCTCTATGCTCCAGGGAAAACTGTTTTTTTTTTTTGTGGAAAACATTGTTAAATCTGACCTTTGCACTCCCTGTGGTCCTTGTCTCTCTGCTGTTGATGAGTCAGACATGGACTGTCAAATCTCTGCCCGTTTTAAAGTTCTTGAATTTTATAGGAATGTTCCGGGTTTAGAAGTAACTAATCTTTATTGTCACAAAAATATTTTTGCTTTTGCAGTAAAGCACTGGGGCAAGGCAATGTGCTGAAATGAACTCTAAACACATATCCACAACAGTGAAATAACCACAACTGGGGGAAAAAAGAAAAAGAAAACAAATGTAGTCAGTTGTTGAATGACTAGTCAAGTACTCATCCAACTCCTAATGGTTGATGTCAATGTGTTTGAGAAAACGGGTTGGGAGATGCTTTAATTTGAAATGTTCAGGCTGAATAGACCCATCTCCTCGCCCCTCCTTCCCTTGGCACCAAGACCCCAAACAAACCACAGAGGAATCTCAAACATTCTTAACACAACCAGATGTGTAACCTCAACCCCCAACCCTCGTCTTCCTTCCGTCCATCTCTCTCTCCTTCCTCTCAGTCAGTCTGTTCCTCTTATTTGTGGCCTGACCTTACAATTTTGGGCCTCTTATAAAAACAAACCATAGAGTAGTAGTGATGCTTGTGGGTCACTGGCACTTTATGGCATTGCAGTGCATTGAGACGTGACCTCCGATCATACTTTCTGAATCTTTGCCCTGTTCAGTATGACCCCTGCCCTCTGCCCGCTCTTTTTTGCTCTTTTTTTTTCTTAATTTCTCTCTTTTGGATCCTAAGCATATTTCACTGATCTTTGACTGATGAGCTGGCCCAGGAAGAATTTATGGACAATACTTTTTGCATTTTATATGCTTACTATGTGGAAAGCTGCAGAATGATGCAGAATAGACACAGTAAATTTTGTTAAATGGAGGTTAAAGGGCTACATTCTTATTGGTTGGTGAAGACAATCAAATTTAGTACTCAGTGTTACGCCAATGGTAATCTCACCATTGCAATAATTGTATTAACAACTATATACAAACAAGCCAAAAAAGGTTCCTTGTTTTTGAATTGGCAAAAGAAAATATTCAGCCAAAATAGTTTTGGAGGCCCAAAACCATTGACTGAAACAGTGATGTTTCGTTAGTGCTTCTCAAATGATGTTTTGACTATATCAGTGTGTATTTCATGCATACAACGTGAATAAGCCATAACAATAAACGTGAGCAGTGTGGACCCACTTCTCCTTGACTAAAAATAATGCTAGAATAGTAATATCTAGTTGTTTGGCTGAAATATCGAGGTGACTCGTTGCCAAAATACATTACTATGACTGGTTTAATTTATCACTTGAAGACACACTCAGCTACTCAGCTACCCAGCTACTCAAATTGATTTACAAGAATCAGGGCTCGCAAAATTGCTAGCCTGACATCCTGGGGCTGTTTTGTCTTCCAGTCGGGCTGCCAAAGTCTATCACCCCACTATCCGCGGGGAATAGCGGGCGATGCTGAAAATGTGCGGGGTTCGGCTCGTGGGGGGGATTGTGTTGCCGTTAAAAGATGTGCGGTGTGCATTGGAGGCGACAAGGGGTTAAGAAAGTACATAAAACTTCAATTAATACCTGTAGGGAATGTGTACAAAAAAAAAGTCTTGACACAGGTCTGGGGGATCGAATTCAGGAGTTCTTACTTGGGGGTGTGTATAAAGACGAGGTAGGTAAACGAAACTCGCATCGGGGGGGAGGCTTAATATGACGATTAAAATTTAAAAGGCTATGATTTCATCGAGTAAATAAGTCAAAATGTGGCACGGGTGTTTTTACGTATATAAATGTACTTCTAAAGGGAAACAGAAAAGTCTTCAGAAAAGTTTCGATGAAACTAAACTAAAATAAGTAAAACCAGACAAAAGCAAACAAATACAAACCAAATGAAAGCAAACAGTACCAGACAAAACCAAACAAAACAGAACAAAATCAAAAGAAAGTAAACAAAACTAAATGAATCTCGATGAAATCAAACAGAACCAGTGAAACCAAAACAAAAAAACTACATGACCTGAGAGAATCTGAAAGAAACAAACGAAAGCAAACTAAACCGGGCAAAACCAAACAAAAGCAATGGAAACCAAACCAAACCAAGGTCCTCCTCGATACTGTCCCGCGCAATGTTTCTCTCTCTCTAAAAAAAATCCAATCTCGTGAAGGCATGTGTGTGTTGTCGGTCGGGGTCGGGGGGTTTGTTTTGTTGGGGTATGTTTTGTTGGGTGGGTTTTGTGTGTAGAAGCCGATTGTGGGCATTGCCTTTCGCGGTGGGGTCAGTATTCTCTGTCACTCCTGCGACGTGGGGGCCGTGCGCATTATAACGTCGGAGCAGTTCTGCACGGCGGGGGTGGCGGCTCAGGTGCTGTGACAGGGCTTTTTCCTCTTAACATCCTCGCGCACCAAAACCGTGACCTATTGATTTTAGACTCTGAAAAGGTCGGTCACACATACTAACTCTGTGCAAGAGAGATTCTGGTAAGGGAGAGGGGTGGGTCGGGTGTGGCTACTGTGTGTGTTTGTAAGTGTCGACATGGAGTCCGAAACGACCTACCTCCCCACTTCCACACCGACCTGCTCGTTTAAAAAGATCATGCTGTGTGATTTGAAAAAGTTGGTAGGAGAAAGGACAAGGGTGGAGAAGATGGTAATGGAACTGGGAACGAGCAGGGTGGTGGGGGGGGTAGGGGTGGGGGGGAAAGAAGGTGGAGGTGTGTAAATCAGTAGTCTTTCTGTAGGAGGGATTTTATGGGATGTTAAAGCAGTGCTCAGATTCAGGTATTGGCTCTCAGAAGTGAGTCTGTGTCATTGTCCTACTCCTCAACATTTCCAGTATGTCTGTTATGGAGCTCTGTCGCTCTCTCTCTTTCACTCAAGTTCTTTCATGTTTGGAACATGAAAGTGAAGTCAAAATTAATTGGGTTAGGGTCTGACTGCCGTGGCCGGTGTTGCGTGACAGGGCTGACTGACTGTCACCATACTGAGGGCAATCTCCAACACCCTTTAAAATATGCAAATACATCTCATGTCATTGTTTTCCCCAATTTTAGCCTATGTTTTTATTTAATGCCTTAAAACGTCACAATTAACATGCAAGAGGTAAAGGCATAGGGGGGGGGGGGGGGGGAAAGTTCAGATAATGTAGTCTTGTTTAATTCATTGGGTGCCGATCAAATACGCTTTAATCTCTAATTGAAACCCCACGACGCTTGAATCTTGTTTTAGATCGAACTATGTTGCTTGGAGTGGGACCCACGTAATGATTATTGTTCCGTTTCTTTAGCCTTCTCTTTCTCTGTGACAGGCTTGTGTGAACATTTCGTGTGTTGGTGACTCTGCTTGGCATAAGAGCCTGTTTCATGCCCAGCAGGCGGGAAATGGCGTCAAGAACGTGGGGCGTGTAGTGGGTGTGGGAGATACAATGTGTTGTATAGTGTAGGGAGGGACTGTTTACCGAGCGTAACTAGCAACGAATGAAATAGCAGGCTGGGTCGAAGGGGAAATTCAGAAATTTCATATAAATAATCGGCGTTAAATAAGTCCTAATTCGATGCTTAATTGGGACTATTATCGTCCAATGTACAGTGCATATGTTTATACCATTGTTTGTATGCACTGCATGGGAGCGGCGGGCGGTAGGGAGGGTTTTTATATAACAAAAATCGATAAACAAGTGGGGATCTAGCAAACGACTAGGGTCGGCGCTTAGGAAAACGGGCTAAAAAACAGAGGGGGTGGTCCGTGGTTAGGTGCGAAGTCTCAAATTCAACTATACATCAATTGTGGTTATACGTTGGGTTAAGTAAAAAAGTCTGTAATGGAGACGGAAAGAAGGGTATTGATAATATACTAAAACTAAAATTAAAATAGGTAAAAAAACCCTGTAAGAAAAGTAGAAAAAATGCATCTTAAGCACACAGAATAACATAAGTGGACTTTGAACGATTAATTGCTGCTTTGAACAATTACGTAATTGTGGCACCCATAATTGTAATCGCGATGGGTAATAAAGTTGTAAGTTAGTTTACCCCAATAAAAAGGAAAAGGGTCTTCAATTCACACAAAAAAAAAAAAAAACCCCCCCCAATGAGGAGAAAAAAAGCACCAAAATTGACGCATTAGGAAAGCGTGGTTTGAGTAATAATGGGTATTACACACTTTGCTTAAAAGGGAGGAGCAAACTTAATGTTCACAATAATGTGCTTTACTTGATTTTTAATGTCCTTTTGTGTGGGATTTTCTCTTCAGTTCATAGTGAATATGTTGAGGATCAAAAACTCTCTTGAGCTCTGTTCCAAAACCTAGTTAGCTGCATAGTTAGACAGCATTTTAGGACACTTATGACACAAAAGCTGATGCCTTATAAGATTTAGCTATTTAGGGGCAGCATTGTATGTATCCTTGGCAGATTAGACCATCTCAGTATGCCATGCAACACTCTCAGTGCTTAGAAAACGGCGTTGTTAGCTTATAGCAAAATGCTTACAGTAAACATGAATGGAATCAATTGTGAATTGAATCTCTTGTGCACTTCATGAAAGGCATTGTGTGTATTTGTGTTGTGTGTAGTTGTTGACAGTGTCAGGTGTTTGAAATCAGTCAAGTATGAGGAACATTTCATTTAGGGTGCTGTCGTACAAGGTTGTAGCCTATGTAGGCAGTAAACAGCGAGGTGGCTCATTAGTTTGTACTTACACGGCAAGTAAAGTGTGGTCTAATTAAAATGTCCATCTAAGACTCAAATTCGTCCTTAAGATTTTCTAAAGTTTCAGTAATTATAATTATGCCTACATAATGGTAATCAAGAGTTACATAGCCTTCCCCTTCAGGAAACAAGCAGTCACACCCTTCATTAGAAAAGAGTGTAATATCCAAAACACCTGTGACTAAACAATTTTCATGGAAGTCTTGAGAGCATTTTATACGGTACTTCCCGCCTCCCTTGTGTACAGTCATTTTTCAGACACACAAAGGACTTGTGTAACTTGTTAGCACAACTTCTATCGAGTGTCTGAATGAGCCGGTATTGAAATTTGCATTGGAGTGTAAATTAAACGTATGTAAACAAAAATGACGTTAATTTCTATAAAATGGCAAATTCCAAAAATTTGACATTGCTCGCTGCTCGATCTTCATTGATAGAAATATTTTACATATCTCCACCATCCCAAAGTGGGCTTTTTTAAATTTATTCTAGGACAATATTCAGAATGATTTTAGATCAACTTCCCAATTTATTCCGCACCAACTTCTAGGTATGAGGCAAGTGCTACACTCCAGGCAGGAAATGAAGACAAGGATCATTTCCTTTCTGTGATAAAGCATACTGCACACAGAGAGCACATGAGGAGACACATTTTATTTCCACGAGTGCCTGCTGAACTCATTTAAGACCCCAGGCCGTTGGATTGTTTTCTGTCAGGTACCACATCTCACTCTGCCTCACTCAATTTAAATGTATTACATGCCTTTTCCCCTTGGGACAGGAAACATGACCAGGTAAGGATCCTGTTAAAGGGCTGTGGCTTCCAATTCCAGAATCTTTTTAGTGTCTGACCTAAAATAGGGTTAGGCGAAGCGTTATTATACTCCAGTCTGGCCCAGTAAACCCTAAAAAAGCCTCTAAGGAGCATCAGACTTAGTTCTGGCATCCATGCTCACAGAATCCAGGTCAGAGCAGAGCAGAGGGCTGGCCAACCTGGAAGCTTCTGTTCAGTTGCCTGAGGGTTTTCCTCCAGCTAGAGTTATTCAAGTATCTAGTACACAGTCCATGGAATACTCTGAAAGAATGTGGATCAGTAGCAGAGCTTGTCTTTAAGGTATGTGGGCGCAAATGGGAAGACTTGCTGCTTTATTTTATTTAATGTTTTTCACTCTGAATTGAACATGAAAAACCGTAGGACAATAATAAGCCTAGCATCCTGCTATGAATGCAACAACATGCATACGCAACCAGTGTAGTCTGATTAAAGAAAAAAAATTGAGACTGAGCCATTTTTTTATGGATGCAGCGTCCGGGTGGCTTCAATTCGGTGTGTCAGGGTGATTGACGAAATTGTAATATCTCAATGTCACATAATAAGCCGTAACCGAAACGAGCTGAACAAACTTTTTTTCTCAATTTACATTATTTTATTTTATTGCTTTTTTATTGTTTGCTTGTTTTTAATTGTACTTTTTATTATTATTTTTATATATATTTTAAAATGATGTGTATTTTATTTATCCAAACAAAATTACTCAATAAATTCATAATCCCCTTATTTTTTTTTTTTTTTTTAAATCGCTTTGTGAGTTCATGACACTGCTAAATTTCTTGTGGTTCATCACACCCATTAAAGCTCCACCATAGATGGATATTGTGGATGCTACAGATGTGATCCGAGTATTGTTACATTATTATTGGTGTAATATGCATAAAAAACTTTTGTTAAATACATTGTGCGGGACTCTTGTAATTATAAAATATTTTTATGTGGACTGATCATATAGTAAGTGCTAGGGATGAATTGTACGTGGGATCTTTCTTTTTCTGCTTTAGTTGAAACCTGCCATGGTGCGTCTCAGGTAAAGGTGCTAATGATTACCAGTTTCTATATTTAAGGTGGATTATTCTGCATTTGCTTTGTTCTGTTTGTCAACCAAGAAAAGGTGGATAAGGGTGTTCTCTGCAAATATCAAAGATTTATAGCTCTTCTGAGTAAACAGAGAGAGCTTCTGCCTGTTCTGTGTAAATGATTGTAATGATGGCTTGTTTCTGCACCACAGAGAAAGCTCAGAGGGCATTACCACACCAAACATGGTCATTCACCAAACACAATCTAAAATAGAGCTGGCGAGAAAATTGTGCCACCTGTAAACCTTATTTTTTGTGGCAGATGGAAGAAAAACAGTTTGTGGGAAAAGGGTAGTGAGCTCTTCTGCTGCCTATTGGCCATCTGTGTTTGTGTGTTTCTAGAGCATATGGCCTTACGCAGTAGACATTTCTGGAAAGTCATGCAGAGATCTTGTGAAACGACAGAGTGATTTTGTAAGACGTTAAGAGTTCAATGTGAAATCCATTATAAGCCATGTTATTTTAGTTCATGTGGCTGTTCGAATATTTACTTTGAAAATGAAAAGGTCGGAGTTTGTATAACTTAATGTCACATTTTTTTTTCCAGATTTGTTTCTTTTCTTTTTTTGACTTTGTACTGGCAGCCCATTTCAAATTTAAAACTAAACAGCCCAAAAAAATTACAGAAATGTTCTCATGGCCGCCCTAACTTGTTTACATATTCTACTTGGACATAGATCAGATTTTCCAAGCAAAATTACTAGGTCAAGGGTCTCAAGGACTGGAATGTGTTACGAATTTTCATCCATAGGCCTTTTTTGATGTTTGAGATCAGTTTAGATGGCCAAGTAAACTGTCTAGTCAGAGTTTTGAAACTGATCTGCAAACAGCATTTCAGAGTCTAATTGCCCAAGGGAGGTTCATGTTAGCATATGATATGATGAAATATAATTTGATGCCTCTGGAAATTTGACATTGCAGATCACGTTCATTTATAAACAACAGATTCATTCACATAAATATGAACTCTGACAGGAATATGTCACTGTTTCAAGCAGTGGAAGTAGAAATTAATTCAGACGAATGCTAACAGGCTAATGCTAACTGGCTGGCTAATTTCCCCCCCAGAAATAACTGATTGACAAGCACTAGAAACATGTCTGTTCTGTCAATCTACAAATAGATCCAGCTCATTTCAAAGATAAATTGAGTACCTGCTGATGGAATAGACTTTTTTACTTTTTTTCCCTTCTACTCTGCATACCTGTCAAGCCAGACTGAACGTGTGTGTTGGATCCCGATCAGAATCTCGAAATGAAACTCTCCAATGAAAATAAAATAGAGGAAATGAAAACACATCTGCTTCAAATTCCCACATCTACCAGGCTTAACGGATCAGTTCACCCCCCCAAAAAATGAGAATTCAGTCATTATTCACCCTTGTGGCTTTCCAAACCCATTTCTTTTTCAGTGGAACACAAAAGGAGATGTTTTGAAGAATGTTCACACAACACTTGTTCCATACAATGACAGTTTTTTTGTAGTCTTTTAACCTCCGAAGTTGGGACAAATAAACATCTTAAAGATTGTTTATGGTGACACATATGACTCATTTGCTGCATACCAAAGTTCTCTGAAGCAATACAAAGCCAAATAGTTTCTTTTACTGTTCCACAGAAGAAAGATACAACATGTTTTTCCCTTTTTTAATACAGCCCTTTTATGCCAGGGAAAGGTGCCAGTTGACACTTTTTTTTAAAAAAATTTTTAACAAGCGTGGTGAGGAGAACATGTGTTTAACAGATAGTATGCAGTGTGCCGTTGCATGACAGCAGAGCAGGGATGGTGGTTTGTGTGTGCTATGAGCCATGGTTGGGTGTCACCGCTTAAACAAAAGCAAAGACGCCTCACCTAGACAACCCGTGTGAAGCGCTGTCAGCTGCCATTTCACGAGAAATGGATAGTGAAATGGTTTTTTGCGGCCCTATAATTCCTTTTACACACAAGCGCACACACTCTTACCAACTCCTCTCTCTCAATTTTCAGTTTGTCTGTCTCTCAAATGAAATTAAATTGCTTTCTCTGCTGTGAAGCATTTTCATGTGTACCATCAAGCGTTTTATTTTCAGAATTGGGTTCTGAATGCCTCCCAAAAATACATACACGCACACTATTCCTTATCTTCATCTTCACACAAGCGATATTGAAAAGTGGAATTGGCAGTTAGTGTTTGACTGTGTCTGTTACTCTCTCCACACCAGTCCCAGGTCTCAGGCTCGTTGTCCTCTTGTGTTAAACCGTGTCGTCTCACTCAGGCGCTAGTGTCGCTAGGTTCTGGGTTGTTGTTGCCATGGGAGCAGGTTCCCGAGCGATGCTGCCAGCTCTTTCCAGCCTCGAGCTTTACAGTGGGTGTGTGAGAAAGCGGGCATCATTGGAGCCAGACCCAGTCTGTCTGTCTCTCTCTTCTTTTTTTCCATCTCCCGCTCTTTTAGTCTCAGATGGCATGTCTTGATATGAGTCTTTAATGCCCCAGTTCCCATATGCCACTGGTTTACTTTTTTGCCATGGAAGTTGTGCCCTTACATATTCACATTCACAAACCACACTCCATGGATCAACAGCGCTTATTATTGATGTTTGTGTCAGGGGGTTGCTCAATCAGTAGAATGTTGTTTTAGATTGGTTTTTCCCCCGGGGCGTTCATGGTTCAGAGAATAAACATCAGATCATTCCTTCCAGTAAAAGGCTCTTACTGGTATGCTATACATTGCAAAAAATAACTAAATATATAAAAATAACAATTTCTAAATAGTAGAGTAAAAATCATTTATTGATATTAGTTGGTGCATTAATAGTTGGGTATTATGTATGCTTAGTTTGAAAACAATTATTTGACACCACGCAAAAGTGGATGGGTATGGTGTTAATGAATACAAAAAAGAAGCCTCTCATTCTCTCGTGTGCGGAAAGGTGGCTAAAAAAATAGCGGGTGTATAAAAATATGTGGATCACAAAACGACCGACGAAAGGAGGATAGGCGGTTTGGAATAGTTTTTGCAGATTTTAAATAGCTGGGGGATTTTCTATTTAAAAAGAACATAATAAATTAGGTGATGCAGAAGAACTAAGGGGGTGAAAACACTTGTTCCGGTGATTACAAACTATTTGCGGTACATCAAAAGTACAATTAACACAGACATAGATCGCATAGGTCAGAATCATCTAGTTTG
The DNA here is from genome assembly GCA_018155175.1 of Sinocyclocheilus anophthalmus. Lineage (NCBI taxonomy): Eukaryota > Metazoa > Chordata > Actinopteri > Cypriniformes > Cyprinidae > Sinocyclocheilus > Sinocyclocheilus anophthalmus. Next base: position 75,771 of record JADLZN010009794.1, read on the forward strand.
CTGATCATGGTTCTTTGAGTCAAATTGGGTGTTGGTGCTGGTTTGAGTGGGGATGAATTAGAAATTCAAATCACACATTTTATTTGAAATCTTTTAAATGTCACTTTTGATAATTTTTAATGCATCATTGCTGATGTATGTATTTATTTCTTTTCATAACACCTTAATATTTTATTCCAGTATTTGTTTTGAAAATGTGCAGGATGTTTACTTACTGGAAAACAAGCCAAAGTGCAAAATGATACATTGCTAGCCGTCGGCTGTTCTGCTCGTCTTCCACACAGGTCAACAGTCTGTGATGTGTGTGATGGTGTGTGTGGTGTTCACGATCACGTTATCACGTTTTCACCACACCACCTGTAAAACCATAGTCCTCTGAACCTGCAGTAGCTTCAGGAAGTCTGCTGCTTAATATCGCTTTTCATCACTGTGTGTGTGTGTGTGTGTGTGTGTTTTGTGGCTTAGGGTTTTTCAGTGCCTGGAGCCTAAGCCCAGATATGGAGCGGCTAGTCGAGACGGGAAACATGGAGCTCTGTGATTGTATGTGAGGCTGGTTTTTGTTTCATGGACCTCTGCGTTCCTATACTGTCAGATGTGAGGGAGATTGAGATTGTGTTTTGAAGAAGGAATTGGTTTTAATTTTGTATGATGCTTACTAGTGGTTAAACGGATCGTAGTTGATCCATGATCCGTACGGACCAAGCCCCACGGTTCGGCACGCATGTGATCCGCAGATTATTTGCAAAATTTAACCATAATAGAGTATACGTTTATCATTTGTTCGTATTTACACAAGCAAGCGAATTTTAAACAATTCCAGAGAGAAAAGGCGAAAGGGAACTCGATTCGTTACTCGCGCGCTGTTCTCTACACGCACAGCCGCACACACATGAAGCGCGCGAACACCGAACTGAATCCTCTTCTGAGTCCTCTGAACAGACACATACACATGAAATTATGACAGAATACCCATCTCGACAATCATTCAGGTAAACGCGGTCAGTTATGTCTCAAGTGAATGAAAACAGCTGAGAAAGAAATCGGATGTGATGTGTATCATTATATCGGATCCGTGCATCAGGTCTTAAAGGGACAGCGGCCAATAAATACTGCTGCTCTCATTAATGATCATTAAACAACAAAACAGCTGTGATAAAAATCTATATTTAATTTATACAGTGAAAACTATGCAGTGTTATTTCCCCTAATTATTACATTTCTGTATTTGAATTCTACCAACCTTATTTTATTTGTAACATACTCTGTTGTATTTATCTATGCTTGTAATTTGTATATTTGTTCTTATTTTTGCTGGCTGTTCTCTTGTCTCTTTAATAATGTTTAAACTTTCTTAGTTAATCTAGTAGTATTTACTGTGGTATCAAAGAAGTACTTCGCTTTAAGTAATAAATGGAAAGCATTTTTATTATATTTTTATTTTCTTGCTGATCCGAAAATGGTCTGATTCCGGGGGTCAAAACCGTAATGTGATCGGAACCGTGAGATTTTGGGAATCCGTTTAACCGCTAATGCTTACATGTTGTTCACCACACAGTGCAGGTTCTGTGCAAGTGGCGATGCACAATCAACCCATTCTGTGAATTTCCACAGAAGAAAAGTGGAGATCTAGCCGTTTAAAGATGGTGTGCGTGCTGCACCCTCTTGACCCCAGTTAAACTAGTATCTATAATGTTTCTCACTATTATTCGTTTTTTTGAAACATCCGTCGCATGTCAAACCAACAGATTGTCCTCTGATTAGAGAAGAGGCAGTGCTGAATGACTCAAGGTGTGATGCACATTGCATTAATGCAGACACCTCCAGAATCATGGTTGTTGGACACTGTGCATTACTACACCACTGGTGGGTATTTTCCTGTATCTCTTAAATGTATGGGCATATTGCTGGTATCTTATTATTATATTTAATATTTGTAGGGTGGATCTGATTCTAGATTGAGGTGTAAATGTATTTATAGAGCTTATAGGTTAGTGGGTGATACAGGCAAAATGTATGGGGATTCTTAATATATACATGCGAAGAAAGAAAGTATAAAAATAAATAATTTTCTATAATGTTTTTGCATTTAATTACATAAAATTAGATTTGCCTGTCGGCTGATACATATAAAAATTTTAAATCTAAAAAAACAAAAAAATAGATATATATATCTATATATAATATACACCACACACACACTTATATATAAGTGAAATGAAAGCCACCTCAGAAAGATACTGAATTAAATCATTTTGGGTGTTTAAAAAAAATAGAGAAGCGGTAACTGTATACTCTGAAAGGTCAGAGTTCACTCAGAATTGGTCAAAGTCCTGTTTGGAAGAATCTCTGGAATGCCCTGAATGTGAGGGTCTTAAGCTCAATCACACTGGAGTTTCACGTTTGGCAGTATTGTGGTAATTGTTGATGGTGTCAGTTGTAACATTACCTCCTGCTGTCCTGTCCATTTTGTCCTCACTCACACCCACCTCTCTGTCAAATCATTGTGGGTTTGTGTGTGTGTGTGTGTGTGTGTTTGTGTTTGTGAGTCACAGATGGTGGTGGTTCCATCAGAGTTTCCAGAGTCAACCTTAAATCTGTGTTGTGTGTTTTTATGCATATGTGTGCTTATAAAGAGCATTTGGTGGTCTACAATTGTTTGCAGACTACATCTTTGTGCGGGCGTGTTCTTGATCATAAAGGTCATCTTGTGGTTCAGTGGTTGCTTCCAGACAGTGTGTCTTGCCTCTTTGTATGTGTTTCCCAGCCGAGTCTCCGAGCCCGTCCTGGCTAAAGATCTTTCCCAACATCACGTCATGCTCACCCTCATTCAGCACAAGTCACCCTCCTCCTCCTCCCCCCTCTAGTTCTGGATGGATTGATGCTTGGATGAGGGAATGCCAGCAAAGGATCTGCATTTTTAACTTTCGACCCTGACGTTTATTTCATCTGTCGATCAGCGCTGTGTGTTTGCGGTGTGTGTGTTTAATGAGTGGTAACTGCAGGTTTTGAAGTTTTTGCCAGTTTTTTGGTGGGTTTTTTGTTGTGTTGTGCGCCAGGAGTGAACCGACTCTAGCTGCGGGACAGATTACTGAAACAGCCCTCCGCTTTCTTCGGGAAAATATTTTTAGAAATGTTCGGGTTCTGGCACGTCACGCCTCACAAGTTTTGAACAAAATTCTGAATGTTTTGGACAACTTACGCCTAAAAGCTCTGATTACGGACAGCTTTGTTCCTGACAGAGGCTTTTTTTCTGGCTCACTGGCTCCTAAATGCTTCAACGCTAAGTTTATGGAATACCCCTTTATGGACATTGTGCAGTTTGTTGATAAAAGTTTTTGTGTGTTTTGTCTGCATGCTTGGATCAGATCATTCAGACTGGCTGGAGTAAAAGAGAATGACTTGCCTTTTGGCTATGAACCTGTATGTACATGTATGTGGGTGTGTGATTGAGGAGGAAAGCGACAGAAAGAGATCAGAATTCAGAAACATGACTACACACATCTGCTTCTCATTGGTGAGTCCACTAAGGAGCCAAAACTTATGGTGACTGGCAACATACACGCACTGAAACACTGAATGAGAACATACATTGGGGCAGCAGTGAAATAGCTAGAGCTTAACGTTTCAAGCCCACCTCTCTGCCCACACCCAAATCCCTTTGACCCTCGACACCGAGCCTCTGAAATCATCAAATAGCCCAGGGCAACCTCGGCATATGTGAAAGACATCAGAATGAATGGACATGCACAGATTCTGATGGGATGATGTTGGAAGACAGATTATATTCAGAATAGCAAACTAACATGTGAATTTACTGAGTTTACAGAATGAGTGGATGTTCTAGTACATTTAAATAATATAAATATTAAAGGGATAGTTCACACAAAAATGAAAATTCTCTCATCATTTGCTCACCCTCATGAGTGAAACGCAATAGAAGATCATTTGAAGAATGTTGGTAACCAAACAGCTGATGGTAGCCATTGACTTCCACGGTATTTTTTTTTCCATACTATGGAAGTCAACTGTTTGGTTACCAACATTTAAAAGTCCCATATTTTACACCTTTCTGGAGTTTTATTTTAGGTTTTGATGTCCTTAAAAATATATATTTGCGGTATACGTACCAAAAACCATCTCATATAGTTTTACCGCTATTTCTCAGGATCTCTGCTGAGAACAGAGGTCCTATTTTGGCCATTCTAATTAATAGTCATGAGCCTCTCTTCTGCTTTGGCCTGTTGTTTTCTGAGTGACACATGGCCAGGCCAACCACAGGTAACTAGGGTCAGCCGACGTCACAGCGCTAGCTGGAGGCAGCAAAACAAAGAGGAAACTGGAGGTGGCCCATTCAAATCAGTGCAGATTCGGCTACATAAGGAGCTTAAAATATCATCTTGTTGTGATGTTGGGTGCCAGAATCGATGTAATACAGCCTCAAATTAGAAATCTGATCGCATACCTGCTGCCACTGCCAGACAAAAAAACGACGACAGCTGTGGTTAAACTTGATAAAACGAGCAGACTGTACAGAAACGATCGTCAAAAATGCTCATTTTTGCAGCGCACACTTCTTATCAGAAATGGTTCAATAAAGTATTGTCTTTTGTTCTTATGGGCACGCTCCCATAGATTTCTTGTCTTATGTCTATGTTTCTTGCATCTCACGACTGCGTCGTGTATGAAATAATTTCTAGTGCATTGCCTAAACAAACAAACTGACGCTTTTGTATATATCATATTGTAATGTATATACATTTGTTGTGATTAATTGTGGCTGGAACAATAAGGTAGCTGTAAAATAGTTTCCTGCTGAAATTGAAATGTTTATACATCTTCATCATGACTAGATAGACACAGTGAGTTAGTCTTTACTATACAGGTTAGACGTGATCACCTCATAGTAACAATCCTGACAGATCGTCCATCCTTTGAGTGAGAGAGTGTAACGTTACAGGTCGGCCGATCTGGTTTTTGTGGTAGCTAAGCTAGTTAACTAGACCTCAGTTATCATGAAGAAAGCCAGGAATTTTCAGTTTTGACAATATGGGACCTTAAAAAGTAAATAGAAGTGGTTATTGAGAAAATTATGAAGTTTTCATTTATGGTGTTAGTCGGGGGTGGATCGTGAGTGATATTTAGGCATTATGATAATATATAATATGAGCATCATTGTTAATCATAAGTACTGGTTGTTTTAATGTTTCTTTGTTCTATTGTATGTTGTGGGGTGGGGGGTGTCTGGGGCAAAATATTTGGAAATCACATTGTGTATATAAGCATTTTTGTTTGCTGCTTGTCTTATTTCCATTAATTAAAAAAAATAATCACAAAAAATAATAATAATAAAAAAAATGTATATGTAAATTTCCATAATGGCAAAGGATTTTTTGTTTTCAAGATGTTATAACAGATGGCACTAACATGTTTATCATGGATTATTGTCTAGTGATTAATAAATAAATGAATAAATATAAAAAGAATATTAGGCAACACCGTATGCATTATGGTAGTAGTTGACTCAGATCTTTGTCACAGATTCAGAGGAGTTGCCATATGTGAGCTCATCTTATTAAGGCAATGATCGCTCTGAGAGAAGAGAGACAGGTGTGTGAGTCTGTAGACACGGATAAATGCTTTTCCACTGATGCATGGAGGGAGGGAGTGAGTGTGTAAGTGTGTTTAAGGCTCTTCAGGGACTCTTCATCTGTGACGTTAGCACTAATGAAACATGTCTGTCATTTACCCTCATCATGTTGTTCGTCTATAAACCGCATTCTCTCTGGGTTAAGTCAGGCCGTTCTGCTCTTGCTGTAGATTACTGTAATTTTCGTAACAGCCACACACCAATTTTTTCCTCACAGATGGCTTGACCACAAAGAGTCTGGTACCAAATTGAGTCTGATAATTCTTCTTTTAGTATCGACTTGGTTCCAGCACTTTTGACATTCTTAATTCTACCCCATATCGGTTACACTGTGAGCTTTATTTAGACTCACTTTGGCATAGCCCTGATCCAGCCTGTGTCTGAAGGCTTCTTTGTTGTTCTTTCCTGTTTCCAACACCCACTGTTAGAAAAAATAGGACATGTCCAATCAAAATTCCTTGTGCATGTGATTTAACCCATATATACACACATTCACAGATATTAAAAGCAACGCAGACAAGCCGTCATCGTTCCTCCAGTATTGCTAACTCATTGACAACACTCCCAATACTTGACTGTGTTCATTTATTGTCAATATTCAGTGGTTTAAAGCAATAACCCACAATCAATTGTTGTCCAAATGATGTATTTTTAATTATCTCATAGGTTTCATTACAAATTTAGCATTTAAATAATTGAATCGGGTTGCAGAATGGGCTAAGCCGATGCATAATTGACTCTAGCCTCATCTGAGTGCCTGGCACAGAATTGGAAATGTGCTCATTGGCGTTTTTTGTGTGTGATTCTCAGTCCATTTCATTGTAATAATGACCTTTGTTCTTTCTTTCTTTCTTTCTTTCTCGTAGTGTTTCTGCAGCAGCACTTAAGAGGATCAGAGGAAACAAAAGAGGAGGAGGAGGGCAGAGAGAGGGGGAAAGTCAAAAGTAAGTGTCGAGTAAGGAGATGTAAGACTGAGTTTGGCAGTACGGAGTGGGGATGGGCTAGTTAATCTACATTTTGCTTCTAATTTCTGTCTTCGCTTTACTATTTTGTGCTTTTAAAGGGATAAATTCCAAGATGCAACTTTTCAGAAAGGGTTTTGACATGCGGACAGCGTGATGCTCTTAAGTGTACTGTTAGACTGTAAACTCAAACAGTGAAGTTTAAAGCATCGCCCTTTAAAGCATCACTGCTGCATCCATCCAAACAGCACTTTAACCCATTCACCACATACAGGAATGAATTTCAAGACCCTTTTTTTTGTCTCTAAATCGCCTGTTGTGAGAAATGTGAGGACTGTGACTGTTTTGTGCAATATTATAGTTTGTTTATTTAAAAAAATTGCATACACATTTTGATTGTTGTCTTTGGCTTTTGTGTCTCATCTCGTGCCTTTAGAACTGTGTTTTTAAGATGCTGTGTCAAGTTAAAAATGATTGGGAGGGCCTATATACAAATAGGTACTCGTAATTTTTTTTTTTTTTTTTTGTTTTTTCACATATGGTGACCCCACTAGTTTGAGCAGTACTATGCATTAAATTTTATCAATGTAACAAGACATATATATGTGCAATGTTATCTTTTTAAATTATACTATAATTATGTTATAGCATATAATATATATATATTAGAATTATATATTATTTTTTTTTTTTTTTAGTATGTATACATATAATTTCTATTTATAGTTCAAATTTACTTTATATTTTATAGATGTATAGTTATAGATATATATATACAATATATTATAGATATATCTAATATAATATATATTAGATCATCGGTGTGATGAACAAAAGTGTTGTCCCCCTTCGGTTTTTTTAATTGTTGCATAGTGGTCACACTGAAATCAGATTCGATCATCAAACATTTTTTTATATTTACCCAAAGAGTATGCAAGTAAATACAATGCGTTTTTTTGATATATTTTATTTATTTTATTTCAGTAGGACAAATAGCTGTGCCAACCTGCCTGGCCCGCACGTAGAAAAGTCAATATGCCCCCCCTAAATCGTGAATGACCTGTATTTGGTGTGGCCCGCTTTGCAGCGTCCACTGCATCTGTTTGCCGACAACCGTGGGACAATGGGAGGTCTTTCACAGGCATCGCTGTGGAGGAATTTTTTGCCCACTCTTCTTTGCAGAATGAGTTTTAATAAAATTCAGCACATTGGGATGGGTTTTGGGCGGCATGAATTGACTGTGTTGAGGTCATGCCACAGCATCTCAATCGGGTTTAAGTCCGGACTTTGATTTGGCCACTCCCAAACCTTAATTTAGTTTTTCTTGAGCCATTCAGAGTTGGACTTGCTGGTGTGTTTGGGATCATTTTTTTGCTGCATAACCCAAGTGTGCTTGAGTTTGAGGTCACAAACTGATGGCTGGACTTTCTCCTTCAGGATTTTCTGATAGAGGGCAGAATTCATGGTTCCGTCAATTAGGGCAAGTTGTCCAGGTCCTGAAGCTGAAAAGCAGCCCCAGACCATCACACTACAACCACCATATTTTACTGTTGGTATGAAGTTATTTTTCTGAAATGCAGTGTTACTTTTAATCAAGACGTAATGGGACACACACCTTCCAAAAAAAGTTCAACTTTTTGCACATCGTCGCGCAGAACTTATATGCCCAATAGTCTTGTGGTGCCATCAGATATTATTTTGTAGCAAATGAGAGATGAGCCAGGGAACTTGGTGTTCAGTGATTGTTCCAGTGGGGATCACCCATGTGTCGTGTGATGCCTTTGGAACTCCCCAATGGGAATAGCCCGTTTTTTTTTTGTGCCCAGTGTCCCTCTTCTTATTGTTGATCTGTCCACCGTGACCGCCTGCGCTGATGAGGCAGTGTCGGCCGCTTCAGTGGAGGTCCTTTAGATGTGTTGACTGGGTGTCTGTGTTCTGACCTACTATTGGATGACGTCGTTCGTGTCTTGCGCTCTCCATTGGAGTAATTTTATGTGGTCCATAACAATCCTTGGAAGGGTGTCCAACCATGTGCCAGTGTTTCGCCCTCTCATTTGGTGGACTAACGATGGCTCTGACCGATGTGTCTCGACTAGAGTCCACACAGCCGTTAGAAATGGCTTTATAATTTCTTCCAGACTGATACCATTCAACTGTTTTGATTCTGCATCTGTGGTTTCTTGAATTTTTTTTTATTCACGGAAATAAATACTATCACATCTCTTTAAGATGCGTCACTTTGTCATACAGGTTTTATTTATATGTATATTCTGGTTTCAACATTCTTGGCAGTTCAATCGAGGCATGGTTGTGACTAGTAAAGTTTAACTCAGCTTTCTAAAATAATGTATTTAATTGCAGTTCTTTCATTATTTAACAGGAGGGGGCAATTCATTTTTTTACGTAGGGCCACGTAGGTTTGGACAGTTTTTTTCCCTTAATAAATGAAATTATTTTTTAAAAACTGCATTTTGTATTTACTTTTGTATTATCTTTGTGTAATATTGAAATTTGTTTGATGATCTGAATTTTTTTAAGTGTGACAAATATGCAAAAAACTAAGAAAACAGGAAGGGTGCAAAAACCTTTTCACACCACTGTATCTATATATATATATATATATACAGTATGTGTGTGTATATATATATATATTTTTTTTTATTACGTATTTTTACTGTATTTATGCTCAGGCTTCTTTCGCAATTATTAAAATCACAGACCCCAAATTTTGATCCGTAGTATATATAAACAAAATAGTATAGAATTTTGATATTGTTTATTGTCATTTTTTATGGTTAACAGAATTAATCTCATCATTTCTCTTTTTTGGGAGCAAAGTTTTTGAAATAATGCATCATATGCACATAAAAATAAATGCGCCTGACCTCATCATGGTTTAATTATATAGGGCTTGTCAAGTAATTGTTCAGAAAACTCACCAAAAATGTGATTATGAAAATGTAGATTTACACATTCCTCTTGAGGTGCAGTGGAAAAAAAGGAAGTAATTTAATAGGATAAATTGCTTTTCCTTTCTCTACCTTTCTCTACCTTACCTCTACCTGAGAGTGGTAATTTCTCATGAGATTGTCTTAAAGGGTTCTCTAGCCACTCCCTGATCTTCTGCTGTTTACTCACGTCTGCTATTGACTGGAACGGTCTCTGTTGTCCTTCAGTAAAGGATTGGATCCATGCTTTTTATACAAAGAAGGTCAATGAAACATGAAACCAGACCCTCCAACCACAGAAAGTCTTTCCACCCTTACCTTATTGCATTTATATTGAAGCCTGAGGCAGTCTGCTTTTTTTCATGAGGCAGCAAGGAAATTCTGATTGCAAGGCAGATTACGAGCTGCACTTGATTTTGCTATGAGATGCCGACTCCTAGTTTTTCTTTTTGCTGGTTATTAAGCAGCAACGATGGACACTGAGCTCCTATTACAGAAAGAAAGTATTAGCTTCACATACATGAAGAGAGAGCTAGACCTTGGTAAATGTTGCTCTGCTATCGCAAACCATTTTCCATAAAGCCTCAATGTGGATTTTGTCTCAGTCGCTGACAATGATTAGTAGCTCCTGTCAGTCACGTCACTATGATAATAAGTTTGTGTACGCGTTTGATTCTCAGTAGGTGATTACACCCAGGAAGTGTGTGATATTGTGTGTAAATTCTGTCTATTGCACTACTTAAAAGTTGTAGTAAAGCATGTTCACCAGCTGAACTTTCACCTGCAGAGAGACAAACTCATCGCTTCAGGCTATTTCCTAAGGCGTAAAATAATTTTTTACTGTCAGTAGTATTGATGTGACTGGAATGAATCAAAAGTAGCTGAATCAGAAGTTTTTTAGTAGTAGCTGAAAATGTTTTTTTTAAAAATGTTTTTGAAAGAAGTCTCTTGTTCACCAAGGCTGCATTTATTTAATCAAAAATACAGTAAAACAGTAATACTGTAAAATATTGCTGCAATTTAAATTAACCAATATTTTTTAAAATGCCATTTATTCCTGTGATTGCAAAGCTAAATTTTCAGCAGCCATTACTGAAATTATAACACAATCTCAAAAGAAAAATAGTATACACTGATAATCTTCGTAATTCATTGAATATGCGATGGTGCTTAAGAAACAATTCTTATCAATGATGAAAACCGTTGTACTGCTTAATATTTTGTGGAAACTAATACATTTTTCTGAATTTTTTTGATGAACAGAAATTTTTATTTGAAAAGGATTTTTTTGCAGCTTTATAAATGTCTCTGTCACATTTTTTTTCAATTTATCGTGTCTTTGCTGAAAAAAAGTATTAATTTATTTTCCTAAACTTGTGTGTATTTTACTTTATCTGATCTATCTGATTATAAAAAGACCAAGTTTAAATCTTTGCCCTACAAGATGGATTGCAATCTGTTCTGAGATGCATTAAAGTCTATATATCTGGTTGTTCAGCATTGAGTCAACTAATGGCATGAATTTGGCACGGAACCGACCAATAGGTGACAGAGGAAGTGTTCTGGAAGCCTTAGTAGGATGTTTCTGTATATACAACATTATCCTAGTCCAATTTCACCAAAAAAATTCAGTGGGCCAAAAAGTCTTGAGCAGTTTATGCAGAAATTCGTTCTGCTCATGTTTTATGAATCAGGCTCAGTGTTTGTAAATCTAAATGTAAATATAGTATTTATAGACTAGTCTATTAGCATAAAAAAAGTTTGTTTGTTTGTGAGCCGGATCACATAGCACATGTAGCCCAAACTGCCCTACTGCAGGCTAAGAAGCTTCAGTCTGGCCCGTCTTGATGAATGTTTAACAGCTAACAGTGTGTTTTGAATTTCAATACAGTTGCTGACATATGAGAGAGAATAAGTGATTATTTCAAGCAAGTCTCCATTTGCCTCTAGATTTGAATGAGGTCTGTTTATGAAGTGCCTCTGGAGTCTCAAAGATTCATGTGGATTTTAGTGTACATTCGTGTTTTTGTGCCTGTGTAAGTGCAGAGTCTTCTTGTGATTACTTTTTGTCAGCCACCAGGCCTCGCATCATTTTACGGAGAGGTCAAACCACCATCACCTCCTGTCGAACATGCTTACTTGCTGTAGGTCTTGTCGTTATTAGTTTGAATGGTTTATTCAAACAGCTGTGTCGAATGAAAGGTCTTTAGGGCCTCTCTTGGAGTTTAAATGTCAGGGAACTCTGTTTGAGCAGAAGTCTGCTTTCTGAAGAGATTTTGGAGCTCAGAGGGCAAGTAATAACAAATTTACAATAAGTTAACTTAGGTGCTTGGGAGACTACCAATGATTCAAACCCAAGATTCACACAAACACACACAGGATGAGATGGAGATACGGTGACTGGCGTGTTGTGCTTGAAGCAGTGCCATACACTCCTGTACTTTGCATGTGTATGAGCAGGATTCAAAATTAACTTTCAAGATGTGAGTCAAAATGTCCTTTTGGTGAAAAAATGCAAATAGTTGGTTTGTATTTATTTATTTGTATTTATGTATATACTTATTTACAAACACTTATTTGGAGTTTAATTTCTTCTATTACTTTATTATTACCCATTGTTTTACATCTTTTTATTATATATGTGTATATATATATATATATATATATATTAAATAATCTTTAATATTTATTGATATTCATTTATGATATTTTTAAATTCGATTCAGATTTATATTTATACACATTAATTTTTTGTTGTTTCATTTACTTTTATTTGTAAAGAATGCAAAGTACAGTTTTATGACTGTTAAGAAATAGTTATTTACTCAAAATCGTCTCATTTGCCATTGGCAGATGTGGCAAAAATTAAATTTTGGACTGTACATGTAAGTATGTACATGTTACAAGAGAGGCTCAGTTGCATTGTTGGAAGTCATAGTTTAGCCAAGTGACTCTGATAAAGTGAAACTCTGCAGTCTTATATATCCAGAGCTGGAGAATTATGACCCTTGTGTAATAATAAGCAATGGAGTCAGATATATAGCCCCTTGCTGAAATTATCGACCCTCTGCTCTGGAAGAATTATGGGCGGTCTCACCTGTCCTCCGCCTAGTTCATAATCTGTGAGAGAGGGAAGCCAGACCAGAGGGGACATAGCAGTTTTCAGGAAATAGACCCAAAGCCCGGTCATAGATCCAAACCAAGATGGTATCAGGAAAGACGCATGTTCCTCTCTTTTCAGAAGCTCTATTTGTAAACTTAGTCAGCAGATTTATTACCTACATAGACACCTTCCAAGACAGCATCCTAATAGATCCTCATACATGACTGGTTTTAAACACTCTTCATAGGCAGCAACTCGTGGGCCGCCTCAGAGGAGACTTGTTTAGATGTTAGCATGTTGCCAAGCTAACAGTATGATATTCAAAGCATAAAAAAATAATAATACACAAATATTAGGGACAAAATGTAATTGATAATTACTTTAAACTGTTTTTATCAGTACTTGTCTGTTTTATTGAAATACAAGCTTATTTATAGTCAATATTTCCCCATCATCTGTCCACCATCTTGAATTTGATTGTTGCAGTGCATTCTGGCATTGCCTTCTCTACTTAAGATGCTGCCTTGAAATTTGGCTAAAACGATGTATCTTAGAAGGCATCTTAATTAACATCTCTTATCTTTTGGAACAGCCTTCAAGTCGATGCCTTAAAATGGTGCCTCAGTAGGCAGCTCTTCATGTTTTGGAACAGAGCGAGAGTTTCTGGTTTGATGGATATATTTGCTCTCTTAGCAGTAATAGTTGTGATCTATCCCAGAAGTCTGCACTACTGTAATCTATTCCACGATCCATGTTCTAGCAGAGAGGCCATGACACGGCATGCCAGTGGAGGAGATGGAGCGTTTTACCGGTTCTGGCTGGTGCTTGAGAGGGAGGGGAAGTTGATTTCCTTGAGATCCTGACAGACAGGAATAAGCTTTAGTTTCTGATCTGAGTTGAGCCTCCATGAAGTTTTTTAGACCTGTATTTGACTCTCAAGTCGATCCTGCATCATAGGCCGATTTAAAGCTTTTAGGGCACCCAACGGAGGGAGAGCATCAAAATCTTGTCATGCCTGGCAGGGGTAATTTGACCCAGAGGAGCTGACAGAAAGATTGGAGGGAGAGCAAAAGAGAGTGAGGTGAATAAGTGAAGGAGGATGAACGTGTAAATGAATTAGAGCTGGTTTCTGTCTGAGCATTTGCTCGGTAAAACATATTCACAGTGGCGGACCAAAGACAACCTTAGTAATCTTTGATCCTAGTGAATTTACCACGACAAATATACCAGTTTTCATCCTCTCATATTTAAAATTTAGATCATTTTTTACACATTGGTGTTTATTTAGCAAGCATCACCCAAAAACCCTTAGTATTAAACTTCAATATGAAATTTATCCTGCGCTTTTTGTGCTACAGACATGAGTTATACTTCAAATATATGGCATATTGAGGCCATATTTAGGGAAAAAATATTAACTTGAGGCCATGGCCAGTTTCACATTCACACTAAGGATGATAACTATAACCACCAAGTTTTAATAATCACTTCAATTCTGTGAGAATATGGAAGTCCAGAGTTGTGTCGCTAATAATAATGACACAGAGGAGCAATATCATTGGAATCATTTTTAGAAAAATCTCTTTCTAGCTGGTGAACGATAAAAACCTTCAAATCAGAATCTGCTTAATTTGAGATTCTGAAAAGGGTTTGGGCATTTAAAGCGGCAGATGACATAATTACAATGTGTAAAAAAAAATAACTTAGAACACATTAAAAGCCACTTAGCAACACCCTTGAATCAAAGGAGTGAGATTTGCAACGGCAAGCACCATTTATTTTATTTCACAAATGTCTTATTTTGCTGATTTTGCTAATGTATGATATTCATACAGACCATATGACTTCTCTAAGTAAACAGCCTCTTGTCCGTCTACAACTGGGTCGATAAAATAGAGTACTGAGGTCAGAGGTCGTGAGAGCGAGCTTCTGAAAGGAAATCGGCAGACCTTCGTTGGCTGTTTTGACACTGACTTTGGCCTCCAAATGAGGTTTTAATTGACTTGTAAAATTCTTCCCTGCTTGTTGAGGGTTTTTTTTTTGGTTACATCAGGTCTTGACATTATGATAAGTGCTTCTCTGCTTGTTCTCCCCCATCTCCCCCTTTTCCTCTGTATTTGACAGACACAGACAGGTATGACACGTAACGATTCTGTTGACCTTTCACTATGTCACTTGGTATTTTGATAATAATACGGTTGTGTTCCCTCACTGTGACAATGTCTTTCTGGAAGCTCCTGAGAAACAATTAGCTGTCAGATGCGGTGAGACTGGCCGTGTCCCAAGCCGCCCGCTGAGGAGTTTCAGCTCAGAGTATCGATTCTCCTTCCTCAACCATCCTCTTCCTCCTGCTATCTCAGCCGTGCATCTTACCTCCTCCGTTCTTTCCTCTGGATGCAAAGTTAAAACTGCAGAAGGGAGGACAAATCTCTCCTGTACATTATCTTATTCTGTCTCACTTTCTCAGGAATGATATATTGTTTCTTTAGAAATGATTTTCTTAGCCTGGAAACGAGAGTGCAATTCGGGCACTTTGTCAGATATATTAAAAGAAAAAAGTTATGAGAGCAGAACCAGAGGAAGACGGATCCTTTTGCTTATTCGACAGAAGTACAGTTATTCCGCTAGTCATCATTTCCGGGGCTTTGATAGATGTCTGAGTGCTTGACTGCAAGCTGTCATTAAAGCAAAAGGGGAAACTACAAATACAAAGTAGTTCTGAAATTCATATCAATTTTTCACTTCAACTTTTAACTTAGATTGTTGTATATGGGCTGTAATGTAATATAATGTCTACAAGTTTTTTCTTTTTTATACTTTTGTGCTCTGTGTGTGGCCGTGATCACGCGTCTAGTGTGTTCACGTTATGCTTTTAATTAAATTGAATCCATACTCCATTTTCACTTCTTTAATGCTCCATATACGAAGCACAGATCATAACATAAATCCACAGATCAAAGCCAGATGGAGACTCTGCATGCATATGTTTCCATTGCTGATGAGATCACAGGCCAGATTTCTCCGCAATCGAAACTTGTGGGCAGTGTGTGCGTGCGTGTTTGGAGGCAGACCAATATGCACACATACTGATTATAGTAATTGTACACTAATGGAGATCGCTTCCAGCACCAGTCTGAACGTCACTGCAGTCATCAATCCCTAATCTCTGGTGCAGTGATTCACGGGTCTCTGTAACTGTCTCTAAAATGTCTCTCTCTCTCTTTTTGCGAAGTTGTTTCTGCATTACTCCCCATAAGCTGAATTGGTTTCTCAACAGCCTATTAAGAAATTATCAGAGCATTGCATCCAGAACAGAATCCCACGCAGCCGGTACAGAGCTCCAGGCGGCTTGAAAATGCCCTGCTTTCTTATATCTGTTGTAAGGATCAGCAGCAGGGAGTTTAGACCATAAACTAGGCAATTGTGACTAGCTCTTTCTCATTATCTCTATCTTATCTGGGTCAAAATTACTAAAATATTTGAAATCTGAACATTCAGACTTGTTTTGTTCTGTCTGTACATAGAATTCCATCATGGCATCTAATGGAATCATAAATTGATTTAGATGTGGTTATATGCAATTAAGCAAATATAGCCGCACTCAGGCAGCTAAACATTCACTTTTAAGCAGATAAAAAAAAGCATCAAAAAGTAAAAGTTAATACATTTAAATCTTATTTAGAAAATAAATTGAAACACTGGTGTATCAAAAAAAAAAGCTTTAAATGAATGAATTTTTGATAATTGTACACCTGCTGAGCAAGTGCTAGCATTACCATTTTGTTTCTTTACACATCTGCCGTGTGTTGTACAAATGAATGTTATGTGGTAGATATCAAATAGGAATATTGCGTATCCGATTTGAGTGGAACACTGCATTATTCCTTCCATTGAATTTGAAAAGAATGTGTATTGTAATACTGATCAGAGATTTTCTCCTTGCCTCATCACATGAGCTAGCATTAGCGATTAGCCAACTCACACCAGCTTAAGCCGCACAATGGCTCAAACGAAAATAACCACTTGCCTTTTACAGTTACAGCTAAATGCAGCAGATATTATTAATGATTTAATATGGTGTGTGGGTTCTGGCCAGCTCTTTGGAGATGTGTGTGGTTATGTTATTGAAGAGAAAAGCTGGCATGAGGAATTTTACTTGGTTTTGCCATATAAATGACTGATTTTCCTCCTATCTGCTTAGAAGTGTGAAAGGGAAATGCTGGAAAAACCAGGTCATAAAAGCCTAAGGTGGTCAAGCTAGGCAAATAGTGAAAGCTGTGTTTTGGAATTTGGGTTGCATTTCATGAACCCTTTGTTGTAACACTGGTTTCTTCTTAGAGTAGATATTTAAGTCATAAGTTTTTGTGCATAGTTCATGTGTCATAGTGAGTTTTCAACAGGCAAATCTAGCAAAAAAAATAAAAATTTAAATAGTGGCTAATTTAATAATGTAATGCTAAATGCACAATAAATGTAAACAAATACAAAACAGGTCGGTATTTAACCCACAGCTTAGCCCAGACAACTTTATGCCAAAACCAAACCAAACAAAAAAACAAAAACAAAACAAAAAAAAAAAACTGGGCCAAATGTCAACACATGATTTTATTTATTTTATTAATTATAAATTAAAATATAATTATATTAATAATAAAAAAAACAGGTAATAGTCAAAGGTGGTCAAGCTTGTCAAACAGTGAAAAAAATAATTATATAATATAATATATTAAAATGTCCTATGTTTATAAGGTTGTCTCTCATTCTGTCATACTCTGTTTCTTTATGCAAACTCTCTGCATGTTTGTGACACATTATATATTACAGTTTTAATTATGTTGATGTCCCCCCCCCCCAACAGACAGTATTATATTACACACACATTTACAGATCCAATACACACACAAAACAAAATGCAACTCTGCATTCCTGTTCCAAACATGTCAGTTTCATTGATTGTGTAATCCATCCTGCTGACTGAACCGTTCTTCTCCAAACCATTCATGCTCGTGAATCATAAATTAAGAAATTGCATCTCATACAAGCGTCTGCTTATCTTGCTGAAGTATAAAATGAGTGTGTTTAGATCATATTTTTTAATTCCTAGACTCCCTGGCCACTCAACCCCACAATGTTATTAAGAAAGAAAAAAGTTCTGGCACTTCTAAGCAACACTCAATCTTTTTTCAAGCTGATAACTTCAAAAACTCTCTGTTTAAATCAGTCGCGCTATTCCAAACATTCTCAAAAACACCCACGTAACGGTCACTGTGTACACAACCACTTTTCTATAAATGACTTTCTCTTGAATAATCAGAACAAAGCCCTTAAAGCCACATGCATCGACCTGCTGCTACCAAAAAAACAATCTCCTGCTGGTGATTATATGAGTATGAACAAATGAAATGCCCTTTCTAATTTCAGTTTTTGTTGTTCCTCTTACAGTCCAGAGGAACACTGGAAGGCATAAAAGTGAGAGACACGAAAGAAAAGATACAGACACATAGTCTGGAAGACTCAATGCAAGATGGACAGATTGGCACATTGGGAGATTGAAAGAGCAATGTGTTCTCTGGATGATGAAATGTGTGTGTCATCCTGAAAGAGCGTGTGTGTGTATGCATCTTGAAACAGTGGCATGGGTCCTCAGGAGTTTCTAGGAATGAATTGTGTTTGTGTGTGTGTGTGTGTGTGTGTGTGTGTGTGCGTGCATGGATCTGGTTTTGCATGCACTAAATGGACCAGGACCTGAATCCATGCATTTGTGGACTTTCACCTCTTTTGTGTTAGAATTTTCATTTTCATGTGAACTATCGCTTTAAGGCATTAAGTTTAATTTGATCATAATTTACTCACCCTCAAGTTGTTTCAAACCTATATGAGTTTCTTTCTTCTGTTGAGCACAAAAGAAGATATTTTGAAGACTGTTGGTACCCAAACAGCTGACGGTATCCATTGACTTCCACAGTATGGAAAAAAAACTATGGAAGGTCGGTGACTATCATCAACTTATGGCGTCCTAAACTGAGGTTCAATGATCAGTCAGTTTCAAAAAGAAAAACAAGACCCGTGTTAACTGAAAGAAAACAAGTTAATAAAATGATTGAATTCAATATTTGGTAATGATAGCTAAATGAGAAACTTATCAGCATTTTTTTGTAGGCTGGTCATTTTTGACTGGAAACACAACAGACGAAACAAGGTGGGGAAAGAAAAAGTGCCCAATAAAGTGCAAAAATTATTACAGTTTTGGGAAGTTGTTATACACTATGTGTGCAAAGTTAGTATGTTTTACTCCAATGTGAGAATCCTCCGAGTCAAAATGACCACAACACAACATGAGGGTTAAGGAAATGTAAAAAAAAAACAAAACAACAACTGAGAGTTGCTTGAGGTTTAGGGGGAAACAATTCCTCAATATAAAAGCAAAATATGTCATTAGAAAGCTCCCTGATAGAAAAAGTGTGTTTCTGCAGTAAATATGGGGATTGCATAAGAAACTTAGTGCGAAACCAGAAAGAACAATTCTGGTCTGTCTACTGTCTGCTGGATAAAATATTGCCTGCACTTCAACACACACACACACACACATACACAAATTGTGTCTTTCAAAACACAGCGCTGGCATCTAAATTATGTAATTGGTACTGCATTCATAATGTAGCACGTTCACCTTTTAGAAGACCATAAATCAGCAAACATCTTCCTAATACTGCTCAACATCAATCATGTGCTGTTTGTTTTGTACATGGCCAAACACACTCTCAGTGAATGCTCATTGCTTGTTTTTAAGGGGCTTTGGAAAGGCTCTTCCATAATGCTGTGGTGGATGTGCTCGTGGGTGGTTTTTTCTGGTCCAATTATGAGCCACTTCAAAATCAGAATCAGCGCTCTGAGTATGTAGAGCTGACTGATTAAGGTGTTTGAGGGTCAGCTTTTGCCTACATGGAGGGGAACAAATATCCCCAGAAGGATAGTATAACCTGAAATCAACTACATTGTGTGGTCCCATGAGGAAAACAGCTTCATAAACATAGTAAATATTTTAATTATAATGTAAAAATTCAACAAGGGTACAGTGAGAGGTAAATTTAGGGGTAGGAGATAGAAAATATATTTAGTTTTGTATAAAAACAAGAGAAATCAACAGAAAAACCCCACTGTGATGTATGTATGTTTCAACACTCCTGTGAGGACAAATAATAGTTTTTCAATCAATCATTTACTTATTTGTACTGGCCTAGTTGGGCCAGTAGATTTTTGTTTCAACAATATATGTTTATGTGTCAGAAAATAGATAAATATAGATAAATTATCTATAAATCTAAAAAATCTTATTGTGTAGGATACAATTTATTCTTTTTTAAATTATAAAAAATGCATCTATCTATCTATCTATCTATCTATCTATCTATCTATCTATCTATCTATCTATTAGCTATCTATCTACTATTCTATCTATCTAGAATATCTAATACAAGGTCATTACAATATTATAAATTTAACAATGTAAATGTTCAATGTTATGTAACTTGTAAATGTTTGTTTATCTTTTTTACACTGAGTAAGTGATGGAAAACGATGGCATACGCTTGCAGAACATTACTGATTTGTTTATAATTTTTCAACCCTTTCTAACTGATGCTCCCAAGACGATCACAAGTCATTCTTGCAATTTCAACAAATCCTCATTTATATTAACCAGCTAGATACATTAATTGGTGACATATTTAAATCAGCATAATTCACAATGGCACATTCGGTACATCATAGAAATTCAGATGTTTAAGCTGGCAAGTCATAAAAAAGCACATGTGCAAGGATCAGTGTGCGTAAGATGGACAGAAACGGGTCCTTCAGCTGTCTCAAAACCTCCTCACGGTGGCCCCAGGCCAGCAGATCATCCTTATTATTGAGCCTTGTTGTTTGGGAGGTTAATTTGGACATATTTACAATGGATTCTCCATTGTTACATGACACTCACTTGTCTAACAGTAAACACTCACCTCACTTATAGTAATATATTGCAGTCAATAGAAAGCAGATGGTTCTTCTTGAACTGAAAATGCTCGAGGTGTTCAATCAGACTGGAGCATCAAGGTTTAGTTGGGAACAGCGATGCGTGCCAGAGAGTGAGAACTGACCACCATACTTCTTCTTAGTAGGATTTCCTGTATAAAGCCCCTTTGGCATTAAGTGGGTCATACAGTGGGTTAGCCATAGAGGATTTGTGAAGTATTAATGGCTGCAGCTGTGGTTATTGGAATTTAATCATTATGGAAATTATGTTGGCTTTTTAAGTCCTCTGTAATGAGTGTAGTGGCATGTTCTACTGTCCAAGTGCAAGAACTATGAATATGATGGCTAAGGTCCATTTATGAGGGCTAATCCCCCATAATCCTCAGAGTCCACCTGATCATCTGAAGTGATGCAGTTCAGGGTAAAGTAGGCCACAGTGTAGTGGGAGGGTCAGATTTTGATTACATTCTGGGGCCCAGATGTCCCCACAAGGATAGGAAAACCTGAAACCACCTGTATTATGAGGAGCAGCCAGGAGGAAAACTTAATTTTTTTTTAATAAAAATACTAAATAAAGTCTTAATTAAAACACAAGGTTTGCATGACAGAACTGAAACATGAATTTGCTTTCTAAAATAAATAACTTTTGTATTTATTTTTTTATTTAACTGGATTTATTTTTCTTTTTAAATCTAGTTTTTTTCCAGTATAGAAATATTAATATATTTCAGTATTCAAAAAAAATTTTCTCAGTACATTTACTTATTGTTAGTATAACTATCGTGTAAAAATAATGTTTTTAAATTATGCAATATATATTAGTAATATTACACTCTAAAAAAAATGCTGGGTTATTTCAACCCAACTTTGGGTCAAATATGGACTAAACCCAACAGTTGGGTTAAATTTTTACATTAAATTTTTAACCCAAAAGTTGGGTTAGTCCATATTTGACCCAAAGTTGGGTTGAAACAACCCAGCATTTTTTAGAGTGTAGACTTTACTGTATATCAGCCTACTTAAAAAAAAAACCCTGCTGTAGGCTAGATAAATGAGTAAGCAAGCCAAATTAAGACTGCAATGAATATTCTGAATTAAATTATAGCTTTATTTACTTCCCAAATCTAAACTAAAATATTACACTGTTAAAAGATTTTTCAAAGTTGTAAATACAGTTACAAATTAAAAAGATTATTAGTTTAAGTTATTATGTTTAATTCAATGTTACTTGCCATTTCTTTGTAGTTAATTGTGAAATTTACTAGCAATTTCTGAGTGAAAATTGTTTCTCTACAATTTTTTTCTGTGTAGTCGAATCCGTCGAAAAGGCTGATGGCAGGTTTCGTGACTGACACAGGTGGAACTACTACTTTTCTTAATCAACTGAGTAAAGACTATCAACCAATGTCGATAATGTCAAAATATCCACTGCTTATTTGACCTGCCCAGTATAACATCGTATCACTAGTCAGTGATTTTACAGATAAATTCAGCTCTGGGCAAATTGAATTGACCCCTATGTGATCTTTCTGACAGATTTCTATTGTATTTGCTCCCCAAAACCCTATTTAGCAGTAATAATCACTTTCTCTCTATCTCTTTCCCCATCTCTCTGAAGACTGCTGAATCTGTCAGCCCTGGTAAAGTTATTGACTTTTACCTACAATCCTGTGCAAAAGAGTGACTTTTCTGTGGAAAGACTCTGGGAGTCACACCTAATAAGGTGTGTGTGCGTGTGTGTTGGCCTGCGGCATTAGAGTCTTGGCTAATTAAACCCCAGTGTAATTTATTAATACAATGTGTTCTGGATGGAGCTGCCGGTTGTGTGTTTAAGTGAGAGCAATTAGGAAACCTATCAAGTGGAAAAGATACGTTATCTCTGCAGTAAACTCCATAGCTGGAGGGAAAACAGAGAGAGAGGGATGGAGAAGGAGGGATAGATAACGGAGGATGCTTTTCCTTGCTTCACTGCCTCCGAGAAAACTCTTTGCCCCCTAAACTAGTCTACAAACTCTTCCTCCACTCTTTTAACTCCTTAACTACAAGATTACACCATATAATTCTACTATCAGTGTTAGTTTATGAAGATTGTTTGCTGTATGCTTGACTTTATGCACCTGTAACTGTTTTTTTCCAGTGAAAGTCAATGGGGACCAAAACAACATTCAAGTTAATTCAACATTCATGTTTAGTTGTTCATACAATGTGCAGGTTTGGAATTTTTTTCATTCAGCTTAACATGTTAAGTTGTTACCATTTCAACTACTTTATAAGCTGACTTAACTAGAGTATTTGGCATCTCAACTTGTGTTAAAAATCATACGTTGAACAATATCACATTCTAAACTTTCCTCTCGCGGGAATATATATTATAATATATATATTATATTATATATATATATATATATTTTATATATATATATACAGTGGGTACGGATAGTATTCAGACCCCTTTATATTTTTCACTCTTTGTTATATTTCAGTCATTTGCTAAAATCATTTAAGTAAAAATTTTTTTCCTCATTAATGTACACACAGCACCGCATATTGACAGAAATACACAGAATTGTTGACATTTTTGCAATTTTGCATTTTTGAAATATCACATGGTCCTAAGTATCAGACCCTTTGCTCAGTATATAGTAGAAACACCCTTTTGATCTAATACAGCCACGAGACTTTTTGGGAAAGATGCAACAAGTTTTTCACACCTGATTTGGGGATCCTCTGCCATTCCTCCTTGCATATCCTCTCCAGTTCTGTCAGGTTGGAGGGTAAATGTTGGTGGACAGCCATTTTAGGTCTCTCCAAAGATGCTCAACTGGGTTTAAGTCAGGTCTCTGGCTGGGCCATTCAAGAACAGTAACAGAGTTGTTATGAAGCCACTCCTTCATTATTTTAGCTATCTGCTTAGGGTCATTGTCTTGTTGGAAAAGTAAACCTTCGGCCCAATCTGAGGTCCTGAGCACTCTGGAGAAGGTTTTCGGCCAGGATATCCCCCTGTACTTGGCCGCATTCATCTTTAACCTCGATTGCAACCAGTCGTCCTGTCCCCTGCAGCTGAAAAACACCCCCACAGCATGATGCTGCCACCACCATGCTTCACTGTTGGGACTGTATTGGACAGGTGATGAGCAGTGCCTGGTTTTCTCCACACTTAGAATTAAGGCCAAAAAGTTCTATCATGGTCTCATCAGACCAGAGAATTGATTTCACATCTGGATTTTTTTGTTTTTTTTAGCAAACTCCATGCGGGTTTTCATGTGTCTTGCACTGAGGCGAGGCTTCCGTTGGGCCACTCTGCCATAAAGCCCTGACTGGTGGAGGTGCTGCAGTGATGGTTGACTTTCTACATTTTTCTCCCATCTCCCGACTGCATCTCTTTAGCTCAGCCACAGTGATCTTTGGGTTTTCTTTACCTCTCTCACCAAGGCTCTTCTCCCCCGATAGCTCAGTTTGGCCGGACGGCCAGCTCTAGGAAGGGTTCTGGTCATCCCAAACGTCTTCCATTTAAGGATTATGGAGGCCACTATGCTCTTAGGAACCTTAAGTGCAGCAAAAAATTTTTTGTAACCTTGGCCAGATCTGTGCCTTGCCACAATTCTGTCTCTGATCAGGCAGTTCCTTTGACCTCATGATTCTCATTTGCTCTGACAGGCACTGTGAGCTGTAAGGTCTTATATAGGCAGGTATGTGGCTTTCCTAATCAAGTCCAATCAAAATAATCAAACACAGCTGGACTCAAATAAAGGTATAGAACCATCTCAAGGATGATCAGAAGAAATGGACAGCACCTGAGTTAAATATATAAGTGTCACATCAAAGGGTTGAATACTTAGGATCATGTGATATTTCAGTTTTCTTTTTTAATAAATCTGCAACAATGTCAACAATTCTGTGTTTTTCTGTCAATATGGGGTGATGTGTGTACATTAATGATGAAAAAAAATTTACTTAAATGATTTTCGCAAATGGCTGCAATATAACAAAGAGGGAAAAATTTAAGGGGGTCTGAATACTACGTACAAACTTTATATATATTACTTACACATACCACCATAGTTTTCTGTATAGGAAAGATTGTACCTTTAATAATTCAATCAAAATTTTCAAAAAATTATTATTTTTCATTATGTATAAATATATGTAAAAAATGTTCTTTTATTTGCAGCAAGTTTGGTTCTTATTTTACTGCAGCGGTTTTGTCCAGTGGAAATTCAGTGGGGAACAAACCACATTACTGTAAAAAAAAAACATAGAGTATATAGAGTCTATATATATATAATATATACGTACTATATATATATATATAGTACGACTAGTATATATACTATAGATAATAATATAATATATATCTATATATATTGCAGTTGAGTTTGCAAATTAGATCACATAAGTTATTCTTATTATAGTATTATTTTTATTATTTTTGTAAGTTGACTTGTCTAGAGGGTTTGGCCCCTCAACTTAAAACCATATGAACAATATCACTTGTGGAAAAAACCCTGAAATGTTTCATTTTTCAAATCCTTTTTTTGTTGTTGTTCGCCACAGTTATACATTTACTTTGAGTCACAGTGTAAATGAAATCTATTCTCATAAAAAAATGCTATTTAATCTTTCATAATTTCCATGGTGTGTAATTCGACATTTGTGCCATTTCTTGTAATTATTGTGAAATTTACTAGCAATTTTTCAATTGTTTCAAAGTACATTTTGGTTTGAAATGACATTAGTGTGAGTAAATAATTTTTGGATGAACTCTCCCTTTAATTAGAAAGGACCAGGACCGTCCAAGTACTTTTTTGCCATGTAGTAATTCATTTGTTTATTCACCCATCTGTTCATTCATTTTGCTTCTCTTCCTCCATCTAAATGCTTGTTTTTGCTCTTCTAGCTGGCAAGCGAAGCCAAGTTAGCTGGCCGATAGTCTGGAATATGGATCGCTGTGTTATTTTACACTCTCCTCAGGGGCACGATCCCACCAGCGGATACACACACAAAGACGGCCTTGTCGTGGCAGTGCTTGGTCGTACTTGGCTTCCTCTGTCTCTAATTGTCTCCCTCTCTTCCTTTCCAGCAGTCTCTCTCTCAGTCTTTTGTTAACATGCTAGTACACGTGCACAATCGCTCACAGCTAGCACTAAGTGGTAACCATCTACCCTAGCATTACTTCAAGGGCACTCTGAAGCGAACGGTTCTTTAGTATTCAATTTTGTTATATTATCACAGACCTGCCAGATAAAAGTACTTAAAATGGTGCTGAGTACAGCAGCGCACGTTGTAAACTATTCACATTCACGCTGAAGTTTCATTCGGGCGAAGTCGAGGCACACGGAGGTGCGAAGACAATCCCTTAACTTTGTGTGTGCGCATGCATATCCGAGGTAATGGCTCAGGGGATCCTTAGGCGCTGAAGTGGAGAGAATTATAGATTCGGCACAATGAACAGTCAAATTTAATCAACATGCCTACTGTTCTCCATGAGCCACTGGGAGAGATGACACAGCTCCACGCCACTGCCTGCGTGTGTCTGTGCGCATACGTGCATGCCATGAGTTTGTTTCTGTGTAGCAGACTGCAAAGGAACCAAACTTGTCAACGTGTGTTAGTGTTTGAGTTATTCAGGTGTGAGTGAGGCAATGTGAAATTGGAATTGTGGAGGAGTCGCCCCAGACCATAGGTCAGTTTTCATTTAGGATGTATAGGTCCAAATTTAGTCAAAACGGATGCTATTACTTTCTTTCTTAATGCATTCCTAATGTTCACCAATAGCTGTCTGGACATTTTTAGGGAAGGGGTTTCTGAATTTGGTGATGTCAAAGATGCACAAATAATAGCCAATTGCAAGGGACCCCTTTTCTAAATATAATGGAAGCTATTCACACTATTTTAAACATAATAGCAGGTGTGGCTGTTTTTAACTTGAATGAAAAGTTTCCAGTGCCGCTTCCAATTACTTTAGCTGTACAAAAGATGTTATGGTCCTTGGTATTGCAAACTTATATTCATGATATTATTTTATTTTCATATCATAAACACTCATGCAAATAATTTTACTTTATACAGCACTTTTTTTTTAGTTATTTATCTACAGTATAGTGGTCAATGAATCGAAAGTGTCGGACATTAACTGGAAAGAGCTTACTTCCATGTTAAAAAAATTAGGATATATTCAATATTCATGTAGTAATATCCATGTATACTCTGAGAAAAATGTGTCTTATTAATAGTGTGACATTAATGTCAATAAAAATTGTATCATTATAGCAGCTTTATAAACAACATGGGTTGACCAAACATGAGTTGCTTTAAATAACAAAATAAAATCCATAAAATATATTAAAATAATTGCCTTTTATTGCCACTGAATTAGAATCAAAACAAAGGAGTACATTTAAATCATTAGAAATTATTCACACACACACACACACACACACAATAATATAAGGGGGTGTAATGCTATTCACTGCTCTTGACTGAATTACTTTGTAGTTTTAACAAGAACTAATCTATATTTCATTTATACTGTGAAGACTATGCAATGCCATTTTACATTTGATGATTCTGTTTCTATACTTGAACACCTTGAAAAAAACTTTAACATTGTTTAATTTGCATTTGTTTTCTATTTATTTATTTGTGCTATTTACATGATTTCAGACAGGGCCCATGGCAAACCACAGCTAATATACAGTATATAATATATATATAATAACTTATGATTTTATTTATTTATTTCTGTCGACCCCAGCACCTTTGCTGTTCCGCCAAAGTTGCATTACACTAGTCAGATGTGTGACCTCGAGCACCATTCCAGTGGTTATTTTCAATTAGTCAGTGGAATATTTCCAAAGTCTAGAATTCAGCGTGAATTCCTAAATATCTCTGTCATTTTTGGAGATTAATGGGGATGGCTGATATACCAGGACATTAATGAATTCTGTCCTTAACAAGAGTCATTTAGATTACATTAGCATAACACAGACTCTCTATCCTCATGGCTCCGTTGATGCTACGATCTTCCAACATGCACGTCACACTCGCGCAACATGCACGCTCCACTTTGATCTCTGCCCGTGTAACAGCAGTTGATGTGCTGCTGACAAATTGCATCAAAATTGTTTTTGAGGAGATTTATGAAACTAAACTGCATTTGGGCATTCTGCGCTCTAACCTGGCTTATGAAAGCCTGGGCTACGTGTTTCACTCACTTTCATCTCCCATTCACTCTCTCTCTCTCTCTGCGGCTGACAGCTGTAGAATGGAGTGATTATCTGCAGCACCAGTGATTGAGCGCAAAAAAGCAGGAGCGTGAAAGGGAAAGACAGCAAGAGGCAGAGATTGTGATAGAGATGTTTCAGGAACGCTAATGAGGAAGAGGGTAAATTCAGCAGCTTCATAAAGGCACAAATACAGACAGTCTGTCTAGCGGAGAGGGTGAGATGCTCTTTATCTGTTTGTTTGTCCCCTTCATCCTCCTGGCGACCACCAGAGCCCTGAACTAGTTCATATCCAGCCAGAGTAATTACCTTAACCTTTGCACTCGTCTCTCACTTGATTGGGACCAGCTGGGTAGTCAACACACTCTCCTTCGCTCTCTCTTCATCCCTCACACACACATATACGCATGTTAGACAAGGGCATTCTTGCTATTAACCTCAATCTGTAAGTGCCTCAGTGCAGCTTTGCTCAGTCGTAAACACTTTAATTGTCCGTCCTGCATCTCTGTCCCGAGTCCCCTTTATTTTCCAGTCAAACACAAAACACTTTAAAGGGATATGAGATGTATATTTAAACTTGTATATTTATATATTTAAATTCTGTTATTATTTACTAACCCTCATGTCATTTCAAGCCGTATGGCTTGGTTTATTTCAAGAAACAAGAACAGGAGACATGCGAGGAATGTCTGGCTGGATTGTTTCAAATATGGCTTTACACACACACACACCCCACACACACACACACACACACACACGCACACACCCGCACGCACGCACGCACACACAGTCTGATGATCACTAGAGAATATATTAACATTAAAATATTATATTAATATTAATATCTTAATTGTGTTAAAATGGTCTTTTATGGGACTTAAAAATAATACATATATATTATAAAATGGTACTGTCAGGATGCCAAGGGGAGAAGATTCAAATTATTTTATTTATTTATGAATTAATTTTTTGAGCATGACCTGATTATCCACAAAGTAAAATTGATTGGGCCGTATGGGCTGCCGAGCTCCAAAATGACACTAAATTGCAATACATGTTTTATAAAAATAGTCTGTAAACTATATTTCATGTCTTTTGAAGTCATATGTTAGATTTCTCTGAAGAAGCAATTAAAAAGTAAGCTGTTCATTTAATTTTCATTGATACATAGGCAAAATTCAGGTCATTGACAAAGTAATGGAGTGTATTTTAAACTCACATTTGAATATCTTGTTCGCCACTGTCAGATACGTTTGGTTAAGATGATATGTTGTACCCTTTTAAACTATAATTGTGACACCATACAGTCTTGTTGACTTCACAGACACATGCCAATGAAGGCCACGTAAGTCCACTTTGAATGTGCCATTTGGGACAGAGCCAAAGTGAGAGCCAAATCTTCCAAGAGTCTGGGATAGTTTAAATCTATACCTTTTACATATTCTAAGAGCTCGAACTGGCCCGATTTTACCTGTGCATGTCCAGCCTCTCGTGGTCCCTCTGATCCCAACCTTAATTAGTCTGCCTGTCTCACCCATCAATCATTCAGAGCCGTCCATGGAGACTGTCATTGAAAAGCAAAGGCAGAGACAGGAGGACAGAACCTGAGAAGGGTCTGGCTGCAGCCTTTGAACTTGAACTCTCAGGACTTGCAATGCTCTCAGAAATGCACCTCTCAGACAGTGCATGGATAGCGACGTCACTTGCAGTCTTTTTTATTTTGTTCTATTTATTTATTATTTTTAGTTTGAATCTCTCAACATTTTACAACGGTAGCCAGGTGGTGAAGACAAGAAAAAAAAAAACTAAATCACGAAGTCACTTGCAATCACCCCTTGCACTCTCTCGATTTTGAGTCTGCGACGTCACATGCAAACGGACACAAATAGTGAGTGTGCCAATGGCGACAAGAAGCTGTGCGTGGTGATTAAACGATTAAAAACTAATTTTATGCTATAAGTAAGGGTCCTGCAAAAAAGACAAGGACACGCAAATCCGTTGGTACAGAACAGCAGAATAGGAACGCAGCAGTGGCACAAAGGCTCTCGTTAAGGGTTTTCCTCCTATAGAAAAAACATACACACTTAATATGCTTTATGATTGAACCATAAGATTAACATACATAATGTATTAATTAATTCAAGTGCAATGTAAAACGCATAAAAGTCCTATAAGTTATATGAAGTCCTACAAGGCTAAGTAGATGCACACATGCGCAAACTTTCACTTGCCTCCCATACAGCCAAAACGCTTAATGGTGGGATTATAACGGATGTATAAAGACAATTCAATAGCCGATATGTTGTTGTTGACTCAAAGTATATAACAGAAACACAGCAAATATGCACGCAATTTATATTTGGCTCATCTGTGCCTGATATTAGGTAGGCATTTTAATAATGAAGAGCATTTGAGTTTGTCTTAGCATCTGTCCATTAGCACATTATGCCACGGGTTGCGGGTGTGGGAGGAAAATACTATGTACATATTCATTATATTAATTAACTGTATATTGAATTTGATATTTGAATAGCATTTTAATACATTAAGCCATGTTAAGTGTTTATGTTTTTCTACAGGAGGAAAACGCTTAACGAGAGACTTTGTGCATAGCGTTAATATTCTGCTGTTCTGTGGCCAAGGATTTGCAGGTCTTGTCTTTTTCTTCTACAGATGACTTGCAGGACCCTGTACATTACGGTACAAAATTAGTTTTAATCACCACCACTGCGTCTTGTCTCCATTGGCGACACGCACAATTTGTGTCGATTGCAAGTGACGTTGCCGGTATCGGAGAGTGCAAGTGGCGATTGCAAGTGACTTTGTAATTTAGTTTCTTTTGTCTTGTCTTCACCACCTGGCTACTGTTGTAAAATGTTGAGAGATTCAAACAAAAAGAATAAATAAATAGAACAAAATAAAAAAATAAAGACTGCAAGTGACGTCGCTAGCGGAAGTGCAAGTGTCTGAGAGTGCAAGTCTGAGAGTGCAAGTGCAAGTCTGCAGCCAGAACCTTTTGCAGAACCTGGCATCCTACTCTGCATTACCAAACAGCAAGTTTTAAAGGTGAAGTGTGTAATTATATGCCAATATCTTCACCAAACGGAATCACTAAAATAATAAATGTTTTCGATCCAAGTAGGTCTGGACACCTGGAGAAATCTATCTGCATAGCATTGGTTAGCATGTGCAGTTTTAAGAGGTCTTCAAAAATTGGGCAAATCATCTACTAGAGTAAAGTATAGGGCTGTACGGTGTAGGGAAAAAAGCTTACATTGTGATATTTAGTTTTTCTGCGCTACATATTGCAATATGAAAAAATATGAAAAAAAATTACTCAAATAGCTATATTTGGATATAATCATTCTAGAGTGATTAGGGGTTATTTTGTTGAGGAGTGCGTCTGCATAGAAAAATTACTTTTTCAAGTTGAAAAAAGACGTTAACATTGTTGAATGATAAGGATAAATAAAAAAAATTAACAATATAGTGAATAAAATAATAAAATAAAAATATATTTCATTTTTTATTTTATCGTACACTGTAAAATTAAAATTTTTTCTTTTAATTCTTTTTAATGTTAAACCATCAAACTTTTATTTTGGCCATTTGCCTGGAAAATAAATACATGAGCTGCCAGTTTCAGAGTGAAGCGCAGCACTATGTTCATTTACACGCATACAGCTCATGATGTTTCAGCGTAGGTCAAACAGGCAGCGCATATGTTTATTTCATTAAATTGCAGCTTTTGAAATTTAACTATCGCATTAAGCCATATCACAATATTTTATTTCAATATACTGTATATGTGCAACCCTAATGTACAAAAATTATTGTGATTTTATACACTCGCTTTTTGTTGGCAGGACAATGTAGTAACATCCATCTACCAGGGAATAACTGAACCATGCAAACCAACCAAAACATGACATTTTTTTTGAGTAAGGTTTCCCGGACGAACCCCGATCTGCCATCGGCAAACTAACACCATGGTTTGGGCCGATGTTGCTTTGTTTGGTAAATCCTCCAACAAACAACCATGTTTTGATAGCACTGCAGAACTACATTTTGTACACTTTTCAGATTAGCCAATGAATAGGTTACTTATAGGTGTCTCTACATATTAAGCTGTGAAAGGAGAAATGTGGAAAATATGAGGGAATATTGTAAATGATACATGAGTTAGCTGAACTTGACTGTGGAGAGAGTGAGGAAACAAGCTGCTACGGAGGGTCAAACAAAGTTTGGATGTGAGAGGGGAAGTCTGCGAGGGAGTTTCAGAGAAGATGTGGGGTTTACTATTAACTCGGCAGAGAAATTTCAGTGTAATCCCCCGCAATAAGAGTAGTGCTGGTTCAGCACTTGTCTGCTTGTGTACTGAGCTACCGGTCATGTTGTTTCTTAACACAGAGAGAAGAAATAACAGACTGGTGCTGCTGATCCAAACTGCAATACACCCTCCCACTCACAACATGAGCATCAAAAGCAGGTCTCTTTTCCTCCTCTCCTGTTCATACTTCCGCTGCATTGCGAGTTCATTTATGGGCCGCTCAGGTTGAGATAGCCCTAAAGTAATTTAGAGGAAATGTGTTTGGTTTGGCTCCAGATCAAAAAAGCATGGAGAAATAAAGGAAATACTATCTGAGCCATGCCCTCAGTTGTAAATCCAAGGAATACAGCGATACAGAAACACACAAACACACTTCCTACTCATTCTTGTTGAGATGTTTTGAAGGTGGGTGGTGGTCACATGGCTGGGCCTCAGTGGAGCCACATGTAGGCAGGATGTTATGGCAATGTGTGCTTGTTTGTGTATGATGGTAGACAAAACTAAATTTACTGAAGATTGTGAGTGGAGTTTGGAGCACTTGCTGTCACTATGCTAGGGTGTTTTGGGTGGTTGCCAGGGTGTTGCTAAGATGTTCTAAGTCAGGGGTGTCAAACTCAATTCCTGGAGGGAATTAAACACACCTGATCCACCTAATCAAGTCCTGCAGGCTTATTTGAAAACCACATGGAATGTGTGTTGGAGCAGGCTTGGGACAAAACTCTGCAGGGCTCCGGCCCTCCATGAATTGAGTTGGACACCCCTGTTCTAAGTGATTTTAGCAAGTTGCTATGTGGTTGCTAGGCTTTTAAGGATGCTTGCTAATGTGTTCATGGCAGTGCTGTGTGTTCCACTGTCCATAGGTTTCTGTGATATTCTGGAACCTTAAGTTGGCTGAAAAAACTGAAAAAACTAAGCAAGTCATGTGATCACAAAAGAATGCAGTGTGCCTTATGACACACTCCTTGATTTGCGTGTTAACACACTGAAAAACATCACAGATCGCTTGACGGAGAGTGAAGCTCTGAAGTGCTCAGTCAGAGTGTTCTGTGAGTGAAAATATAGCTGTGCTAATCATATACTCAGCATCCAACTCACACACTGACGAATAAAATCTGAGAATTGATTAGCCATTGGCTAATACTAGGCATCATTTAGTCGCCCAGAGTGAAGATTTAGTCGCATATGCGAGCGATTTACTCGCAATATAGAGGGTTGACAGTCTATGAGCATGAAGCGCTTACAATGTGCGCACATTAAGCGCTTT
The DNA here is from genome assembly GCA_018155175.1 of Sinocyclocheilus anophthalmus. Taxonomy (NCBI): domain Eukaryota; kingdom Metazoa; phylum Chordata; class Actinopteri; order Cypriniformes; family Cyprinidae; genus Sinocyclocheilus; species Sinocyclocheilus anophthalmus. Next base: position 109,264 of record JADLZN010009794.1, read on the forward strand.
GTGTTAAAAACTGCAAAGCACAAAGTGAAGAGAAATTGATGCGTAGTGTATTATATCTGTGCAACAGTTATTGAGCCTTTCTTTTAACAGTTTTAAATTTCAGTTACTGTGCGCGTTAAAAACGATTTATAGTCTTTTCTACGCCCGTGTTTTGTTCTCACAGACACGCGGTAGCAAATAAAACAACATTAAACTCCGGCAAGAAGATAAAGTCCTTTTTGCAAAATCATAGACATGTATTTACAAATCAAGTATAATGGGAACACATAATTATCTTGGAGAGAGCTTTACCGAGCTGACTGCTGTACCGAACGCGACCAGGGTTTAAAGGCAGTGACAGCCACAGCAGAGAAAAGAGTTTGTGTCAACTTTAATGTAAGGACTTAAATATTCATATGTAACTCACATTAAGCTATCGTATGGCTTCAGAAGTAACACAGAATAATTCATACAAGCGAGGAAAAAAAATAAATCGGTTCTCTCTGCCCGATACCCGATCCGAGAAAAATGGCTCTATCTGAGCCGATACCCGATATGAATATCGGCACCCACTAGCAACAGGAAAGTCTGTCTTAGCAAGCACCACCAATGACTAATGTTTGTGTGTGTTAACATGCAAATCAAGGAGTGTGTCATAAGGCACACTGCATCGTTTTGATCACCATGACTTGCCTTTAGTCAAGCCTGTGTGGACACACATCACACAAATATCAAGTATGTACTGAGAGACTGACATCATTGTTCCTGTTAATAATTTGGTCTTGTGTTTGGGAGGGGGAAGGGGGGTTGTCAGTCTAAATATTCATAAAAAAACTTGACGATTTGCCAAAACCTCTCTTTCCTGTCACTTTTTTCTAAAGCCATACAGTCCAGACAAATCACCCATGTGCTCTGAATCAGCAGCAAAGACCGCCTCCTGTTAACAGTTAACACTAGACTCTCACTCACGCATACACACAAGCAAAATTTAACACACTCCCCCCACAGTAACCTCTAATCTCATTGCAAACTCTGCACGCCAGAGCTCTGACAGACACTAAGTAAAGCGAAAAAGCCCGTCACTTCTGCCCTGCCTCATATCGTGTCTCTGGAGTCCCGTCATTAAAGCCAATAAGAGCTGTAATATCCGCTAAACTCTTAGCATGAATTCTTTATGAGCTGTGGGCACAGGATCATGGTGTCTGAGAGACTCCTGCCATTCGATTTGCAGGAAAGTATTTGCTCTGGCAGTCTAAACATCACAGTCAGTTGTGTGGAAGTCCACTCCAGAGGATTGTCACCAACCACGTTTAGGAAAATTCATGGAATGGTCAGGAATATTGAGCGAATATGGTTAATATTTCATTACCCCAACTATGTTTACAAGCTGAAAATTGTAAACATCTAAATTAGCTCAAGAATGTTCATATAAGGAACGACTGTGATTAGATCTTCCTGTCTAACACAATAACTTTGCATGCTGTGCTGGTTATTATAGGGGTTGTTTACAGGAAGGAGGACAGGATTGTTTGGCCCACCTGCTGAGGTTGTACCCATAATTCATTGAGCCACTTTCTGTTATGCTGGAATCAGGCCACCCTGTGATTGCTTTGATGAGCGTTTGACTTCCGCTCCAGTGTTTTTGGACCAGCTGAAGTGCTGAGGGGATGGAAGAAAAGAAGAATGAAAGGAGTGCAGGGGTGGAGGACGAGCCTCTTTAGAAATGCTTCACTTGTATCGGCGTGTCAAATCATGCAGCCATCTGCAATGCCTTTGAGTGAAGTGTTGAGAGGCCCGATCGATTTTTCTTTTAACAGTCTTTGTTGGTAGCACTTTTGACTAGTGCTTACTTCACTATAGTATAATGATGCATATCAAAGAAATTCTCCAGCATCCAAAAAGATGTCAGTGAATTTATTAGTGCTGCCTGCTAAGGCAGGCATCTCTGTTGGGTCAATGACAAGTTAACTAAAATGAAAATCTTTTATTAATTTAATTAAAAGTCATGTTCCAAGTTCTTAGAAATGTCGTCCTTGTATTCATGTTGGATTCATGTACTTTTTTTTAAAAGTATCGCCAAGTATCAAAAAGTTGTATCACCCTGACATTTCTGACTGTAGCAAACCCCCCCCCCCCCCCCCCCCAATATCAAAATATATTTTAATTCAAATACATAAATACATGCTCACTATAGGAGAGGTGTATTCAAGTCAGTGTATGTATGAACTGGATGTATTTTTTAATAAATTAGCATTTTGGCGACAACTTTTGGCACAGTATTAACTTGGCGCTGAACTCTTATGTGATATGTGTCTTGTTTTCTTTCTCTCTCTTCAAGAGATGGCGTGGAGGACCCTGGCAGTGTTGTCCCTGCTGCTGTGTTTTGGCTCATCTTGCTGTGATGATTCTTTCATGTCTGATACCGTCATCAACAATGTCATTCAGGACCCTCAAACTGGTCGAATTTACCTGGGTGCCATTAATAACATCTATCAGCTGAACTATGACCTGCAGAAGGAGAGCAGTGCTGTAACAGGCCCTAGGCACGACAACCCACAATGCACTCCACCAATCACTGCACAGTGCACTAATGCAAAGGATATGGACAACGTCAACAAACTCCTACTGGTTAACTCCGCCAACGGCACTTTGATTGTTTGCGGAAGCCTTTTCAGGGGCATCTGTTCTTTGGTAAACCTCAGCAGCGTGGAGAAACCGGTGTACTACAGTGACACTAAAGGCGAGAAGACATATGTAGCCAGCACAGAGGAGTCTGTTACCGTCGTGGGAGTTATTTCTTATTTTATAGATGCTCATGCTAATGCAAACCTCAGTGTATTTCTAGTGGGGAAGGGCTATGGTAGCTCGGACAGTTCGAAACTCATCAGCACCCGATTGCTGCAGGAGCACGGAGAAATGGATGTCTTTGAGAACGTGGTTGAAGCTTCCACTGTGCAAGCTAGTCCTTTCGTCCAGCGTTACCTTCACGACTTTCGCCATGCTTTCAAAGACAATGGCTACATATACTTCTTGTTCTCGCGCACTCCGGGCACCAGTGACAGCAGGAAGATCACATTTATAGCACGCCTGTGCGAGAATGACCATCATTATTACTCTTACACCGAACTTCAGCTCAACTGCTCTGTCAGCACTGAACAACAGGAGAACACGTACAACAAGGTCCAAGTGGCATATCTGGCCAAACCAGGAGAAGTTTTGGCTAGGAAAATCATCCCTTCGAATCCCAATGATAAGGTTCTGTTTGCGGTGTTCAGCGCGGATGAGGACGGTGGCCGTTCTGCCTTGTGCATGTACCCGCTCAGCAGCATTAACACCAGGCTTGAGGAGGTGATTGAGTCCTGCTACATAGGGGAAGTTCTGGAGGACGAGAAACCAAAAACTGTTTATTCACCCTACATCTCCAAGACCGAGGCCATCTGCAAGACCAAAAGAGATGTGAGATGTTGTGTTTCTTCCACTCTGCTTCTGTGTTGTTATGGTGTTTTGTGACCCTTCTGAATGTGGTATGTCTTTTCGCCCAACAGAAGAACATGGTGAAGGGATATAAATGTGGTGCAGAGTTCCTGCCGTCTCCACTAGCCAGTAAACCTGAGTACGCACTGGCTGTCAAACCCATCTTTACCCGAAATGACATGCTGACAGCTGTAGCTGTGGCGGTGGAGAACGAGCACACTGTGGCATTTTTGGGAACCAGCGGAGCAGATGTCTTAAAGGTGAGTCCCATTCCAGGATCTGGTTTCTCTCCTCTTTAAATTTCACTGAAGCTCTTGAGGTTTGACTGCTGTGGTGGTCTTGCTTAGTGAGTAACAATATGGGCTGGCAACCAAAAGGTTATTGGTTCAAACCCAAGTATGGGTGATTTATGAGCTACAACCATTTGAGAAATGCACTTAATCCTAGAACTTGCTCTAGTTGTATTTCCCCGTAATAATGTGTTTACTTGTAAGTCGCTTTGGATAAAAGCATTTGCCGAATGAATTAATGAATTAACTTTCTGCTTGCAGGTGCATCTTGACCCCAGCCACCCTAACCTTTATAACAGGATTCCAGGGGAACGCACAGATGGTGGGGTGAACAAAAACCTCTTTTTTAATTCAACTTTGGATATCTTGTACATCACCACTGGCAGAAAGGTTTGTTTATGAACACATCCACAACTCCTATATCACATTAAGTCAACAGAAATCATCCACTGGTTAAAACCTGTTTTAATAATGTAGGCTTGCAAATCTTGAAGGAAATTTTTATGAAGTGGTACATTTAGAGATATATTGAAATATCACATGTGACATCCCTAGACTCTGTAATCTGCCACAAAAATGTAACAGCAGGCTGTGTCATATCATTTTAGCCAGTCGGAAGAGTTCGAGGCGCTCTCTTCCCGTCAGTCATTTTACTCATTCACATGGTCCATATATTAGAAGCAGGAAACCGAGAGTGTTGAAGTGGAACACTCAATTCAAATGCCATAAGCTGCTCCATAAGTTGACAGTTGTACACAAACGCTATTTTGCAAAACGACTCTTCTGACGTTGCTGAGATGACATGCTGCAGCTCTCTCACTTTACAATTATGAAGTTTAATGACTTTTGGGTCCTAAAGGTGTGGGTAATCCAGTAATTTCAATAGGAATCTGTGCAAAGAGGGTAAAATGTTTCCCATACGGATTTCGCTTGTGTTCAGGTTGGTCACACAAATTCCCCACTTTGACCAACAGAAAGATGCTTAGTTTGAAAGTGGCAATATTTCATGTATTGCTTGACAATGGACAGTGGACCTTTTTTGATAATGTGATCGCACCTTAAACTCTTAATGCAGAAGCAGAACCTTCAATCACAGATGCATCAGCTATTAAGCGTCTTAAATAAATTAACAAATTGGCATTTTAAAGGTTGTGGCTGTTGTCTTAATTGTTTCTCTTTTGCATAGATCACCAAAGTGCCAGTGCAGGCCTGTGAGCAGAGGCATGATTGTCACTCATGTGTCACCCAGCGGGACCCATATTGTGGCTGGTGTGTGTTGGAAGGCCGGTAAGTGTGTTAGATTCAATTTATTACCAAAAGCACAACATCATTTGAGCATTCTTGTCCAGTAAAGGACAGGACAAGCAGTAACACTGCCACATGACAAGACACATGGCTCCTATGGGTCATGTGATGTCCATCCCTACTAAAGTATTTTTTAGAACAGGAAACAGTTTAGTGACCTGATTCTGAAATTGTTTAAAATATGGTGTAATTGAAGTCTTAGTTTTGTCTGTTACAGTATGTAATAGATATCTGCATGCAGTCCAGTTAAAGCGAATGCAGTATGGCTCATTGCCCATGTTTGTCTGCTTTGCTCTTTCAGTTGTACTAGGAAAAAGGATTGTCGCAAAGCAGAAGGAGAGAACGTCTGGTTGTGGAGTCCAAAACAAACATGTGTAACTATTCAGTCCTTTGTGCCCCCCAACATCAGCTGCAAGAAAACTGAGCGTACACAGGTACTAAAGCATAACACATTCATAAACACACACACTGTGATATGGTCTGCAGTTATTTCAAACCCTAACCTCTTAAGAATTGACTCAAGATTGATATATACTGACTGTAACAGATCCAGTCTGAGAGTCTAATCCTTTTTTCATAAGCTGACATGGTGAAGTTACTAAACAAGCTGTCTGAAACTATCGTATCATACCACATGAACACACAGAGCACTTTTCATGCATTTCTAATATGTCTCAGAAGAAACTCAAGTGGTCATGGTTGATTGAAGAGGCTTCCTGTATACCGTAATTAACTTCCTGGATCAGTGGTAATGAATAAAGGCAGTATGCTTCTAACTTGTTTACTATTTGCTGAAATCTGTATTATTTCGTGTTTTGTATAGCATTTCAGGGGAAATACAGTTGTGCAAAACCTGAAAATGTCAGCAAATTTTTTTCACAACAAAAATGTATGGTAATTAAACCATAAAACCTTATTAAGGGATTGAAAATGTCATTTTAAAAGTAAAATAATATAATTAATAATAATAGTATTATTATATTATACTCTTTGAATATTGTTATTTTTTTCTTTATTGTTCAGCACTTAAAATTTCAAAAAAACAAAAATATTTAAAAATCATAAACAACTATAACACTCATAAATTCACTGTTCAAAATGTGTGAGAACTGATGTTTTTCCACATTTATTTATTTATTTTTCCTAAATCCTTATTTTCTGGTTTAAACTTGCAGGTGATGATTGACATCCCCTCCCTCCCCAGTATCAGCAGTCCTGATAGACTTCACTGTGAGTTTGATGGCTACAAAAGTCACGCAACTATGGAAGGCACATGGGTCAACTGTACACTCCCGACCTCTGAGAACATACCACCCACACCTGAGACACAAGGTGAGAGCAAACTTTTTGTCTTTAACTTTAATAATCACCTACTGTGAAGCCGTCCTCTCACTGCCTCCTTTACTCAATAAACAAACAGATGGTGTTTGTCTCACAAAATGCCTAAAAATCATGTCAGGCATGAAAAGTTTTTAATTTCTTCATGTTTGTAATTTGCTAGTTTTGTGATTTTATAATTTGGAGACTGATCAGATGTAACAATTACACTGAAGCTAAATCTAATAGCAGATAGATTCTGAAGTTTAACTTATTGATTCTAGAGTTACAGAAAACTTTTATAAGGTCCTCCTTTCCTTGGGAATCAAACCCATAACCTTGGCGTATCTAGCACCTATTGAGCCCTAGAAGTTCAGTATTTGACCATATTAAATGCTCTTGCCTAAAAACTAATATGATTCCTATTTCCCATGATTTTAGTTACAAAAGCTTTTATCAGGCTATGCTTTCCTTGGGAATCGAACCCATGACCTTGGTTTATCTAGCACCTCTTAAGCTCTAAAAATTCAGAAGTGGCTGTATGAATTACTTACTGCCTTAAAAGCCTATATGATTCCCATTCCCCATGTGCATGTGTGTAGATTTTGTGGCAGTGCCAGTGAAGATCATGGTAAATGATGGCGTTGAAGTGGCATCTAGTGCGTTTGAGTTCTACAACTGTGCAGCCGTGGTGAAAAGATCGGAGAATACTCCGTGAGTATCAGGCAGTGTTTTTAAAAAGGTGTACTCCATGTAGCATTTATTTAGATTTGTCTTTTGATTGGCCGGTTTTGTGTTCTGCAGATGCATTGCATGTGTGACCAGTAAGTGGGGCTGCCAATGGAATATTCAGGATCACACATGCAGTGATAAAGATGACACTGTCAAGGGTGATCATATCATTCAACACATGCAGGTGAGTCATATTAGGATGAATGTATGCGTATATAAATTAATATGACTGTTTGTGCTTTAATATATGGCAAGCCATCATCTTTGGTGACAAAAGAGGAATAATAACAGTTTTAATTGATTTTTTTTATGATTCTTGCAGGATGACAGGTGTCCTCAGTTTGAGATCCCAGAACCCCTGCTTATTCCTGTTGGAATTAAAACCCCCATCCAATTTCAGGGCAAAAATTTGGATGAATATTGGGTAAAATGCATGCATTACTTCTTATTGTACATTGTGTTTTTGTTATGTTTAGTATATTAATGTATAAAATGTATGCAGGGAAAATATCCTTAAGTTTTTTTATTTTTTAAAGATATGTAAAGAATAATGTATATAAGTTGGACATTTTGGCATTATGCTTACTAAATACTGTACATAAATTGATGTGAGATATTGATTTAATTAAATTCAAATGATTTTACACTAAAAGAAAAGTTTGTAAAATAGGGCCTGTTGTACTGTTGAGGAATTTCCAATTTGTTTTGCTAGTATCTTGTATCACCTCATATATTACTTGCCAAAGCTACATAATTTATCACAGAACCATAACCATCGACCAATCAGAATCAAATATTTCAGAGAGCAATGAAGATGCAATAAATAAATATATTTACCCAATATCTCAGTGAGGCAATTTGTCAGCATTATTTTTTTATAGTAAAATGCCTGTTATTAGAGTCTGCATAAACAGCATTACTCTTTCTTCATCTCTCTCAGGTCAGAACCTTTCAGATCGGCACTGAGCTCATGAAACAGGTGGGCGAGGTGACTGTGGAGGCTGATGGGTCAAAGTACAGATTTGAGGGATTTGAGGTCAGTATGCTCCAATCGTATTCCTCCTATTATGTCTTCCTCACTTTCTACTTCTCTGTTCACACATTGATTTGTTTCTGGAGTTTGAGCACCAAACAATATGGCATTCACAGCTATTGAGCTGCACGTGTGTGTAGGGCTCAGTCCTGTGTGGGCGTAACAAACACAAAGACATCACTTTGGCAGGGGAGAATTTTCTGCAGCACACAGTTGTTCCAGATGCAGTGATGTGTTTGTCTGTATCTGTGTGTGTGTTTAATGACACTTTCTACTATTTTTATGCCAGTTTGAATATGACAAGGAGCCAGAGGTGAATGTGACGTTCTACATAAAGGATAAAATCACGGACAGGAAGATTGACAGCACCCTCAGAGGTACATTTAAATGAATTTTCATCATCATTGTTTACAGAAGCTGCAGTAAACATGTGGATCGTCAAGATGTGGAAAGGTTGTGTATAAACATCTGATAAACCTCTTAAAATAAGCAGATTAGCATATGTTATATATCATTGGTATCTTTGGGACTGATCACCGGAATCTTGTTTTTATATCCAACTAGGGATGTTTTAGACATGTTTAGCAGATGAACACTTTGAAAACTGCATTTCTGAAAATCAAATAGTTAAAATTTTTGGGTGAACTATCTCTTTTAACTACCTAAGTATTAATAGCATGTAGCTAGCATAAGTACGTCACCCAGGTGTCTATTTGATGTGCATTTTTTAACTGGAAGATGTTATTTTTGAAAGTGCTCATCTGCTAAACATGAACTAAACATATCCCTTTAAGCTACGCTAAGCTGTGCCGGAACGTATTACTTAAATGTAGTAATAGCATAACAGTAAAGCCAATATCTTTTAAAATATATAACTGCCAGCCTACTCTGAGCAGTGTTTATCGGCCACAAAAAAGGAAGATTTCATTTGGACAGTTTGTTTACAGCATCAAAAATCTTTGCGCTAAATGTGACTAATAAATCACCACATACAACAATAAACAGCCTAATGTGCATAACTCACAATTTCCGAAAACATAGTGATAAACAGCAGTTTAATGAAATGTTTATTTCTCTACAAAACAAAAAGACTTGAGGAACTTTTTTTGACTTTTTTTTTTTAAAGCATGTTTTTCTACAGATGATGAATTTAGTGTCAGTTCTGTGAGTTGTTTTGTTTCCTCCATTTTTCTACCCAGTGGTGCTCTACAACTGTTCGGTTAGACGTGAGGACTGCAGTCTGTGTAAGAACGCTGATCAGAAGTATAACTGCGTTTGGTGCGACACCACAAAATCCTGCATCTACAGAGACCTGTGCAACCAGGAGCTGAAGCAGTGTCCTCCTCCAAAGATCACTGACGTGAGGACAATTCTTGTCTTTCTTTGCTCGATACTGTTGCTCGACCCTATTTTAAACTTTGCTAACACTAGACTCAGTCACACTTCAAGCTAAGCTCAAAATGCATCCAAGAATATCTCATTGGCCTGAAATCAGCTATTATCAATCTCACCATTCCTGGTTCAAAAGCACTTCATAAATTTCTATTCTTCGTCTTCACTAGAAAACACCATTTCTTTTCATCCTATTCTCCATTTCTCATGCCTAAATGATATATAGATGGCTGCGCTGGTAGTCACAAACTCAGTCTCTCACTGTAGTGTTTTGTTGAATCCATCTGAGACTCTAATGATCACACCGCCTGCGCCTGATGGTGTTTTATTATTTGTCATCTGGCAAATGATTTTCTCCAAAGCAGCTGGATCACTCAAGGGCACAATGGTTATGGGTGATCTTTTTAACTCTATATTTTATGGTTTTGAGTAGTATAGGCCTCTTTAAACTGTGCTGTTCTGCTTTCATTCCAGATTGTTCCTCGGTATGGGCCGATGAAGGGACAGATCTCTGTCACTATAAAAGGCTCTAACTTGGGCATCAAGCAGGAGGACATTAAGAGAATCACCATAGCTGGAGTGCCATGTACTCATCAGCCGGAGAGATACTCCGTCAGTACCAGGTACAGCATGACTGCCATATTAGATGAATGCGGTATCACAGCATATACGGTTCCATTCAAAAATGTGGGGTCAGTAGGATTTAAAAAAAATTAATTATTACTTTTATGCAACAAGTAATATAGTAATCAAAGTAACAGTTAAAGAATTTAAAGTTACAAAATATTTATATTTCGAATAAATGTAAAAGAACCATGCAAAAAGAATTGTGGTTTCCACAAAAATCTTTAGCGGCACTGTTTCCGCGAATAGAAATGTGTCTGAGCCACAAAATCGATATATTAGAATGATTTCTGAAGGATCTTAAGACTGGAGGAATGGCTGCTGAAAATTCAGCTTTGCCATTAAAAGAATAAATTACATTTTAAAATATATAATATAGAAAACAGTTACTTTATAATATTTCACATTTTACGACAGCCATGGTGAGCTAACAGATGTACTCTCAAATCTTACTGAGCCAAAACTTTTGTACAGTGGGTTATTTGTAACTGGTTGTGCTAGAGCATTTAAAACATATGTTGGATGTTAGAAAGAGCCGTTTAGCTTATCATTCAGTTCTACCCATGTTTTTTTCAGTGTTGTGTGTGAGATTGCCTTTCCCCTCAGCACCTCCTGAAGGACCTGCCCACTGAGAGCAGCCTTTGTCGGGCCATGGAGTGGAGGTGGAATAGGAGAGAACAGGGACAGCGAAGGTGTTATCACTTACAGGTGTAAATGCTTTCCTATGATGAGTCCTTTATGGCTGTTATTTTCCTCAATCATTTGCCTGCTCTATGAATTTTAAGTAAATTGCCCACCTGAAAAGACCAGCTTAAACACAGAGGAATTCCAATGATGTTAACCAGCATAATGTTTGATGGTTGACCAAGGAAATCTTGCTACTTAGTTTATTTAAGAAATATTTAAGAAATATTCCAGGCTAATAGGAAAAGGTGTGTTTTCATTCTTTAAAATATACTTTTAAGTAGTTTATATATTTATGTATTTTTTTATTTAGTTATTCATTCATTTATTTATTTATTTTTCTTTAGTTTTCAAACAGAATATTCAGTTTCAATCGGAAAATAAGTCAAATTTTAAAAGTGATTATATATTTTATTACATTTTTAATGCTATTTTAAGTTGAAAGCACACCAGTATTCATAACACAAGAGTTTTCAGTAGGATAGACTTCTGTTGTACGATTGAAACTGATATTGTATTTTTGATTTTTAAAATCTTATGTTCCGCAAAGTTGCATTTATTTAATAAAAAAAATGATTAAAAACAGTAATGTTATTTAAATTTCAAGTGACTGTTTTCTTAAAAAGTGTAATTTATTCCAGTTATGCAAAGCTGAATTGTCAGCAACCATTATTCCAGCCTTCAGTGTCACATTATCCTTTAGAAATCTTTTTTTTAAATCTTAGTAACCCTAAACTTTTGAACAGTATATATTTTCAGACATTCATTTTATGTTTTCTTCCACTGACTGTGTGAGCATAGCCTTATTAATGTTTAACAAAGCTAGACTGATGTAAAAAAAAAGAAGCTATTATTGGAGCTGTGAGTGAGGAAATGTTAACAAATTTTTTATAATTGTTTTTGTCCCCCCCCCCAAGGATCCTTTCCAAAGGCTGTGTCCCCCTCTAAAAATGCAAGCTCTGGAGGAACTGTCATCACTATCACGGGACAGGACCTAGACACGGCTAGTATAGATGATATAAGCATTACAGTGGACAGAGAGCCGTGTAAAGTGTGAGTAACTAGGTGTAAGAAAGCAGATTTGATTTATCTTTGTCCAATTCTGATCGTGTCTTTACGTTTTTTTTAAACATGCAGGTTGACATTTGGTCAGGAGATCACCTGCATGACAGGCCTATATAAAGGACAGAAGATTCCTTCAGATAAGTTTCCCGTTATTGTAAAGTACGGCAAGGACACTTCCAAAGAAGTCAGCGGATTCGAATACTCAACCAATCCCAAAGTTACAGATTATACCCCACGGGCCAGCTTTGTTTGGTAAGTCAATTTTTAAGCCTCGCTCACACATACAGCCTCACTATTGGGCATTTCAAAGTTTGAATGCCATGTCTTTGAAAATATGATCACAAATAATATTTCTACATGTATTTAATGGTTCAGGGGTGAGAATATAGGGCTGTGTACATAAGTATTACATGTCTGCGTGTATGTTTGTGTGTTTTCAGCGGAGGTCGTAAGATCATAGTGATGGGATCTGGATTTGATCAGGTGCAGAGAGCCACCATGCGAGTGCTGCCCTCTTCTGACGAGTTCAGTCACAAGTCTAGCAACGTGGAGGTGCGTGTAATGTTTGTAATGATCATTTTTGGACCCTTCTATGGTAAAGTTTGTGGTCGCTTACAGTAAGCAAGGCTGGGATTTGAAGAGAAGATTCTAATTCTGTTTCCTTAAAGGGATAGTTCAACTAAAATGTAAATTTAAGGTTCAGAAGTCACAATTTACTCACCATTATGTCATTTAAACTTGATGCAGTATTATTCTTGTTGTTTATTAAAACTATTAAAAAATGTTTTCGTTAATTTAAATAAACTGAAATAACTAGAAATATTCGATCAAATGATAAATTAAGTAATTATAAAATTTATTTAAATTAGCAAATTTGTGTTGCAACTAACTAAAAAAAGTATTTGGAAGTACTAACATTTTTGAAACAAAAACAAAAACAACAACAAAAAAATTTAAGCTAAATAGAAATCGAAAAAAAAAATATAGCTAATAATAATGACAAAAGCACATCAAATTACTAAAACTTAAATTAAAGCTAATTTTAAAATGAAAACTGAAAATATAAAAAAAGATATGATTTAAAATTCTAATGTCTGTTATTATAGTTTAAAATGAATACTAAAATAACACTAGATGTTATTTGTCCATGGAGCACAAAAAGCAAACGGTTATTTTCCAATTTGTAGTGACCACAGGCTTCAGAATGGATTTTTAAAAAGCACCATAAATATAGCCTAAACAAATTGTGCTCTATATTCAGAGTCTTTTGAAGCCATACAATAACTTTGAAAAGGTTGAAATGTAAGTTCTTATACCCATGTTATCAATTGCTGCTTGGTCGCATCGTCATTTGAAATCTTCAGGTTTCCTATTGTTCTGTCAGATGTTATTGATTGGCTCTTAAGAAATGTCAGCATTTCATTTTTATGTAATTTCCTTTTTTTGATCAAATGTCTGGATGTAAAAATCCATTGCTCAGTTTCAAGCTGAGGAGTTTCCTCTCTCTCTCTCTCTTCTGTCTGCATCTACCTAATATTTCCTTTCCTCCGCCTCACTTCTCTTAATGTTAATAAGCAACATTCATCACGCAGCTGACAGCCTGCTGTCTTATTTCTTTTTTAGTGCTCAGACATTTGTGAAATGTGTTTTATACAGAGATAAACTAACTTGTTTTCTTTCCCGCAGTTCGTTCAAGAATTTAGCAACAAGAGCGAAACCGTATTGGAGTTCCTCTCTCCAGCTGTGAACAAGACATACATAAACCAGTCCTTAAGAACGATCATCCAGCTGGACAACTTGGTGGAGAACTTGACGGAGTTTGTTTACCATCAAGACCCCTCGTTTGATATGCTGACAGATAAAGCCATCACAGAAAACAGCATCATCAGCGTTCATGCAAGTGTTTTTGCTAATGACAGATTTTGGATGCCTCTTAGAAAAATATGAAATAAAAAGCTGTGCCTTAAAGGGACTTTCGTTTCTGTAACGGCTGAATATTCTTTAAAAAAAAATCACTGCTTCATTGCTTTTCTCTGATGCAGGGTAAAGGTTTTTCTAAAGCCATGACTGCCAAAGAGGCCCAGGCGTTTGTGGGCGATGTGTCATGCGCGGTGACGATACTGGAAGACGATATTAAGTGGTCATCGTGGGCCATAAAACACTCCGAAATACACCTACAGGACGAAACCGAAGAGGACAACCAGCTCAGAGGGGGCAGAGGATATTGGAGCTGCATGCGTCAGAATCAGAAATTGCTCTCTTCAATTTTTAATCCCACTTATTCTCACTGGTTTTACCCTGTGTTCAACGTTTCTTGTCTTTTTCAGATCATATTCGGAAACGGAGAGTGGAATGTCGGCTCTGTTCGCTTTGAGAGGAAATACGAGGTTCCTCTTTACATCATCATTCCTGCTGTTCTCATTCCCATGGTCCTCTTCATTGCAGCGTCGATCTATTGCTACAGGTAACAAGCCTCTGAGTTCACCAGACTATGTAATAATGTGAACTTAATAACTTTGATTTCAAAGTAGCGCATCAGACATATTGCTCAAGTGTTTTTTTCCTTCTTTCAATACGGTCTCATTCCCTCCATCATTTCTTGTCCTCTCTTTCTAATATCAATAAAAAATACATTAAAAAAGGTAAATAAATTAAAAAAGTAAACAGATAATAGATAAATCAGTGGATTAAATACAAGAAAATCAAAACAAATTGAAGTGCACTCTGATTGTCAACAGCAAATAAACTTATTATCTAGATTCCCTTTCCTCTCTCTCTAAAACAGATATTGTATTTAATCAAATTAATAATCAGTAATAATCAGTCAATTAAGTAGATAAAAATAATAAAGCCATAAATTAAAATGTACAAAGACAGAACAGCAAATAAACCTATGATCTGCATTTACTGTCCTCTTTCTCTGTACTATCATTAAAAGTAATAAATAATTAATTTAAAAAATAATCTGCAGCAACTTAGAAGTAAATTAGATTCAAGGAAATTTTAAAAATAATGTTTGTGTTTGCATGTGTGCAGGAGGAAAAGCCAGCAGGCTGAACGAGAGTATGAGAAGATCAAAAATCAGCTGGCGAATTTAGAAGAGAGTGTCCGTGATCGCTGTAAAAAAGAGTTCACAAGTGAGATGTTCCTGCTTCTCATATAGTTTATGGCATTTTTATTTGTCAGCAAATATTTCCTGTTTAGGCAAGTTGTTAAAAGAGCAAGGATGGGTTTTGTAATTCTGAAAGCTTCAACTTGTATATGACACTTAACTCTCTGTGTTTCTTAGATCTTATGATAGAGATGGAGGACCACACTAGTGATCTGAATGAAGCTCGAATCCCATTCCTGGACTACAAGAACTACACCAACCGCGTTTTCTTCCTGCCCTCCAAAGATGGAGCCAACGATGTCATGATCACCGGTAAGCTGGACATCCCAGAATCCCGCAGAGCCATCGTAGACCAGGCGCTCAACCAGTTCTCTAATCTCCTGAACAGCAAAACCTTCCTCATCAATGTGAGATCCTCAACCTCAACCTAATAAAATTGCTCTGTTGACATGTCTACATACTACTGGATTTGATGTATAAGCTGACTTATGTATTCATGTCTTTGTGCTTTAGTTCATACGTACCCTGGAGGGCAGGCAGGAGTTCAATGCTAGGAATAAGGTTTACTTTGCTTCCTTGTTGATGGTAGCACTACATGGCAAGCTGGAGTACTACACAGACATCATGAGAACCCTCCTGCTGGAGCTGATGGAGGAATATGTCCACAGCAAGAACCCTAAACTCATGCTCCGCAGGTCAGAACCAACTACATAACAAATTCACATAATTTGCCATTATTGTTGCTCATACTTAGCTTTAACATTTCTATGCAGTCATACTTGCATACGGATAAATAATTCCTGGACTTTGGACCAGAATATCATAGACTTGGCCCTTTTGGTTTATGCTAGTAAACAACCACCTATCAACCACATTAAACACCCTAGAAACAGCATTGCAATTGCTGAAACCACTCAGTCAGAACACTTTAGTAGATCGTTCCTGATTCAATTTGATTCTGATTCACAAGCTCTTAATTCAGTTTGATTCCTGTTTTGATTTGACGTAGATTTATTCAGGTATATTTTAGTTATAATATCCATTTGCTTACGTATTCTTACATAGAGAGAAATGTTCTCTATGCTGATGCTGTAAATTATACAGGGCTGTGTTTCAGACTGGCAACATGACTTTTGGAACCATTCATTAAACAAAACCACTCATAAGAGTCAGTTGTTTGTGAATCGTTCAGGTTGCGTTGTATGCTCGAGGAGTCTATAGAAAGCTTTGTGGTTTAGTGCCACCACTGAGATTAGACATTGAGAAAAGATTTTTTGGGGGATGTCAAGCATCGATGTCAGGATCGTTCAAAAGAAGATTGAATTGTATGTTTTGGCATACTGTGCTCTAGGAGTCTATAGAAAGTTTTGTGGTTCAGTGAAATGAGACTTTGAGAAAATATATTTTTGGGGATTTCAAGCAATCAGTGTCAGGATCGTTCAAATGAAGATTGTAATTTATCAGGACGTGAGACAATAGTTAAAGCCATTTTTAAGGTATTGCATGTACTGACAAATTAAATCATCGGCCTATGTTTCCTGTTTAGGTCCGAGACGGTTGTGGAGAGGATGTTGTGTAACTGGATGTCCATATGTCTCTACCAGTTCCTAAAGGTGAGCAGTTATGCTATGAATAGAATTGCAGAAATTGTTTTCTAGCTGTGAAGGCTGACTAATGTGTTTTTCACAGGACTCAGCCGGTGAGCCGCTCTATAAGCTCTTTAAGGCCATTAAACACCAGGTGGAAAAAGGTCCAGTTGATGCCAAGATGAAGAAAGCCAAATACACGCTGAACGACACCGGACTTCTAGGGGATGATGTGGAGTACACCATTTTGGTGAGTACTAGTGGTTTTCAGTATAATTTCTTACCCGTAAGACACATTTTAGCATCCAAACTTGGTTTTGAAGTGTGTGGCATGTCTGTTTACGGCTTATGTGTCTACAAAGACTGTACAAAGATGGTTTCTTTGTAGAAATGGTCAGTAAGGGACCTATTCAAGAGAAAGCTTGTTAATACAGAATGGGTCTCGCTGTAAGAGAGACTCGGGAAAGTGGAGACAGTGTTAGTGTGTCCATCATTGTTCTCCTAACACCTTTTATTGGCCAGCAGTGAGTCTGTAATCTCATTCACGAGCGTAACACTGCTCCTCTGGGACTGAGCAGCCATTATCCGCTGGAGGAAACCACTCGGAGGAAAAAGAATCATGAGATCTGGGAAAACAAACAAATGCTCTCTAATTTTGTTGAATTTCTCATGCAACCAAGATTTACGCTGAAGTAATTGACTTGTAATTGGTGATTCTTGCCTCTAACCGTTTGTTCAGTCTAATTGTGTATTTGGTGTGGTGATCTTTGTACAGTTGGTATCAGTAGACTAAAGCATGTTTGAACTCTCTAGACCCTGCAGGTGTTGGTTCACGGCGAAGGTCCCGATGTGACCCCTGTCAAAGTCCTGAACTGTGACTCCATCTCCCAAGTGAAGGAGAAGATCATCGAACAGGTGTACAGGAATCTGCCCTACTCCCAGAGACCCACGGTGGACAGCGTCGCACTTGGTTAGACTTGGCCAGCTGCATTTGATTCATTACGGCAGGGAAATTTCCAAAAGCTTCCAACTTTATGAAAGTAACACGCATAAATAGCTCTTTTTATTAACAATGCACTGCATTTAAAATTACTGGAGGAAGACTCGATTCTGAACAGAGAGCGGTTTGATTAATGGTGGGATCTTGTGCATGTCGGTCGGCACTCATGCAGTTCTTAATGAGTTGTTCTTCTAAATGTGCTGAATTGTTAAAGCCGATGTCTCGCATCATCCATCAGACAGATGAATCTGGTTAAAAGAAGGAGTGTAGAGAAAAACCAGCCAGGGATTTTGTTCTTCTCAGGTTGTCAAGTGTAATGCTGTGCCAAGCTTGTTGTTTTTTTTCTCTCTGACTGTGTTGTAAGACGTAATTTCTTTTCTTGCCACAGAGTGGCGTCCTGGCTCTACAGGGCAGATCCTGTCCGATCTGGATTTGACATCACAGAAGGAGGGAAGATGGAAACGAATCAACACACTGGCCCATTACAATGTGAGTGCATATTTACACATGGATACACACATAAACACTCACAGTGTATTGAAAGTAATGACATTTTATGTTCTGATTAATGTTGTCTTGACGAGCACATTTCACTGTGCTATTACTGTCAGTTAATTAAAATTGTTTGATTTTGATAAACTTATTTCAATCATTTATTTTATTTCATCACAGGGATTTATTTATTTGATTGTTTGTTTATATTGGCTGGTACTCTGTGCTCAATTTTTATTATGTTTTATTTTATTCATTTGTACTCTGTTCCTAATTTTACAAGTAGACTTGGATTTCAGAGTCAATCCATTATTTAGAAAAAAAGAAATTAATTTAAACAGTGCAATATTAAGTATAATTTAATCATTGGTATACACAAACCAATTTCCCCCCAACCCCCCTGGTGTTTCTCTTGTCTTTAGTGTTACTGACAAGCCTGGCAGTGTTTATTAATATTTTACTTTATTTGTGCCCAAAGTATATAAAACATATATTTAATTTTATTTGATCACAGATTTTAAATTTATTTATTTAATTTTTTTGTGTGTGTATTTTTTTTTTAATTCAATCACTGGCTTTATTTTATTTTAATAAAAAAAATGTTTTTTTTATAATTTTTTCAAAATTCTCTCTGGTTGTAGATCACTTTGTGTGATTTCATATTATTCCTTGCTTAATTAAAATGAATATCTGTTGTGTTATATTTTTGTTTGTGTGTATTAGGTGAGGAATGGTGCCACCCTGGTCTTGTCCCGAGTTCTGCACACCCAGCAGTCTTTCTACCAGAACCAAGACAACCATGAAGAAAGTTAGTGACTTTCAGTTATACTGAAGTCTTAAACTACTCCAGTTGTATTTTAATGACACCAGTGCATTGCTTCTAATTGATCCCCCTTAATAGTCTAAACATATTGACAGTCCTTAATGATGGAAAAACAGAATGGCTAAAATCTGCTGGCGCACTAAATAGACAGTGAACTAGAACTGAACCCAGACTAATGGGCTGCTCGAGTATGCCTAAAATAACTGTTCTCCAAACAGGAAGAGCAATCAGTCTTTCAAATGTGCTTGTTTTGTGATGAACAGGAAATGCTTTGCTGGAGGATGATAAAGTATTTCACCTGGTGAGACCGGCAGATGAGTTGGATGAAGTGAAATCAAAGAGAAGGAGTATGAAAGACAAGGCCACGACGAAAGCCATCACTGAGATTTACCTGACCAGACTCCTCTATATGAAGGTGGGTTAGACTGGATATTTACTTACATTTGAAATGTTTGTTTTCATTCACATGAATTGAATTGGAAATTGAATTAGATAGTGATGCACTGTGATGTGCTTGTGTTACAGGGCACGCTGCAGCAGTTTGTGGATGATTTCTTCCGCAATGTGTTGTGTTCTGGGACCGTGGTTCCTCCTGCAGTCAAGTATTTCTTTGACTTCCTGGACGAACAAGCACAAAAACATGACAACGTTGATGAGGAGACCATCCACATATGGAAGACTAACAGGTATGAAACACTTAAAGGGACAGTTCACTTAAAAATTGAATTTTTTTTAAAGAAGCTGTTTTTTTTTCTCTCTTAAAATTATTATTATACAGTGAATATTCAGTGGAGTACGAAACAACATTGGGCTCTTGTATTATAGTCTATTATATTATATTATTATATTATAGTAAATGACAAAGTTTCCTTTTCAAAATGTCTATTGTATGTATTATAAATATATTAGTTATAATTTTAATTAAATCATTAACTGTAAAGTAACCCTTTTAACTTCATGGTATTGAGGGAAAAATGCAAAGACTTTTAAAATGTCCTAAAAAAAGAAGAATAAAAGTAATATGATGCCTATATTATATAATTTGGAAGTTAAAGAACAAATAAATTATATAATTTAAAAATATTTTGTATGATTATACACAATATATATCTATATTATTGATAAATACATATATTTAATTTAATTATTAAAGTACTAATAATAACAATTTGTTGAAATTACTGCATATATTATAGATATATTATATTATAATGACAAATAATCAGTGCAGCCTAAAATTTAGATTCAGCATTATCTGAATGAATGCAACTGTGTCATTACATTAGTTAGTAAAGCTGTGTTGTGCATGAATGTATCATATACAGTAGGATGCCACTATTATTTTGCACAATATGTGCACAGCAGGAGGTGGTTGTTTAAAGTGACAGACATTCTTTCTGTGACTAAAACCAGCTTCCTGCTTCATGAATTCACACGAGCGCGACAGTTCACATGTACAGACGTGACAGCCATCCGTCTTTACTTGTCTTTCATTTATCATCAATTATGGTACTGCATTTTATGCTGGTTTGACCCATGAACTCTTGCGATTAAAAAGTTAACGTTCACAATGAATTAATTGAATTAAAACACATTTCCTAACTTTTGGGACAAATTATAATAGTATCTATTCATAACTAGGTACTTGTTCACATATAACTAACCACAACTTTACAGTTCTCATAATAATAAACCGTCCTGTGCAGCAGAGATTTGAAAACTCCGGAGGGAAATACTCGGAACCCGTTTTAACTCAGCAGATTAAATTATGCAGGCTTTGTTGAGCCCTGATAAAATATTCACAGTGTGTCTTGTTCGATGAGCAGAGAGATTGACAGCTGAAGTCTGCATCAGCGTGCTTGAAGTGCACACTTCTCTTTCACATCCCCATCAGCGGTCCATTAAATTACTCCTCTCATTATTGTTTTGCAGAAGAACCGTGACTGCTGGGTAAGTCACGAAAAAGGGTTTGATTTGTTGTCAAGGGTTTGCTTCGAGGCCAACGGGACTCTGGTATTGACTCTGTATGGATCGCTCGCAGCTCCTTTCCCAAAAGGGCCGTTGGGATGTTGTTATATTAAAATCTCACTCCAAACTCTGAGATGACTTTTTTTTCTCTCTCTGAAAAATGATGTTCTTTGATTGAATGAGGAGGTGCTGATACATGCATTAGATCAAGGGATTTAAAAAAAACAGCTCTGGAGGAATGAAGATAAAGCTATTAGATACCTTTAAACAAAAGCAGTGCCTCATTTAAAATAAAATGACATTTCTATTCAGTAGAGGGTTTGTTGAGCTTGTCTTCATTAAGCTAAATTGATTGGTACTTTGTGCTTAATTTAAAAGATAGACTTGAGATAAAAAAAAGTTTTACCTTGGGTTTTCATTTTGTCTTTAGTGTTACTGGACAAATCGGGAAGTTTTTATATTAATATTTTACTTCCATTTGTGTCCTGAGTATCTTAAAAAATGTAGTTTGAAGAAATTATTGGTAGACTGTCCTTCAAATATTTCTCTTGATTTAAATTATATATGATATTTATATATTTTTGTATTGTGCCAGTCCTACAAATTTTATTTTATTATTTTATTCTATTTTGTTTTTAATTCCACCTGTAAATGTTGATACTAACAATCATTTTTTAAATGTTCAATTATAGTTTTGTTTTGTTTTGTCCTTGCAAGTCATTTAAAAAGAACGCGTCTGCAAAGAAATAAATGCACATGGATCTGTGTGTTTGTTTCTTCAGTCTGCCTCTCCGGTTCTGGGTGAACATGTTGAAAAACCCTCACTTCATCTTTGACGTTCATGTGACTGAAGTGGTGGACGCCTCTCTGTCCGTCATCGCCCAGACCTTCATGGACGCCTGCACCAAGACTGAGCACAAACTTACCCGGGTGAGCAGCAAGAGTTGAAGTTGTAGTTTATCAATCCTATAATTTCGTCTTGGCTTTCTGTTTCATGTTTCCTCTCTTGATCTCTCCTTCACAGGAGTCTCCCAGCAACAAGCTGCTTTATGCAAAGGAAATCTCCACTTACAAGAAGATGGTTGATGAGTAGGTTTCTGTTCTGTTCATCAGTTGGTACATGTGTTATCACAGTTGAAAAAACAACAACACCACCACACTCATGTTCTCTGTGCTCTTCAGTTATTATAAAGGCATCCGTCAGATGGTTCCAGTCAGTGACCAAGACATGAACACACACCTTGCAGAAGTTTCACGTGTAAGTTTGTTTATAAGTTTATAATTTATTTCATGTAATTTGTATTTTATTATTTTATTTTGTCATTTAATTTTTTCTCATTATCTTATTTTATTATTTTCCAAATGTTTTTGTTTTGTCATTTTCTTTGTTAATGTAATTTGCATTTTATTTTGTTTTATTAATAAATGTATCATTTCACGTTCATATTGTATTTTATGCATTATGCAGTTTTATATTTTGTGATTTTTACTTTTTATATTTTTTCATGTTTATTTTTTTTATTTTATTTAGTGCATTTTTGTATATTTTTATTTTTAGGTTTTTTTTTTCGATTTTATGTAATTTTTTCTTTTAGATTTTGTCATGTTTATTTTATTTTGTCATTTTTTTTATTTGTGTTATTCGATATTTTACATTTGTATTTAATTTTAAAATGTTATGTAATTTTTTGTATGATTATATTGTATTTCATTTTATTTCATGCATGTTATTGTAAACGACAAATTGAACTCCTTATCTTTCTCCAGTCTCATACAGATAAGTTGAATACCCAGGTTGCATTGCACCAGCTTTACCAGTATGCCAGCAAGTACTACGATGGGGTAGGTGTTATTACACATCAGAGTATGTGTGTTGAACTCCAGCCATTTCCATACCTGCACACATACAGTACTCTCGTACACTTTTTTTTCTTTTTCTTGTGATCAATAAGTAAACGGTACAAATTTCTGTCTCTTGCCACTCCATCCATAGATCATCTCATCGCTGGAGGACGATCCTGCCGCCCAGAGCAAACAGCTGACCCTCAGACTGCAGCAGATTGCCGCCGCATTAGAGAATAAAGTGACCGACCTTTAGTGCCGAGGAGCCCAGACTCAAGAAAGGTGACGGAAGTGCTACTAAATCCAAGACAGAGCTCAATTTAATGGGCTCAGAAATAAGAACAGACCTTCTGGAGGACTCTTGTTTTTGGAGCCTCCGCTCTGTCGAGTGAAAGATAAAGCGAGGAGGAACACAGACTAATTGCAGACCCTTCCTCTCCACTCGGCTTTCAGCTTTGCTCAGAGGGACCAATATAATATACTCTGACCCGAGGGGAACATCACAACCGTCGAGGAGAGCGAAAACTCACTATGGTACTTCTCAGATCAGCACCTGCACAATGAAAACCCAACATTTATTTTTGTGTTCTGCTATGCCAATAATCAGATGTTCAGTATATTCTTCCTGTGTAGATTAATTAAAATAGTATTATATGTAAATATATTTTTACACTCAAGACAAAAGAGATTGATTATTGTTTCTGTGGAAGCCCGCTGTTTTGATTCCCGGTGTATTTTAAGCGCCACTCTCATTCCTGTGCAGTGATGTCACATCCTGTGGGTGCTTTGATGCCGTTGGCTCACGGTTCAGTTTGTGGTACCACTATCAGTTTGTATAGGTGTTTGTGATGCTGACGTCCGAGCCAGTGCTTTTTTGTCCCTCCCAAATATTTTTAGCGTATTTATCGGTGATTGCGTACAGCAGGGGTGTCCAAACTCGGTCCTGGAGGGCCACTGTCCAGCAAAGTTTAGCTCCAACCCCAGTTAAACACACCTGAACCACCTAATCAAGGTTATACTAGGCATGCTAGAAACTTCTCGGCAGGTGTGTTGAGGCAAGTTTGAGCTAAACTCTGCAGGACACCCCTGGCGTACAGTAATGTCATCAAGTCCGATTCTAATTCAGTCATAGTGCAAAGAAACGTCTGATTTTTGATCCATGACACACAGACACTCAGATCAAAAGCCACAGAAGCTTTTATCTCCCCTTGCTCTGGTGTCTGATCCAGCAGTTGCGTTTTTATGTTTTGTACCATGTTTGCTTTTATATATGTGCACTTTGACACATGGCTTGCCTTATTTTATGACACAGTTATGATTCTGTATTTTAAATCAACAATATTTGATTTGGTCAAGGAAGTTTGCATTGCTGGTTGCCTTTCTTAAGAAATGAGTAACACATGTATGGTAGAGAATTTTCTTGAATGTGATAATGAAATACGAACGCGACTTTGCCTTAACAGCAAGAGTTTGGACTGAGAGTGACTCATTTGCCAATTA
Organism: Sinocyclocheilus anophthalmus; assembly: GCA_018155175.1. Taxonomy (NCBI): domain Eukaryota; kingdom Metazoa; phylum Chordata; class Actinopteri; order Cypriniformes; family Cyprinidae; genus Sinocyclocheilus; species Sinocyclocheilus anophthalmus. The sequence goes on from JADLZN010009794.1 coordinate 133,482, forward strand.
AATCATGATATCCTAGAATTGAAATTTTGTTTATTGGTACTATTTTATTTTGAAAACACAAACTTTTTTTTTTTTTTTAATTGTTATATTTTTCATTTAGAGCTTACCAAAGTTTAAATAAATATTTTGCAGCTGTCCGCAACCACCTAAAGCTTCTGTTGTTCTATATGTATCAAATTATCAAGTTTAAAGTGTAATTTAATTACTAAAAAAGATATAATGGTAAGGCAGCTAATGGTAAGTCGTCTAATAGAATCTGTAAATGCTACGGTTTTCCTACCTGTATGTTCTGACTCAAATGTGCCAAACTCTTCACACTCTTAATGACAAAAGGGTAATGAGGACAATATTGTTTCTTCATGAACTTTACTAGTGTGACTTGTGTTGCCTTTGGTAGGCGGTGACAAAGTCGCACTGCAGCCAATCAGAGGCTGGCACCGCCCATTCTGAGCATGATGGACACAGCAGGAAATGCCTTTGAACTGTAAATATAGACCAACTGCCAAGATTTCTTATTCTTCTCTCCTTTTTCTCGCTCTTCCTGCCAGTTCTTCTGTGTTGTCTAGCTATGACCGTGTCAATGGCTTATTGTAAAGCTTCTCGTTTGCCTTTCCTTACCAGGCAGTGCCTTACAAATACAAGTAATAATGATCAATTGTGTGGTGATTGTGTCTGCATTAAAATTGCAATAGGGTCCTTAATCATGTTTCTGTGTTTTTGTGAGAACTGTTCGCTATTTCTTTAAATGTACTGTTAAATGTACCTGTTAAATGATGTTAAACACTAATAATTTCTAATATAGCCCATATATCAGTCATTTAAACAATCATTTTATTGTTATGTGAGTGGTAAAATTATAATATTAATACTAACTAGTAATGGATACTTAATTTGATGCCCATTAATCTCTAATCAACTCAGTTTGTTCAGTGGTCCCCACAGTAAGTGTTTGTTTTCAAGCAACAATACACAATTGCTGGGCCAAATGTTGAGATTTTGGGTAACAACTGAGTGTTTTAACAAATTTGGAGGCGATAAGATCAATAAATCAAGTCCAAAAAAGGTGCATTTGAAAGCATCTTCTGTCTAGAGACCAATTCTAAAGGAAGAAATGGTATTTGTGATGTATGTAGATTAGGATGCCATCACATTCTCTTACTGCAGAAGGTGGGAGTGACTGTAAATGGATTGTACTGTATAATGTCCAAGCCATTACTGTCAGTGTTAATGTGCTTATCAGGAAATGAATGCACCAGGCTGAAATATTACAACATGAATATTTATACAAGTAACTTCACAGCGGTGTTATCGTTAACTAAAACTGAAACAAAAAAAACATTTTTGTTAATTAAAAAAAAAAAAGCTGAAATAAAATACATGCGGAAAAACTTTGGAATGTCGCTTTGGTAACTAAATGAAATTTTAAGTACAAAAAAATAATTGTAAACTATTTAGAAATATATTTTTAAAAGACTAATAACAAAAAAAACGAATAAAAATGTCAAAAGAAATTTTTTAATAAAAACGATACTGTAAAAATAAGAATTCAAAATGTTAATAAAAACTATAATAGTATATAAATATAAAGTAACTCTGTTTTACAGGAACTCGAAATGCTGTTGGACTCGATGTTGCACTATATGTGCTGATATTCAGTACAACAGCAGTGTATTTTTTCCCCCTCTGCCATCAAAAATAGTCCCAAATAAAGTTTTTTTATTTTTTTCATTTTTTTGCATGTCGGCAAGGAACACTGACTGATATCCGATCTGGAACGGAGTATGTCAGATGTGTGGAAAATGAGAACATTTATAATTGTTTAGTTGTTTGTGCACTGGATCTGTCCAGTCATGGTAAAGAATAGGAATAATATTTTTTAAAAAGAGGATTGCAAAACCCCCTCTCTCCTTCTAGCCCTCCACACGGTTAACTATTTCACTTTATTTTTAAGTATAGGCATTAATTGTTGTTTTCTCCTGAATGGTCCTGCCTGAAGGCCTGAGAGCGTTCAGGCTAAACTAGGACACTGAGTCAAACATGGACATATGTGAGTTAACTCCAACATAAAGACGAGGCTGTGACGCCATTTACTGAAGGCCAACAAGCTAAAGGACATTAAATTAGATGTTGTGTGCTGGAGTTGTTTGTTCACTTCACTTTCCAGGTATTTTCAGGCGCTTTCCTCTTCAGGTTCTGCCTCTTAATGTGAGGTTTATTTTGAAAGTTGGTGTTTTGTTCCAGGAATAGAATGCCAGTATCACATTTGTTTACCTACTGTAAATGAGCTATAAACACTTGTTAACAACGTTAATATACTGCCCTCTGCTTTACAAATCCTTCACTACACCCATTCTAGAGTAAAAAAGGAGGGAGAAATCAATTAATTATGTTCCTGCGGTATCATTAACTGCTCCCGTGATGGGAAAGTACAAAACAAAAACGGCCCTTCTTTCCGTGACTAAGAATAGCGCTGAATAGTCCAAGGTCTAAATGGAGTTGTAGACTGACCTGCTGACTCTAAAGCATTAAGCGTTCTCAGGGAGTTTTAATCTAATGTAAGTGGAGGCACAGTGAAGAGAAGTAACGCTTGTGAAAAGGCCAAGTGTGTGACTCACTACCGGTTGAATACAGAGAGAGAGAGAATAAGAAAATAAGTTATATTCTAAAATGTATCCACCTTAAAAGGATGAAGACAACTTTACAGATCTAATCAGTAGCTGCTATCCACACTAAATCAAATAACGATGGTAGCCTGTTTCCACCATGGAATATAAGTTAAAACATTTTTAAGTTATTGTGACTTTTTATTTCACAATTCGGACAGAAATGCAAGATATAAAATCATAATTGCAAGATATAACTCACAATTCTGAAGAAAAAAGTCAGAATTGCAAGATAAAAACTCATTCTCGCTATTTTTCTTGCAATTCTGAGTTTACATCTCAGTTGTTGTTTTTTTCCTGCCACAGAATTATTTTTTTTTAAAGTGACTTTTATCTCAATTCTGACAATCGTACAAATCTGAGTTTGTCAACAAGCTTCCACAGATAACAGATAAAGCACTGTGCTTTAGTCTTTATTCTTTTCTGATGCTGTATGTGGCGTTATTCATTTCACTGGTCAGATCCTCTAGCCATTTGATCACCATAGTGTTCTGTTTTTTTATTTGTTTTGTTTTGTTCTATGTTGTACACGACTCAGAGAACAATTTCCACCCAGAGCAGCATGTATAATTAGTCAATGTCCTCACCTGCCTGCTAAAACAACTGGCAAAAGGCTGAGAGCACGGAGACATTTGCTGTGTGATGCTGAGTGCTGCTCCTAATAAGCTACAATCCATCTATATCTGTCATTCTACCATTTTCACATGCAACATACTTCTGTCTAGTATACATCACTGTAATTATTGTGTTGTTTATCTGCAGATCTCAACCTTTGTAACTTATAATACAAACTGAAATTAAAGATAATATGTATTCTTGATAACTTATATATCTGATGATATATGGATTTTAATAATATATTAGCCAACATATAATATTTTTTATCTAATGTCGATATGATGATGATGATCTACTAGATATGTTAATATTTTTTATGATTAGAAAATAGTAATAATATGCAATGCAAAGCATACAAAATGTTAGTTAAATTTGGGACTATTTATGGTGGTTTTATCATTTTAATTGTTACATAATAATAATATAGTCAATACTTGTTGGCAAATTATTATTGGTCTTATATTTATTACATATGGATATACTATATATGTCAAACTATTTAGTAATAGGCAAAATGCAAAAAAAAATAAAGTGGTGAAAAGTCTTTAATATTAAAAACCATTATTATTATTGGTATTAGTAAGGTAATAATTAACTATTTAATGTGTTTAATAATTTTTTTTTGAAGTTTGCTTTGACCTCTGGTAAGAACCACTAATCTAAAGAGAATGTGAAACTGCACACATGTATTTATTCTTGTAATAGCTTTGCTCTTTCCAACGGTGTTATCAGCCCTCCGTCCCACACACACACATCACACACAAACACACACACAAACAAACAAAACAAACACCATCTCTGGTAATGGGAACATTGCCAGGGTGGGGAGGATACTTCTTAGCACCTACATTTACCTCCTCCCTTTCTCTCTCTCTCTCTCTCTCTCAAGGGAAGTGCAGGAAGTATAGCAGCCTAGACACATTCAGACTCAGCCATCAGACTGCACTTCCCTCATCCTCACTCTCTCCTCATCCCTCCATTCATCCTTCTCCCGGCCAATTCCAGTAATCTCTGACTCTTTTCCCCCTTGTCACTCCCTGTCTATCTCTCCTCTTTCCATCTCTTTGATTGACTTTGGCAAAGTTTAAAGCATGGGCTGTGGGAATTCCACCTCTGCCAGCACAGCTGCAGGTAAGTGTGCTGCTTTTCTACCTTTACGTCTGTGTGCACAAGTGTGTGAGTCTGTTTGTTGCTGTGTGTGGGCTCTGTAAACAAGCCCATGTCTGCTCATGTGAGTTTAGCCATCCAGCCATCTTTCTCTCCTCCACTAACCACTGGCTGCTGGCCAGATGCTCTCATGTTGTGAATGGGAGTTCTGAGTGTCTGTCAGGACTGAATCATTCACACATCTAGATTCACTCAACCCCGTCCTTGTGGACGAGGGTGTGTGTGTGTGTGTGTGTGTGTGTGTGTGTGTGTGAACGTTCTGTCCTCAGTCATTCTTCAGAAATCAGCAGAGTTAGACGGCAATCTGAACAGCGCTTTAGTATGAGTCATCTCACATGGGTACACACACACACACACAAATTAACAGGAGCCGAGGCAGGAATGGGCATGAATAAATATGAACTGCTTTGTGAGGGTCTTAGTGGAGTCATCAAACACAGTCATTTTGAATAGCATTTTAAGCATTACAGGGCGATGAAAAGATGTTATTTGCATTGTAAATCAGACTTGTGTCTGCAGGAATTCATGGATTTTAGCTAGATTGTACTTTACAAAAATGTGTTTCCATTTATTTCAAATTGTTATAGTATTTGATTATAATCAAAGTATATCTTAACAGAATGTAATGTTACGACTGATTGTAATGTAATGATGTAATGAAGTCTATGGTATAATATTTCTGTGGAGAGCTAGCCAATATGTATTTTTCCTTCCCTATCATTCATATATGATATTAATAGACACATAACCACCTGTCAGAACTTTAAGAACTGTACTTGCACGCGTGCGTGCACACACACACACACACACACACACACAAACTAGTGTTCGCTGATGACTCATAGTTTGATTGACCAGACATTGGATGGAGCTCTCATGAATCAGCGAATGACAAATCTGCCCAACAACACTTTCCCTATATCTTTATTACATTGTAATAACACAATAACTACATAATTACTTGCACTGATTTTTAATCAATCCACTTTTAATCAATCCGTTTTCTTTCAAGCAAGTGGAAATGTCAGTTAAGCAGATGAATCAGATTCAAGAGAGCAATAAATATGTTCTTTTAAAATGACTCCGTGTGTATACTGTATACTGTATATAATGATCAAGGAACATATAGCATGCCTAATTTGTGTGTTTGTTTATTTCCACAGGTCCATCTGAGTCAGCCATAGATGTGTGAGTATTACCAGGACAGTAAAAATATACCGTGGCACCTATAGTTTTCACATAATTAAAAAAAATGTATGTGCATGTACTGAATGCACAGATGCACAGAAATATGATGGTTAAACTTTAACAATTATATTAATTACAGTTATTATATTATATTATTACATTAACAATATTACACATAAAAGTAACAATACTCACATAACAGTATACTGGTATTAGGTAACGCTGGTATTGTGATGACAAATTTTTGTACGTTTGCGGTGGATTCATTTTTTTCTGAAGTCTCGTCATTTTTTTTTTCAAAGGCTCTGACTTCAGAAAGAGAGAATATATAACCAGGAGGGAAGATACTGGTAATCCTCGCAGTGTCCTTCAGTTTTTGGAACTGCTTGTCAATCAATTTCCCTTAGAAAAAAACATTGTGGGGTTTTGAACACTGCCTGTCATTTTCCAAACAGTTCCTGGAATTATTCTCTCACATCTGAACAACAAGCACCCACACAGCAGGACAGAGTCTCGCGTGCACATATCAAGTCCTTGACTGCCACTAAAAAACACACTCACCACAAAAACACCATCACTGAAACACCATGTTCACAAGTCTCTTTTGAGAACAATGTTAGACTTGCCATACTAAAAGCTCTGCTAATCAATTATCAGAGCTTCTAATCAAGGTTCTCTGTAGGATAATCTCTCCAAACTCCTAATTTGATGCATGACCCCTCAAGACTTAATGGACCACACAGTTTGCCAGATATGATACTCAAAATTTGTTCAGTCAAATGCAATCATTTATACTCCAGGGCTGCTAAAAGGTTTGTTGCTATTGAGACTTTTACAGTAATATGGATAATAAAGCAACAAACTTTTCTAAGTTGTGCTTTTTGCCTCTTACATCAGCCCATTGGATCATCTCTTGGTTCTGTTCTGGTTGTGGGCCCACAGGCAGGACGATTCATCAATGGACGATGAGAAGAGGAGGAACTATGGTGGAGTGTATGTGGGCTTGCCTGCAGACCTCAGCAACGTGGCCACCGGACAAACACCCTCCACACAAAAAGGTGAGAAACAGACCCAGTGATACATGCACTTCCAAAGGTGTCTTCTGTAAAAAACAAACAAACATGCATGTCCAGAATTAAAAACTGGTGCTTGCAAGGCAGCAAAATAACAGGGTTTCAGTTTTTTTGTTTTTTTTTAGGCTTTTATCTTAACTTCAGATCCATTATTAAAAGATGTTTTCAAATATCCTCAGATGTTCACTTATAAAAGAACTAAAATTTTGGCAAATATGTTAGTTAGATCAGATGTTGTATGCAATGATATTTCGGAATTGTACATCATGTTCTTCTGTGTTACAGTGTAAAAATTTACATGTCTTTCCACAAAAAAAGTGTATCAGATTAAAATCCTGTATAACATGTTCTACTAAAAATTTTATTTATTTGCTTCAATGCTCTTTTCCATTGATGTATATTGGAAAGAAAAGACATCAAAGTCATCAAGAATTAGAGTAAGTGAACATAAATCAGCTATTCATAGACATGGCGTCACTTCTCCGGTCGGCAGACATTTTATTGATTGTAACCATGATATAGAACAACTTAACATGTACAGTATTGGCATTCAAGTAGTGAACGTTTCTTGCCGTGGTGGAGATACTTAAAAAAAAAACTCTTAGAAAAAGAGACATTTTGGGATGTTTTACTTAAAGACAATCTGTCACCTTTGGGTTGAAATTAGGATTTTGACCTTTCATGTTTTCTGTATTATTTTTTTTTTTGGGGTACTATGTTTATGAACGGCATTTTTGCCTGATGTGGTATTGTTCCCATTAATTAATTTTTGATGATGTTAAGGTGGAGTCTGTGGATTGGTTAATTATAATCACCTGATGTATGTCGTTTGTTATATAATCATCGAGAAACAAAGAATTGTTACACTGACGAAGACAGATAGCTGAAATGTTTGTAATCCCCTGCTTCGATTCAAATAAAAGACTTTAGAGTGCAGACCTTTTGTTATGTTTGAAGAAATATAGGTCGTGGCACCTAATTCAGCTGGGAGAGCGTGGTGATTTGTATTGATTAGGTTTTAGCTAATGAAAGAAAATGTAAATCCCTTTTTGTTTTACCGTCACGTGTCAAACCAGCAAAAAACAACGAAAAAACAGATGCTACTGAAGGTTAAATCGATGCAAGAAACAAAAAGTAATTAAAAGTACCTGTATAGATTAAAAAAAAAAAATAAAAAAAATCCCAATCCAGAATGAATATTTTATGATGATGTCATTGTTGTCAGTGTAGTAATAGTCAGAGCAAAATTAATATCCAGGACACATACTAGTGTTCAAATCTCGGGACACATCTTTTTAGTGTTCATTTGATGCTGTCGCTTACAACAGCCATAACCGTGGCATGAGGTTCTAAGTTCGAAATAGACCTACTTTATGAATTTGTACTTTTTCCTCCTTCCCCGCCGGACCTGTTGAATCCGATTGAGACACAAACCCATTTTAAAGAGACAGTAGGCTAGAGGAAGTGTGAGTTGTGAATGCCATCAGATGAAGTTTCTTCAGTGTCTAAATCATCCTCCTCTTCCTGTACTTATTACTCACACAAATGGAAACCAATTTCCTCATTCACTCTGGTCTCATTTAAAGAATTAACGGAGACATGGAGATTTCTAAAAAATAAAAAATAAAAAAAAATCTTAAATTAAAGCAATGAATTATATTTAGGACTGGGGACGTGTGTGTGTGGTGTGTGTGTCGTGTGTGTGTGTGTTTGGTTTTTTGTGTGTGTGTGTGTGTGTTTGGGTGAGTTGTTTCCTGGAGGCTCTGGGATGTGTTAATTGGAGAACCTCTCTCCGCAGGGAAGCGGATAGTGGCGGAGTACCAAAAAGTAGTAGGCTAACAAGTAAGGGTTTGTAATGTGGGTGAAACAAATCAGTGTTGTTCCTGGTAACTAAAACGAAATTGTCAAAATCATTTTCAGTAATTGAAATAAAGCTGAAATAAAATGAAATATAATTATTAAATGAAAATTTTTTTTTTGAAATACTTTTTGAAACAATTAAAGCTATATATAATTTTTTTTTTTAAATGTTAGAAAAAAAAAATAATGAGAAAGCATAGTGCACATAAGTAAAAATTTACTTTAAACTTTTAGCTAACTTACTTACTAAAACAGATAACCTCAAGTTTGTTCAAAATAACAACAAATATAGTATATGAATAATACTATAAAAACACAGATGTCCAGATGTGCGTATGATGTAAGTAAGAGATTCATCATCATACAGTGTATTGACAGCGTCAGTGTTTATAATGGGGGAGTTTTTTTTTAGAGTTCTTAAAGTCTTTTCTTTGACAATGTAGCCTAAATGTTCTTATAGGCTATTCGCTTTTTGAATAACCGTGGAAATTAAATTGTTACAATAAACTGGCCTAACTTACAATGTTTTTATTCAATTGTGATCATGTTAAATACAAATGTGGTCATATTAAAAATATTTTATGACATGACACCTATTATCTGGTACTTGCATAAAAGACGGGTATGATGTGCATTCTTATCAGATTACACTAACTTTAGGTTACTACCCTGAAGTTTTCACCCTGTATGTATGCATGTATGTGTATGTATATCAACTAATGCATATTTCTTCAACAGAATAATGCTATTCTGAGCTGAAGGCACAGATAAAGGTAAGCCCATCTTTGCTTTCTTACAACTTCAAAGTATATCACTTCTTAAATTAAACAATTATTGATCAAAAAGCATTGTGACTTAAAATTCATACACATTTGGGTGTTTAATTTGACATCTTTAAAAAAAAGCAAAGCAAACAACATAAATCATATGAAGAAACGAGCTGCCTACATAGGTAGCTAGCTTTTAAGGGAACCTAACTGTAATAAGTGACTGATTTGGAATGCTGGGCAGCAACTCTGTGTGACACGAATCAATTGATTTCAATGGAGTTTGACATTAGCATGTCGCTAAGCTAACAGTGCAACACTCTAAAAGACATAAACAATACACAGCACACACAAATATTGAGCACAATAGCCCATTTTGAATTATACTGAATTATACTGTTTTTAACAACACCTTTCACTACTAAATGAAATTATATTTAGACTGTTTTTCTTACTTGGTCCACCATCTTGGATTTTCTTCACTAAGCTTATTGAAGAAGGATGTATGTCGTTCATTCTGCCTGAAAATTGAGTTAAAACAAGGTATTTGACATCCATTTGGAAAAGATGTTGTGTCTGACGTACCTTTAAAATGCTGCTTAAAAAGAAAGGTTTCACAGCAATGCATAAGAACAATTTTTGGTTCCCCAAAGTGAACCGTTCTTAAAAGAAACATTTTGTTTCTCATTGTAAAGAACGTTTTAATAATCTAAAGAACGTTTTCCCACCACACCCTTAAAAATGAAAGGTTCTTTATTGGCATCAATGTTTCCATGAAGAACCTTTAACATCCATTTAACCTTCGATTGCACAGGTAAAGGTTCTTTATAGTGGAAAAAAGTTCTTTAGATTATTAAACTATTTTTCACACTAAGAAAAAATGGTTATTTTAAGAACTGATTTCTGAAAGGTTCTTTGGGTTGTTATTGCATCGTTACGAAACCCCTTTATTTTTAAGAGTATATTGTGGACTGCAAAGACTTCATGGATGTTCAAGGTTCTTCATGGCCAGAGCAAAAGTTTTTTGGACAGATACACAATGTATTTGCGTGTGCCTTGACTGCTCACTTTCTTATTTACTTCGCAGGGCTTTCCGGAGGGAATTTTGGCTGAAAAGTGCAGTGTAATAATCTCAACAGGACGCAATTTTCGTCATCGTTGATTGGCTCATTGGGACACGCCGGAATCCTCTGAGAGCCAATCATCTAATTGAACTCTCTGGAAACTGAACTGGAAATAGTTCTGCTGACAAGGTCAGAGGTCAAAGACAAATCTGAGATTGTTAGCATCACTCAGCGCATTTAAGGGCAACTGTTACCAGCACCTTGTTTCTCAGGATAATGACACACAGGTGTTAATGACAATCACAGAGCAATGAAGATACTGTAAACGTGTCTCTGAGCTCAAACCTTTTCCCTCTGATGTTGCTCTCTGTCACATGTTTATCAAGAGGTTTCACGAGTTGTTTTTAAGTAAGGCACTTTTTATGCACTTATGAGTCTGTTTTTGTTCTTTCGCTCTTTCTCCTTGATTCACATCATTTGAGACACTCTTCTCTAGTCTTAACAACAAGCATGTATAAGAAAAATCATTTGTTGAGTGTCATGTTTGCAAGATGACTAAAGAAGTACAGTACATGAAGTGCCTTTGAAGGAGCTTGTTGCTGGTCTATCAGGTGAGTCCTCAAGCCCTGTACTGTCTTCTGGAGGTGAAATCAAGGGTTATGTGTTTGTGATGGGGTTTAAGGTCCCTCCATCTCTGTAATCCAATTAGAGTGACCCAGTGAGAGCCTCTGAAGAACAAGTTTTAAAACTAGTGTATCTGTGCTAGCAGCACCTGACCTGTGAGAACACCGAGGACTGTGTAAGTAGGCTAGCACTCACACGTTTCAGCATCAGGTCAGCTGGAACACACACACTCCTGTGACACAGGGGACAAGAGATGAGGAGAGAAAAACGGAGAGTGATAGAAAGAAAGGGGCCGCTTGAGCCAGACTGTGTCACAGCGGGTGCTGAATGAGACACTGATTCCTGAGGGATGGCAGGATGTGAGCCGACACTGTGACACGGGTTCTAGCTGAACTCCCATGACTCCCGTGAACTCACGTTTCCCAAAAAAAGAAAATGTTTCGTCACTTACTTGCCCGCATGTCATTCCAAACCTGTATACCTTTTTTCTTTTGTGTCTCACAAAAGGAGGAATTTTGAAGGATGTACTGGTCATATTATGGATTATATAATTACCATAAAACATCATAAAAGTAATATTGTTGTTAGTATTATTATTTTAGATTTTAAATTTAAGTTTGGGGCCAATACGATTCTTTTAAAGAAATAAGTGTCTCATGCTCACCAAGGCTGCATTTATTTGATCAAAAATACAGCAAAATATTAATTTTAAATATATATATTATTACAATTTAAAAGAGCTTTCTATTAATCATAATTTAAAATGTAAATTTATTCCTGTGAAGGCAAAGCTGAATTTTCAGCAGTCTTCAGTGTCACATGATCCTTCAGATATCATTCTAATATGTTGATTTGCTGTTCAAGAAACATTTCTTATTATTAGTAATGTTGAAAACAGTTGTGCTTAATATATTTGTGCAAACCTTGATACCTTTTTTTTCAGGATTATTTGATGTTCAAAGTTTTTTAAATCATATTTATTCGAAATAGAAATCTGCTGTAACATTATAAATGACTTTATTGTCATTTTGCTAAAGTGGCATGAGTTTTGCAAATATACTTCAGATTTAAAAGAACTGAATCCCATCTACGCCTAAAAATAGAACAAAAACATTTATATATATTTTTGTTCTATTTTTAGGCGTAGATGGGATTCAGTTCTTTTAAATCTGAAGTATATTTGCACCTGTCCTCTCACACATCTCAAGTGTGTGACAGCTCTTTCACACATCACAGATGAGAGATTCTAAAAATGAGCGTGTTTCTCAGGTGCAGCTCTCACCAGCAACTTCACATGCAAAGCAGTAAATTCTTGGAAAATATTTTACTCCAAAACCTTTTTCTTTGCTGCTTGAGTGGCTACAGTGCCACCCCATCAACTCCCCCCCTCCCCCCCCCCCCCCCCCCCCCCCCCACCCCCCCCCCCCCCCCCCCCCCCCCCCCCCCCCCCCCCCCAAAAAAACCCCCCCTGAGTGACCGTTCAAAGACAAAATGTCCGGTGTGATTGTTCTGTGATTTCCATTCATTTTTCTAGAAAGGTGTAGCACTATGGCTCTGTTAAAACATTGCTCTTCATTTGAGAGCAGCAACACTGGCTCAACCAGTGGCATGAGTTTTGGCAGGACTTGTTTGTTTGAAAACTGGCAGGTAGGAGGACTGTTTAAAAACTGTAAATTATTATCATTTGTTTGTTTTTGGAGTTGCTAGTGGAACAGAAATGACACATTTTATCTTTAAAGAAAAATTTAAAACAATGCAAAAAATGTGAAGTTCAACGCACAGCTTTTAAAAAAAAAAAAAAAAAAACAAAAAAATGTGGGCCTTGTAAAGGTGAATGTTAAGAAATTGAATACAAATGGGATTTTAAATCTCAATTATGCCCAATTATGTACTCAGGAATTACGAAAATAACTCCAAAATGTTTGTGTGTGTGTGAAATGCTCATGTAAATTATTTCAGAGTAGTATAAATATTAAAATGACATAATACTGTCATCTCAAAAGGTCTTGAATTTCAACATGACATTAATAAAAGTGAAATTAATCTGATTATGAAATGTTATTGTTATTGTTTGCTTTCGGTACAGGTCATGTTAAACGACATGTGACGTGACATGTGACCAAGTATGGTTACCCATACTCGGAATTAGTGCTCTGCATGTACCCATCCAAAGTGCACACACACACAAACCGTGAACACACACCCGGAGCAGTTGGCAGCCATTTATGCTGCGGCGCCCGGGGAGCAGTTGGGGATACGGTGCTTTGCTCAAGCATTGACATATCTGTTGTAATCTCTCACACACAACTGACTGAGTTGCACGCACTGAGTTTTGTGTGCAATATGAATCTCTATCACCTGTACTTGTTCTGCAATGGTTGTAAGCTCTCATAATGGACTAATTCATTCTGCCGAACCTCAGCACAGTGGCTCTCTGTCCTCAAATGTACTTTATAATCTCCATTAGAAATAAATTGCGAACAAGCTTTTTCCGGTGCTTGCATTTCATTACTGCGCCAATGTCTGGGTTATTTCTTTTATATCAAATCCCTTTTGTTGGATTAAAGATACACTTTGCTATAATACTAGTATAATCTTACTAATTTTATATTCCCTGCTGTCTGGAACAACATGATTCAATGCATATCCTATTTATTTATTATTATTTATTATTATATTATTATTTATGTACTGTATTATTATATTACAGTTGTTACTTCATTATTGCAGGGCAAGGAGAAAAAAAGGCAAACATTAGAGGGTACATATTATTTGTTATTGTATGTGACTACATACATTTTTCAACCCATTCTCTTTGTCAGTTTCACATATTATTTTTTTTATCAGAGAGCTGGTTAGCTCTTGTTAGATGTGAGGCGGGGGGTCTGTCTGAGCTCTGCAGCAGTTCTGTGTCTGCAGGGAGACTCAAGTCTCACTTGGTGCTCCTGATGATTCATTGAAACCCAGACTTCAACCAGCCTGATATGAAATAAGCAGCAGTGGCAGGCACTGTAGCCTTTCCTCACGGCTGCGTTTGGCACTTTAAAGGCAACTTTTCCATACATTATCTTTGACATTTCACATGCATTAGTCTCACATGCTTACATCCATCTAGAACCCCCAACAGGGTGACTGGCAGAAATTACAATATCTCACACAGTGTCTAACACGATTAAGGAATTAACTGCATTTCAGCAATATGCTTTAGCTATTTGGTAGTATAATATATTTATCTAAAGTGATATAATCCCAGTACATTTCATGCAATTACGCCTTTGTGCCATAAGGTGGTGCCACATTGCCATTTAAATGATAACGTCTCTCAATTTCTTCAATGACCTCGATTAATATAACATTATGGGTGGCTACGGGCGTCTGTAAACCTGTCAGGTATAATATTTTATAATAGACAGTTAGCTTTTCAATTATTAAACAGTTTCTTGGTTGTTGAAGGACATGTGGGCTTCAGACTCCAATATGCTGAGAGATTTAAGTGCTTGTTGAGGAATAGGAAACATGTGGAGTATATGTCAGATTTGGGCACTAATTGACCATTCTCAATGTCCTGAGTATAGTCCCGCAGATGTAATGTTTTTCCCTCTAACCCATATAGAAGTGCACCAGTGGCCCAAGAGACAGCGAGAGCGATACCGCCCTCAAAATAGACACTGAGAGTTAAATCTGCTTTTCAGGTTATGTGCTTCCTGATTAAAATATGCTGCTGCAGACATGGATGGACATGGTGAGGCTCGGCAGGGTCGTTCTTTTTACCCAGTTAAAGCAAGTCCTTATTTTAAAATGCGTCCAGTAACATTGCACATGCTTTTAAGCTATTACAAAAGGCGTTTTGCACTATGTTCCATAGAGGACCTATTAAATATATATAACCTATATATAATACACATATGTTCAGTAATACTCAAGTATTTACCTAGTTTAGAGCCAATGACACTGCAATTTGCACCGAAATGCAGTTGAATGCACAGCTTGTGATGTCAGCGACGAATAGGAAGGGATTTTATTCCTCCTTTTTTAAAGTTTATACGATTATTTAGAGTTAAGTGTTTTACCTTGAAATGTTACTTTCATTCAGGACAGACCTGTGATCCTTATTTGGGTTGCAAGTCGCAACCCATCAGTCCAGCATTGCAGATTTAGATATGTCTGTCTGAGATTAAATGGAGCCGTCTTCCATTTTTTAAAACATGGGTTGCTGAGTTCATTTTGCATTGTTGCTACTCTCAGGAAACCATTCATTATGGGCTATTAAGATGTTCTGAGCACAAAACGCCAACTCTTGCTAAACACAAACACAGATGTCCCATTAGCTGCCTATCTTTATTGACTAGCCTCAGACTTTCTTTCTTTCTTTCCTTTTGAAAAGCCTTATTTTCTCCTGAGGAAGCAGAGAGTCGCGTTCACAAACAGTGCATGCTTCAGACAGAATATTTACAAATTGACCATGATCTGCTGCATGATAGGGAAATGGAGAGAGGAAAAAAAAAGAACATGATAAATTTCTTCCAAATTAAAGCAGTTGCGTCTGTGGGTTACATGAGCATCAGTTGGTTGAATGTGGAGGGGTTAAAGGGATAGTTAACCTTCAGTTGCTGGTCCCCATTGACTTGAAAAAAACAACAACAACTATACATGTCAATGGGGACCAGCAACTGAAGGTGAACTATCCGTTTAATGTGTGTGATGGATGGTGCCAAAAGCACGATGAAGGAAAAAACTACTAAAACTTAAACTAATGTTAAAATAAAACCTGAAAATAAAAAAATAAAAGCTATTTTAAAACACTATAATAGTAATACTAACATAAAACTGAGACTATCTAAGCCTTGCAGTTAAACCTATAGCTCACCAACAAAACTAACCAATGAAGTCTTAATGTTTTAAAGAATATTCCGGTTTCGGTACAGGATAAATATTTAGTAAGTATACAGCACTTATTACATAATGTTAATTATCTTTTAAAACAATCTGGTTAACAGTGCAGAGCTTACAATGGAAATGAATGGGGCCAATTTGTATCTATTAAAATACTCACTGTTTCTTATAAACACAAGTTACATGTTAACATAATTTTAGTGTGAGAAAAAAATGCTTACTAACCTTTTCTGTTATTTCCAATTTTACAACTTTGTTGCATGACAACATTACACCATAAATCCTAAATGACTTTACAATGACAAATAATACACAAGTTTTTACCAGAACAATAAAATTGTAATACAAACAATTCTTCACAATTGCCATTGTTTACTTCCCTTGTAATTATCTCAACATAATCTTGATTTTTGATGATTTTTTTTTTGTGGTAATCGACATTGTGCCACAAATGTTGTCAATTGAGCTTATCTGGTATTGATGGTCCTAGAATATTCCTTGAAGGAGGCTGACGGGGACACCAGCACATGCGATTATTTGCTCATGGATTATAGGTTGTGAAAACTTACCATAGGGCCGGAATCACTATGAAAAAAAGGAGCATAGCACAGGCTGTGCGTCCATAGCTAATCATAGACAGACTATGATTAAAATAAGAGCAGGTCAGATATATGTGATTCTGTGCTGTTGTGTTGTCTGGGTCCCCACAAACTCATAACTCTGGAATCTGGCCTGTTTCCTGTGCCTAATGAGGCCGCAGTAAAGCTCCCATGGGCCCCTGTGATTGTGTACACAATGAGGATCAGGCTGAAGAGATTCAGAATAAGTATAAACCCGCTGCAACAGACACTAATGTAGAATTAATGGGTTTGGGTGCTATAAATAGCATTAAATTCTCTGCTACTAATGTCTTTATTTTACATCTGATGTTCATGCCTGTGACTGTTTATTTAGAAAGTCAACATGAAATCAAAAGTGCCGCTATTTAATTTCTTAATGCATGATACTAATCTTATTGTGTGTGACAGCATTTGCTTTTCATCTCAGGCAGCGAAGGCCATTAGAAAATGTCAACCAGTAGCCAAATAGCAATTTTTTTTTGGTAAAACAACATTCAGATCTTGCTCCATTCTGCCATTTTTCATGATCCATTTCTTTTTATATATATAATATTTTCTCATGTTTTACTCTGCTAAAGATGATACCATTGTTGTCTGATTTTATTGCTGATTTGAAATATTTCATTGCAACGTTATCTTGGCAAACAGAACTAGATATTTTGGTCTTTCTTATTCAAGTAGATTTCAAGTGAGTGCTTTTTGTATTACCTAGAAAATAGCAGATTGAGGGTTCTGCCAAAATGTCTGCAAAATGAAATGACTTGCCTTAAAGGGACTTTGGTATGTGTGATAATCTGGCTTTAAGTCAAACAAATGAGGAAAAATGCAAACACCAACTGTAAGTGATGATAGAGCTGGATCTAGACTTTGGCTGAAGGGCAAATGACTGTGCATGATTTGTACATGTGTGTGTGTGTGTGTGTGTGTGTGTGTGTGCGCACATATAGTTTTATCTTAAGTTTTAGCTTAAGTGAGCTTTTTTGAGAAAGTGAGTTTTAGGGTTAGTTTATGGTCATTCTAATTAGTTTTATATATAAAACAATATAAATATATGGTATGCCCCCATTTAGACACAAGTAAATGTATGTGAGTGTGTGTGAAACAGACTGTTTGTGAGTGGTTTTCAACACCAGGCTCGCGTGAGGTGTCAAGGGCTTGTCCACGTGTGTCACAGGTGCCAAAGGGTCACAGGTCAGTGGAGATCACAGCAGAATAACTGGCTTCCCACATTCAGAGAGAGTATGAATGTGTATGTGTGCAGGGTGGGTACAAAGTGATGAGTGATTTTCCCATTAGCCGTGTGTGTATGAGTATGTTGGAGGTTATGCATATGGGTCATGTCTTGTTGGAACCTGCTGTAATCTTTCTCTTTATCTTGTTTTTCTCCTGTCTCTCCATCCCTGCAAGAAGCAGCCAAACTCACAAAATGGTCAGAAAAGGAGTAAGTGTTGGAGGGTCACAGAGGTCAGGCTCTTCTGTCATGAACCTCACAGCCTCTTTCACTGGCCCAGATGAGCTTAAGTTGTGATTTACTTTTGCAGCTCAAATGCATTTACATTCTCACCTAATCAGGCCTACTGCAACTAAAATGGTTAAAAGTGTAAAAATGTGACCCCCAAACCTTTGAACGGTAATTTGTTTACTAAAATAAGTCTTTTGGGTTATTTCAGGAGCCAATGGCTCTCTGCCAATCCTACACAGTCAGTAAAGAGTCCAGAGGATTACATCAGCTGCACAAATTAACTATTAGCCTTATTAGTCTTTGATTCGTTGAACCGAAAAGCTTTGTGTGAGATTATGGTTGTTAAAGTAACTAATTGTTTCACCGCCTTAATATTTTGTAATCTGTGTGAACTGTAAGCCTCTTGAAGGTTTAGTTTAGGTATTATTTCTGTATCTTACATAGGCTATCAAGCTCTTCAATCACAGTATTGCATTATGGGTTGCTGAGAGGATGAGATGCACAGTGGAGTCATGAAACGCAAAATTTTATAAAAAAAAGTGAAAATCATTTTACATCATTTATCCATCTCCTCCTGGGTAAAGATATTATCATAACGCACATTCCTCCCAGATCCCAGTTAATGCAAACCAGAAACCAGGTCTGTATCTGCAGGCCACTCACTTAAATTTTTCTCTGGCTTTTAAAGCATATCCGAAGACAATTTCTTATGTAACATTGTGTTCACTGATTGGCATCTCAATTAAGTCCCCCTCAGTACTTCCACAGGTTTAAGACTGTTTAGTTGTAATTGAGTTTGACCCTTACAGGGTCCCTTTGGCACCCAGAATCCACCACCAGCTAGCACAACTGCGTCTTTACAGAAAAAGGCCAGAATGAGGGCACTTATGTAACCAGAGAGACTGCGACAGCAGCTATTAAAGATGATAACAGCCCTGATGGGCCAGGTAATAATCTCTTTGACAGTATTATTACAAGCCATCAGTTCCACCCTCAGGTATGCCAGTTAAAAAGAGAGATAAGGTCAAAAGTAATGCATGACTAAATTTCATGACATTTTTATAGAACAGTATAGAGTATAGAAATGACTATTTATGTATTTGTTGTCATTTTTAAACCATGTTACACAGGTAAGAGTGATGTTGAATATCGCTCGGTTGTGATTTGGCTGTATACGGAATGATTCAGAGTGTCCCATTCTATACAACTGTTCAGTAAAGAAGTTAATTTAGTAAAACTTCGACTCTGCATAAGCCGACCAGTTGCTCTTTGTCTATTTTTGTCGTCACTAAAAATATTTTCAAAAAAACATAGTCTGAGAAGAATCGCATCTCTGAGCAACATGCAAAGTTGCCGTTTCATAAGTCCCTGTGACCGAACTTGCTTCCCTACTATATATTAGGTGAAAAACAATATGTGAAAAAAGTAGTTAAGGCTCAATTCATAGTATTCATAAACAGTAGACAAAAAGTAACCAAGATGACCTACAGTACATTTTCCAGTGAGATTCTGAAGTACGCATCCAGTGGATATTTTATTATCTCATGATGCCATGGGAAAGACGTTGCGAAAGGCAGTGAAGTGATGCAAATGACTTTGGCGAATGTAATTTGTTAATTCAAGCTACACACTTTCATACTATATACAGTAGAACATACTTTTTTTACATCTCAAAATAAGTTCTTATTCAAATGTAGTATCTCAGACAGTATGCGATTTTGAATCGTGCAAATAATTAAATGAATCACTCATAAAAACAGTCACTTGTTTCATTCCTGAATGAATTTGTGTTTTTGAACAAATACAACAAAGACTTTAAAATGTTAGGCATCATACACTTGCCAACTTCAAGCAGTTCCAAACATAGTCATACACAAACATGCACTAGGAGACACATGACAAATGAAAACAATATGTGATCTAAAATGGGCTCAAAATATCATGTTTGATATCCTCCAAATATACAGGATCATAGACTGAAACTAAAAAATTGGATTCTGTACCCATCATACACTGCATAATTGTCTGTGTAATCTCTCAAATGCGGTTGACCAAGATCTGCAGGCTGGCTATGTTTTTCAGCAACTAGCGTCAACTCATCCAGATTGTAAATCAGTGCAAAAATGTAGGAAAAAGTTGTGTAGTGTATTCCAGCCTTACACTGCAGAAAGAATCACTGGAAGATCCCCGTCACAAGCACAGACAAGCAAACTGTTACCAACATTGAAAAGTCGCAAAACATAGTCAATGTTTTATCAAAGCTTTTAGAATGTCGCTCAGCCAATCAGATTCGAGGAACGGAACTAACTTTTGCACAGTTTGAAATTAATCAAAATTCCATTTATATACAGTCCCAAAATAAAATTTGACCAATATTGTTCTGAGAAAATCCATTCGGTTTAGGATGTCCTGAATAATTTCAGATATTTTTTTCAATGAAAATTAAAAAGTAATCCATTAACCGATGCAAATTCATAAAACTTGAAAATGCCTAAACTCTCTTTTTTCTCTCGATGATGCCTCAGGTGGCCAGGCAAAAGGCCAGCAGTACTTTTTTTTTATTTTTTTAACGGTTGTGGCACTTCAGTTCCCTTGGGTATGTAGTTTGTCATCTTTTTACCCAGCACTCTGTCAACTGTGTTGACAGAGCCCATATGGCACACACTGGTCTAAACACTGCCCATCCTCAGGATCGACCACAGTGTGTGAGTGTCTTGTAGAACACCTGTTCAGCAGATAGTATGTAACACTCTTTGGTTTTGAACCATATGCACCAGTATATATAGATCCATAAACAGGTCTAGGCCTGCCAGCTTACTCATAAACGTGTATTGAGTAAAAGGTGACATACTTAAACACAGAGCGTTTATGAGAGCCTAAACACTAACTGAGATTATGGCAGTTGATAAAGATCAGCAGAACAGATCCTCGATCAGTAGTTCCGTTGAACACCTGAAACCAAAGATAATTGCACAGTCTGACAGATGTATTTTAGATGGCTCCATTAACTTGGATATATTGTGATCAAGGTTATCAGCCATTAGCAACTTCGAATCCACAAGTAGAAAATTATTTTATGTGGGCTAAATGCTGTTAAAAGGGCATCAACTGCATTCTTTTTTTATTATGTACACTGTATAGGAGTAGTTGACTATAAAAATCTTACAGTATTTAATGTCTTCAACATTATCTAAATATTGGGACATCACAGTTTATTTGAAGATTTAAAAATTTAATTGATACACTGTAGTTAACTTTAGGGTCAGGGAGTTCTTTTTCAATACTTTTATTCAGCAAGCAGGGATAATGTATAAAAGCGGACTAAGACATTTACAATAATACAAAGGGTTTTTATTTCAAATAAGTGCTGTTCTATTGGCGATTATCATCAAGACGCTAAAAAAAACAAAAAAAAGCTTGGTTCCACAAAAGCGTGACACTGAAACTGGAGTAAGTACTAACTCGGAAAGTATCTTGCCATAAATACATAAAATTCGTGTTTTGCCATAAAACTTAACTACATGCATTAAAATATCTGGGGTCCAAGAGCAAACCCCAAAGTCATCCAGAGGAACTTTGTAAACGTATCTTAAAAAAACATTTTTTGGGGGAGAGCCCTGTAACCTTGGCGCACACCACAATTTGACCCTTAACTTGATTTTGCGTCACATGGGGATATCGTCAGGGTGGGACACTGGCCTCTTGTTCGCTTTGCCCATTCTATTTGACCTTGGAGTTGCAGTAGACACATACTTCACTCACACTGAACTGAGATGTGTGTGTGTGCGATTGCTCTGACGTCATACTGTCCATGTGTGAGCTTAGGGTGTGGATATAGCAGAGGATGAGCTGGCTGGAGATCGTCTCTGAAAAGCCAAACATCCTTCCTTCTTCCCCCTTACGACAGCACTACAGGATTTCCTTCTCACCTCTGTGGGAGATTAAAAGCGTTGATGGCTGCCCTCTCCCACCGCTCTGACATCTGATTTCCCGCATCTCTCAACTGTTAAATTAGGAGAGAATCCGGTCCTAGACCAGTAAAAAGGTACAACATGTAGTACCTACAGTGGTGTGGATGAACAGGATCTCCAGTTTTTTTCCTCCCTCATTCTCTCATTTTTCAGTCAAGGGCCTTATAATGGTGCTCAAGTTTCACTTGTCTAACTAGTTCCATTGTGCTCTAGTATTGCACAGTAAATGTGTATTTGACCAATATTTCCTATCACTCTCAGGGCTGTATTGTCTGTTTCTTCTCATGTAAAAGAATTTAACCTTAACCCTTGTGCTGTGCTGAAAATGCTATACCTAATTTGGTGTTTAAAAATGACCAGCCGTTTAAAAATTGCTTAGACATTTCTCTCTCTCTCTCTCTCTATATTATACTATCTATAGACAGTATAATATAGATAATATATATAATAGATATTATATGTACTATATTCTATTGTAAAAAATACAATATAATTTATTAAAAGCGAATTCAGGGGGACAAATGTCATGTTGGCATTCTATAATCTGGCGTGAAGATATTGTTGGGGCCCAGGTAAAGTGGTGCTATAGTCAAGTCACGTACACGTACTTATATAACGCTTCACAATACAGATTGTGTAAGCAGCTTTACCAGTGTACGCCAGTAACCATGTGCCGTGTGCTGGCATATGTAATATTATACTGGGTATATAATGAACGATGTTGGGACTAATAGATATGACAACCCTTTTGTGCATTTGTGGTCAGCTGTGAGTGAGCTGAGCATCTGGTGTGGGCCCAGAGTTAAACAGGATATAAAAAATTTAAACCATGGCGATGTAGTGAGTGGAGTCTTTACATCGCTTCCCCTCCCACATGCGCACAAACCGGGATAAGGACACTGTCTAGATCAAACTCATTAGAAACCAGGAAGGTATATCCTCCCCGGTTCGACATGTAAACACAGCCGCAGCGGTCAAAGATCTTACCATTTAGTTTAGAATTTGAGATCATATTTTTCTCCACATTTTGCAAAGAAATACAAATAGTACAAGTATTAATTCACTTAAAGTGATTGTAGTCGTTGAAAATGGCAGTGGAGAAAGAAATATCAGATGTGTAGCAATGTATGAAGCACAGCTCACATGGAAGTCACTTTCAAGCCATGCAGTTTCTGATAGTCAACACAAATTCATGTGACCAACTTGAACCTGTTGCAAACAGGTTGTAGGCTGTGGTGGTTTTAGTGTGTCGCAGCGGTAAAGCGGTTTGCAGGATGTTTTAGAGGTGGTTTTGATAACCTTCCTTTAGCTGGTTCAGCGGGAGAGACCAACGCCAATGGCTAAAACCACACTTCCATCTTACAACCAGCAAAGCTAAGACAGTCAAACAGTTTAGGCTGTTATTTTTTCAGCAGGGGAAAAATCAGCAATGTACATTCAAACACAGCTACTTTATTGCAAAAAGTGATGAAAAAACAGCACAGATTTGTTGAATGGCAGTAGGTGTTTGTAAATATTGGCCCAATAGCTGTTAATGCAATAAAATGCCATGGAGGAAGCTGCAGCCAAGTGCACCAAATGTATAACAGTCACATGCCAATATTTCGCCTCACTGCATTAATTCAAAGGCTATGGTTACCTCTCAATGTCAATACAAATGGAAACAAAAAAATAAAAAAAACTCAAAAAAAAATAAGTAATGGTTAAAGTTGAAAGCCATATTGTTGGTTTGCTCTGGTGCAAAGGATAAGAGGTCCGAGAGTGCTTCTATGGGGGAGTCTGTGGCCAGCAGCTTGCTGCTGTGAGTTGACTTCCTGGGAGGTCTGGAGGTCGCTTTCACTCCTCGTGTGTCTGGATGCACGGATGATGGAGGTTTTACGCGTCTGAAGATTGAGGACGTGAGGTAATGTGAGCACTGGAAGAAGCAAGAAGGAAGTTATTTTTCGTGGTGTGTGTGTGCGTGTGTTGTTGAGCGATATCATAGCAGAGGCACACTGTGAAGTTGAAGAGCTTGTATTACCCGGAAGAAAGCTAGAGTCTCTGTGGCAGACTTTACATTTGATACATATGTAACACTTTTTTCCACAATGACGTTGGCATAATGTACCTTGAAGGATCGGTCGAGGCTATGCATTGGCTTGTTGGAATCTGGGATCTCAACTCATTGCACATTTAGTTCTCAATTCAGTGCTATAGATCCACTAACTTGAGCCAACTGTCAATATGGTCGCTTGTTCTCGAGTCCATCAGGACCCCCACGGATTCCATTGGGGAAAGGAACTTTAATGGGTATGAGTAAAGGACTGCGTGACTGGAATTCCTACAAAAGCATAAAAATATATGTAGCATTAGATGTGCAGTAATCAGTTTTGTATTGTTTAGTAGAAGGTAAACATCAGATACTAGCTGTATAGCTTAGCATTAGCCTCTAGCGGTAGCTTAACCTTACATAAAGTGTTCAATTTTAATATATAATATAGCATTAGTATTATAGAAAAGCTATATTATACTGTATAAATTTGAGACTCTTTTTTTTCTTTGGCTGGACATAAAAAGGATACCAAAAGATTTTAAACAGAACAGAAAAAATAGTTTATGGCACCATAAATTTGATTAATCACCCTTGAGCCACAGGAAAATACACCACAAGAACAGTTCCAGCTCTTCACTAGCAACTATCCAGGAAAATGTAGCACACCCCCCTTATATACTTTTTCAAGAATACTTACCTTCTTATTTATGGTTTATACGTTCAGATTTATGTGTCTGTCAATCAACTGAACTCCCTTCATCTCTATAGAACTATTTTGTTGCAGTTATAGTTATTAATATAGGATGTCTGTGATTTCATGTACCACTTAGAATCTGAAAAATTTACGTTTTCAGGACACTAAACCTGCTCAGCATCACTGTCAGGGCATGTTGGCGTAAGTACTTTGTTCGTATGAAAAGGCCTAAATTTAGTTCCACGGGCCTGATCTTTCTGGCCCAAAGAAAGGCGCTAAACCCTGAACAAACAGAAGTATATTTGTGACCCTTCAGGCTAATAGAGTTCCATTTTCTCTGGGTGGCCATTGTCAGAGATCAGATCACACACACACGTAGTCCCTCATGCATGCAAGGCGAAAAATGTCAGTTGCTCTTCATTGTTTTTTCAGCTTATTCAGTAGTTTTCAGTGGTTTTGACAAGTCTTTTTTTTATGTAAAGAGCGACGACTACTCTCAGATTCTGATTAGTTTGAGCATTTTTCTGGCGGCGTTACGACTCCCCCCCCCCCAGTGTGATTTAGCGTTTCAGCTAGCTGATTTTAAAACCTTCTGCACAACGGTTAAAGGAAACTGATAGTATGCTGAGAATTACAATTGCGCCACAACGACAAAGTGTAATTCTAAGGCACTTGTTGAGTTATCCTAAGATAAGCTTCAGTGGTGAGTGTGTGGGTGTGCTCATAGGATCAGAACAGTATATAGAATAGATATATATATATTAGATATATTAGAGCTATCTATATTAGAGATAAATATAACAAATACATATTGGCCTGGGACATTCATTCTTATTAAAATCTACCTGAATGAGGCCAGAGATTACAGAGAGCTGAAATGATCACGTTACTAAAATAATAGCCTCTCCTTTATTCGTTCATTTAAGGTTGTGCATGGTGAACCTACGTTCATTTCATTCAAGACTTTCTTGGCCTGACCCACTTTACAAGAAGCTGAGTGTCTCACGACAAACTTTGCTGTCCCCACACAATCTGTCTTCAGATGTTAGTTTGACCTCGAGGGTGAGCAAAGATGCTCAGATCTTCTTTAAAATGCCTCTAATTCGGTGACTTCTAAACTCACACTGACACCGAAACCTCATTGTCAGGGCTTCTGCACTTTTGAACCGAATGTGTCTTGCATAATAAGTGGGTCAGAGCTTTAGAGGTATTATTTTAATGGTTTTGAGAGCTGACAGCAGCTGTGTCCTCTATGATACATGCGTGTACAGAACAGGCATTTTGGCTATTACAATTTTTAATCACTTTGGAGAATGTTCTTACATTATGACTGAACTGATTCAGAAACAAGCTTCCATAAATCAAATTGTTATAATAGTTTTATATAGAATATCTAAAACTTAAATTATATAAAACTTCAAAATAGCATGATTATGTATGCATGTTGTATAGAACATGACTCATTAAAAATAATTAGATATGTGTTGCAGTGATTTTACCATGGATAAGTGGTGATATAAGCCACAAAATAATTTTCACAGGAACTTTTCTCGTGCATACTGGTAATTTCCAGTTTTGTTTCTCTGCCTGACTAGTGCTGGATTGTGTAACGGATGACCATTAATGTGTATGTTCCCAGAGCAGGGCTGAGTAATTGTGGCTTCATCTGAATACTTCTGCTTTTTAACATTTTAGCCTGGCACAGGCAATTTTTCACTAAGAGCAGTCTGTGATTTAAGCCACCTGAACAAACTGGAGCCATTCAATCAGTGTGTGAGTGCATGTGTGTGCATTTGTGACTGTGAGATGTTTATCTTTGCAAGGCAAGAGTACATGGTTGTTGTATTAGTCTCTGTCTGAAAATGTTCTCTGAGTAGGGCGGATTCTTACAGACAATGCTCATCATTAACTGCACTTCTTTTTTCTGATTGCCACCCATGAAGAAAAACTCACCTTAGAAGGAAAAGTCTCACTGTCCTTCTCAAACAAACACGCACTCACACAAGCACAGAGAGTTCAGACAGTCTGGGAGCCTCTCTGGCACGCACATCAGTCATAATCCTACATGAGCTTGTATGTGTCACAGTTTTTAGCTGCTGACCTGAACTTTTAGCACATTTTTAATCATTCATCAAAGCACAAAGAAGGATTTTCTTTATTTAAATCACAAAAACAATGGTAATGTTCTTGATTAATTGTTGTGGTAAGAACCTTTTGTGGTTACATTTACAGTAACACAATTATTTTTTTATAGTTACATATTTGTACATGGTGGTATTTTTATTGACTCATGATGAATGAAGAAATGAGGAACCTTCTGGGAAGTCTTTGTTTCTTTTATTCTCTAACTGCCTAATGATCAATAACGTTCTTTGTCCACACAAGCTTTTAATTTGTTTTTCTTGATTACTCTTACACAATGCCTTAAACAGGTTATGGGAAGTTTTAAATGCTATTTATAATATCATTCAAAAGTTTTTTTTAAGTCTCTGGCCCCACGCATATGTGTCCGATCACATAAATACCAGTGAATCTGGTAAATATTGTGCACAAGTATGCCATTATTAAAAAGATCTGTTTTCTATTTAATTATATGTAAAAAGATGTAATTAGCTTTGATGGTCGAAAACTCTTTCACGCAGTAATTACTCCAGTCTTCAGTGTCACATGATCCTTCAGAAATATCTAAAAAATGATGATTTGCTGCTCAGAAAACGTTTTGTAGTAGAGCATGGTAAAAAAGTGTGCTGCTTAATTTTTTGTGGAATACGTCGATACATTTTTCAGGATATCTGGATGAAACAGAAAGTTAAATGCGCTACCCAAAAACCAGATGCTATTTAGAATGCATTTGGTTTTAATATGTTCTCCAAGTTGCACAGGCAAACATCATCGTTGTATAAAAAATCCACGTGTCGTGGTACATAATGCTGAAGGTAAAAGTTAGCAAGCTTGTTGAGAGTCTAGGGACGAAGGTGTCAGCAATGCACCAGGGTCATGGTGCTCCTTAGTGATCGGGAAATCAAGCCATCAGCATTTTCTAAGCTGCCACAGATCGTTAATGGAGAGGGGTACCACTTCATTATATCTGCTTCATCAGTCAGCGTGTTAAGGCAGGTGTCTTATGCTGTATACTTCGGCTTAGTGATTTCTTTTCCTCGTGACTGTCGGTAGTATAACTATACGATAAAAGCTAATAAAACCCACGGCATTCAAACTAATTAGGGTGCAAGATCAATTGATATGAATAATCACAAAAGAAAACAACGCAAATACTATTAAAATACTGCTCAAGATTTGGGTCAGAAGATTTAAAAAAAAATAATGCTTATTCAGCAAGGATACACTAAATTGATCAAAGTGCCTTTTACATTATTACAAAAGATTTCAATTTCAAATACGTGCCGTTTAACTTCTAAAAGAATTCTGAAAAAAAGTCATGTTTTCCACAGCTACATTTTAACAAATAAAATAAAATAAAATAAAATATTCTGAGCACCACAATCAGCATCTTAGAATGATTGTCTGAATGAGCATGGGACCTGATCTCGGGCGTAATGAGCTGAAAATTCAGCGTGGGCATCAAATTAAAACAGAAAACTATTTATTTCAAATTTTAATAGTTTCATAGTATTCCATATATTACGGTATTTCTGATCAACTAAATGCTTGTAAGCATGAAGGACTGCTTTCCAAAAACCACACAAAAGAATGGTAATGTATATAAGTTATTTCTCATTTTTACAGTGGGTATAGAAAAAGAATCACCCCCCTTTAAAATAAAATATAGTTTCAGGCATGATGAAACTTAAGCTGGCACATCGACTGAGTTAACGTAATGATGATATTCAGAGAGTTAAATGACTTGACACAAGCTGATTGGTTCACTTTGCATATGCAGCCAATGAGCTTACTGATTTGCATTTATATGGCTGGCTAGCATTCATTTGAGATTCCTGCAGCGCGCTTTCAGAGTCTGTATCTGTGAAACCCTACCCCTCCCCAGAGCCCACCTTATGATTCTATGGGTTTATTTTTTTGTGCAGCTGCAGTATGTCTTAAATACTCACGGCACCTTATCGCCGTATGCATTGGCAGTTGCAAGTTCCTGTACTTGCTTGCAGCATCAGCAATAATCTACCACTACAGCAATAACCAACAGCAGTAGCAATTCAGCAGCAGCATAGCAGATATATTCCACCAAGACCAAATACATTAAACATTGTCATGTACATTACCATGCCAAAATCTCAGAGAGTGGTCATGCTTGAATTAACCATTGTTTGCTTTGCAGCTGAAACGAAGCGACCCATGTTTTGTTTTATCCAGAGGCATTTATCAGTAAACTTATTACTGTAACGAGCCAAGTGAACGATATAATTACCAACTCAGAAAAAAAATAATAAATAAACTAAAACACAAGAGTATAGTTATGTAATCATTGGTTTATCTGTTTGGCTGGCCTAGAGCATTAGACGAATTTCGGCAGTAGTGAGCTGTTCAACATTGTAAGATGAGCGTTTGGAAACTGGGGAAGACAGGGTGAGGACGACTGTGAACTTATATGGCTACAAAGTAGCCTCGGTTGCCTGCTCAGCCCGCGACCTTCGGAACCTCCTCTGGGCTGCCTAGCCAGGATCGTTCATCTTCAACATTGGCCATTCAAAGATATTCGCGCTGTTCTCCATCAGTAACACATACCCGTTCCCTATTTCAACGACAAAGATACAGGCTATCTTTCGTTCAGCTGATACCTGATGCAGTTGATACTCCAACAGTCATGAGACGGCTGTCCGGAAAGCAACCCCTACGCCTAAGTCCTTTGGGGTTAGGGATTTTCCCAGTCTGATCAAGCACAGAGAGAGAGAGAGACAGAGAGCGGCCTGGCAGATGTGAGATGGGGGTGGGGGTGAAAGCGGGAAACAGACACCATGGTCTCTCATGTACTGGAGATAAAGCTTCACCTGGTTGTGCCTTTCTCTGGCCTCTGGGTGTGGTGGGTGTGCCAGAGAGAGACATACCTGACATTCCAATAGGTCTGTAAAAAAACAACTGAGGCAAAGATGAGATGGGGGGGGGGTGCTTGGGCTCAGAGCTGTTTAGTGATTCCCGGACGGTTTACTCACTGGGAGTGAATGGCAGGGGCCTCTTAAGGGCTTTTCACACTATGCTTAACCCTGGGTTAAGTAAGGTTTCACACTCCTGAACAGGGTTGGGCTCATTTTTGTTGCACCTCGGTTTACAATGTGACACAATGCAATGCTCAATTGTTATAGCAAAAAAAACACAAAAAGCGTTGGCCAAAGAGCTCACCCCTGTGCTCAGGTATTGTTGAACCACTTTGTTTAACTACAGCCCCTTAGTCTGTTGGATAGGTATATCTACACGTTGGATCCCTAGGTTTGCAATATTTGCCCACTTCATACATTAATAAGAAGTTGGCCCCTCCTTTGCAGCTAAAAGAGATTCATCCTGAATGATATGGTGTGGATCCTTCCATCAGTGTAAGTCTATGGCATTTTCTTATGTTCTTTTATTTTTTTGCAAGCTGAATATTTTATTACTTATTGCTTATAGAAGGTTTGTATAAATCAGCTATGTAAGACAATGTTAAATGTGATTCATTGTGCAATGTCAAATGTGACTTTTACAGTTGAAACTATTCATCTCATGTTTTGCAAAAGCGTCAGCTAAACCTACATGATATTTCTCCAGCACGTGCATTCTGATCTCAGCACCCCCGAACAAGCCCCGTCACGACTGTTCCAGGCTGGCCTTTGACACAAGTCTGACCATGAATTGTGTGTTTGGGAGGGCCAGAAGCTCATAGTTCATTAAACGTAAACACAGACCCAATTAAAGTCCAGCCGGGCTTAGTCTCAGCAGGACACGGATGCTTTGAATGAAGCCCTTCACTGGCTCTAACGAGGGGAAAACCCTGAATGTGACCTTGAGTTCTGCTCTCAGACACGAGATCGAGATCGTATCAATCCTTCACATGAGGCTTTGGGGTGATGTTGCTTTAGTGCCCTTTAAAACCAAAAGGAAGAGCTGTTTGTACAATCCTGGTTGTTTTGGAAGCCTGATGGAGTTCAAGTGTGTAGCTTTGGCAAAGCTTTTTGCAAGTATGAATGCATGTGTTTGCATTCATGGAAGTGATTACAGCTAATAAAATTAAAATACCGTGTGGTATTAGTTACAACAGTTTTGAGTGTGATGCAGTGTTTTTGACAGGGAAGACAGGCCAAATATTTCTCACACAGGCACACAGGTCTATGCACATTTGATTCTAAAATAGAACTAGTCATTACATGCATACTAAGTGAACAGACTACACTACATGGCAACTAATAAGGGATAGTTCATAGTGTATATACATACCCAACACTATTATATAGAGATAGATATATCTATATCCTATATTTATATAGATATATATATATACAGCTGGGGCAAAAAGTCATTTAGTCAGGCCCACCAATTTGTGCACAGTTCTCCCACTTTAAAAGATGAGAGGGCTGCAATTTTCATCATAGGTATTACCTCAACTATGAGAGACAAACCATGACGGAAAAAAAACTCCAGGAAAATTACATTGTAGGATTTTTAAAGAATTAAACGGTCAATTCCTCGGTAAAATAAGAATTTGGTCACCTACAAACAAGCAAGAATTCTGGCTCTCACAGACCTGAAACAAATTCTTTAAGAGGCTCCTCTGTCCTCCACTGGTTACCTGTATTAATGGCATCTGTGTGAACTTGTTATCAGTATAAAAGACAACCGTCCACAACCTCAAACAGTCACACACCAAACTCCACCATGGCCAAGACCAAAGAGCTGTCAAGGACACCAGAAACAAAATTGTAGACCTGCACCAGGCTGGGAAGGCTGAATCTGCAATAGGTAAGCAGCTTAGAGAAAATCAACTGAGGGAGCAATTATTAGAAAATGGAAGAAATACAAGACCACTGATAATCTCCCTCGATATGGGGCTCCACGCAAGATCTCACACCGTGGGGTCAAAATGATCACAAGAAACCACACGGGGGGAATAGTGAAGGCCTGCAGAGAGTGGGAACAACGTAACAAAGGCTAGAGAGAATTTGGATGTTCCAGAAGAGGATTGGGAGAATGTCATCTGGTCAGATGAAACCAAAATAGAACTTTTTGGTAAAAACTCAACTTAAGGAGAAAGAATGCTGAGTTGCATCCAAAGAACACATACCTACTGTGAAGCATGGGGGTGAAAACATCATGCTTTCGGGCTGTTTTTCTGCAAAGGGACCAGAACAACTGATCCGTATAAACGAAAGAATGAATGGAGCCATGTACCGTGAGATTTTGAGTGAAAACCTCCTACCATCAGCAAGGGCATTGAAGATGAAAATGTGGCTGGGTCTTTCAGCATGAAAATGATCCCAAACACACCACCCGGGCAAAGAAGGAATGGCTTCGTAAGAAGCATTTCAAGGTACTGGAGTGGCCTAGCCAGTCTCCAGAACTCAACCCCATAGAAAATCTTTGGAGGGAGTTGAAAATCCGTGTTGCCAGCGACAGCCCCAAAACATTACTGATCTAGAGGAGATCTGCATGGAGGAATGGCCAAAATACCAGCAACAGTGTGTGAAACCTTGTGAAGACTTACAGAAAACGTTTGAACTCTGTCATTGCCAACAAAGGGTATAAAACAAAGTATTGAGATTAAATTTTGTTACTGACCAAATACTATTTTCCACCATAATTTGCAAGTAAATTCTTTAAAAATCCTTCAATGTGTTTTTCTGGATTTTTTTTTTTCATTTTGTCTCTCAAAGTTGAGGTATACCTATGATGAAAATAACAGGCCTCTCTCATCTTTTTAAGTGGGAGAACGTGCACAATTGGTGGCTGACTAAATACCTTTTTTTTTCCCCACTGTATATAGATATATATATATTAATATAAGATATATAGGCTTCATTGTAGTCAGGGTCAAAAGTGGTTTAAAACCTATTAAACTACGAAAAATAAACTATTACATAGTTTTGAAAATAAACTAAAATATACCTAATCAGAGGAAAAAAGAAATGAAAAAACCTGACTGAAATAAACCATTTTAGGTGAAGTACTCAACATTAAATCTGAATAAATACAAATTTTATAACAATATATTTGTCAATTCCCCCAAAATAATAAAATGGTCAAAAAATAACAAATATAAATAAGATACATATAATTAAATATTAGAAATAAAAATAATAAATATAAACTAAAATATTAATATATGTTAAATACATAAAAATTAATGAAAAATCACCTGATAAAATAAAGATTAGAAGTATAAGAAGCTATAATCTGTAATCTGCAAATAATACTAACAGTGCCATAGAAAGAAGTATAAGGTTTGGAATGATATGAGGGGAGTACACTGGGGAAATTAAAAAAAAAAAACCCCAGGCTTTTTCATCCAACAAGTCCAACAACCACCAGTGGTTTGTATATATTAACATGAAGGAAATGCATGTGGAACAGGAATTTTTCTTGGCTGTTTGCATGCAAATGTTCAAATTCGTGCATACTGTACACAGACACGTACTCATCCCTTTCACATTCTCTTTTTCTCCTCCCCACACAATCATTCTTTATTACTCAAGACCAGGTGGCAAACTGCTCTAGGTCCAAAAATATTTCAGCTCATTACTAACGAAAACAAACACTCCCCTCTCTGCACCCTTCTCTTAAAACTTCTGTTTTCATAATAATTTATTTTGTTAGAAATGGGACCTCATGGGTTCAGCATTTCATCAAATGTGACTATACTGCATAAACATCAAGCTGTCAATAGAGGGCACCTGTGTACATTTGATGACCTAATTGTGTAAACTTTCCTGAAAAATGTGATGTGCCTCTAAGAAAGACTCCCCCGTTTTACTAATGTTAGACCCTGTGTTTTATGATGTTAATGTGCAATAATAATTGACGTAGATTTTCAAAGTCAACACACTCCTCTTTCTCTTTTCTTGTTTACTATGAGGTAATCTAGTTTTCAGGCCTCTTTCAAAGTTGCCGTCATTTCTTTTCAGAGAAAACATAGATTTAGATTTGCTGGTTTCTTTGTTCCTGTCATTTCAATGTTAGGCCATAAACTTCTCAGCGTGACCCAACTATGTCTGTCTTCATGAGACAAATCACATGACATCATTAGGTAAACTGCTTGCTGTCTTGAATGGCATGTGCTTTACAGAGCAATAACCCCTTATCAGCAGTGAAACAATGTAAATGGCACCTCAACATGTGAACATACAGCATGATGCTTGTCTAAATGTTAACACAGACTGATGCTCATAACTCTAATCTCAGATCTAACTGAAACCTTCAACAGTTTGTCACTGACAGTAGACTTTTCATACCCCCATTAGCCCTACAGAGACACTGTAACCCAAATATAGTCTTTCTTAAAAAAAGCACACACACACACGCGCAAATTCTGTCATCATTTACTCAATCTTGCATTTCTTTCCAAACCTTTATAACTTTCTTTACAAGATGCACTGAAAAACACCTCAGTGTTTTTTGTTTGCTTGTTTTTCCTTTCTTTCGTTCGTTTTGTTTTGTTTTGTGGTGTTTTGATTTGTTTCATGCCGTTTCAATTTTTGTGCTTCTTGTTTTGTTACAATTCATGTTATTTTGTTTTGTGTTTCATTCTGTGTTTCGTTTTGTTTCGTTTCATGCTGCTTTTTTGTGCTATGTTTTGTTACATTTAATGTTGTTTTGTTTCATTTCATGCTGTTTTATTTTTTGTGTGTGTGTTTTGTTTTATTAAGTTTTTTAATTTAATTTAAAATTTTAAGTTTTGTGTGAAATATCTCCTTAACGTTACAAAAAAGGTGTGTTTGCATGTGCAGGAGTTGTCACAATGCGATTGCTAGCATGTTTAAAGTTGGTTTGGCAAGTTGCTATGCAGGTATTATAGCGGTTTGTGTGTAGAAAAGCACAATTTCAGCATTCATATTTGTAGCACAAAAAGTTTGAGACAACTTAGTTTAAGACAGTCTTAGTGATTTGTTTAAATTAGATCAATTATAGTGATGTTAGCTTTAAAAACAGCATTTGTCATACATAAAACCTCCTCAGCTGTTTTGTTTTATTTTGTTTTGTTTCATGTTTTGTGTGTGTCTGTGCATGTTTATGTGGTTTATGAAGACACAAATTTGTATAATAACATAGGTATTACAACAAGAAGGTGATTTATGAGGACATTTTCAGTGTCCCCGTAATTCAAAAGGTTTATAAATAATTCAGAATGAGTTTTTTTGAAAATCTAAAAATGCAGAAAGGTTTCTGTGAGGGGTAGGTTTAGGGGTGGGGTTGGTGTAGGGCAATAGAAAATACGGTTTGTACAGTATAAAAACCATTACGCCTATGTAGAGTCCCCATAAACCATAAAAACAAACCTGTGTGTGTGTGTCCTCTGTTAACACACACACACACACAAAGATTTTTTCACACTAAGACTGTCTTGTTTTGAGGCACATCATGTTTGTTGTTTTCCTTATCAAAATATTCCATTTGTTGTAGTCCTGAAACCTCATTAATGCTGTACAATAACAAATGATGCATATGCTCATGTTGTTTCCTGTATTTTGCCATTCTGTGTATGTACCTGTTATCAACACGGTGCTGCACTTGTCATATAATTACCCAATACTACAAAAAAAGAGTAGTGTGTTGTGACCTTTTTATGTTAATAGAAGTATTTCTGTTAACATGAAATGGCATGCACCCATCTAGCCAGATTCTGCATGATAGTCTGGCAGAGTTGGCAGGCATCGATGGACCTGCCTGTGAGTTTGTGTGCAAAACATCTATTTGGCTTTTCCTTTAATGGCCAAGTCAGCGGGCACAGACTGTGGAAGTGTTAGCATAACAGCTGAATAAAAATAGCACATGTAGAACAACCACATTCCAAAGTTTTGACTTTCGCCCTGTTAGTGGAATTGTTATTATGCAGGCATGATGGTCAGCAGATAAAGTGATAAAGAAAAACTGATAAAGAAACCGGAGATAAATGTGCAGACATGAAATCAGTAGGGATTATTTGTTTACCATTCCATGCTAGCATAACATAATCAGTCAGGTTCTCATGGTTGCACTCATATCCTTCCTGATTGGTGGAAAGCGGAAAAGTTGGATTCTGATTGAGAATATTTGAACCAGTAATCATTTGCTTAATTCAGATCACCTGCAGACATGATTAGCACCGTGGTTCAATAGCTGTACTCTTATAGTTTTTAGTTGTTTTAATACTAATCACATACTTTCTAGTCTTGCATCTTACAGGAGAACTGCACAGGTGACATCAGAACTTCATGTACTGTAAGTGTGTCTAAGCCTAAATGTAGCATTTTTACATAAATTGAAAACAGAAACATGACTATTTTGTTTCAAAGATGTAATCTGGAAACATATCTAAATTCCTAAAGATGCAATATAATGAGATGTGACAACAATGTAGCATACTGCTGTGTGAAACTGTTTAAGTTAGTTACATAATGTGTATAAAATTACACAAAAAGGTTTATTCCTACACTGTAAAATCTAATTAGTGGGGGTTATTAAAAAAAGCATGCAAACCGATTGCCGAAAAAAACGAAGTAAAGTGAAATCGGAAGAGTAAGTGTACTACAATGCTTAGTAGTCTCGTTTACTTACCCAAGGTTCTAGTAACCTAAAAAAGAACTTAGGGGCCGGTACTTGATCCTTTTTATTTAGGTTTATTAATGACTTAGTATAGTGCGCACAGACTCCAGACATGACACTTGTGGCAGCAATAATTATTGCCAGTGCTTTGTTTTACAGTAATTGATTTTATTTGAAAATTTTAAAGTTTTTTTATTTATTAATATACATGTACTCTATTCCTGGTCTTGTGCATAGGTAAACAAACAAAAAAAGAGAAAGAATAGAAAATGTAAACTTTTCTTCCCTTGAAATCATTTAACTCTGACTTCATGATGCATTACTGCATTAACAGGAAGAAAATTATAGTAACATAAACAAAGTTTCAAGTGCCCAATCAAAGGGAACGCTAATCACTATAATGGTGAGTTAAAAAAAAACACATTTTAGGAAAATCAACACCAATTTATGAAGTTAGCTTATGTGATGTTCTCTCAAATATTTCAGTTGCATTGAAAATTCAACATTCAAGATGACTTTGGGAAACGAGTGAATGCAACTATATATATATGCCAATGGGGCAAGAAAAATAATTTTGTTTTCCCTTTGAATTAAGACCTCATTGGCAGATATGTATATGGAAGTCTTAATATCTTAAGTAATTTTGCTTCTCAAATAAATATATCTAGATCCAAGAATGTTTAGATATTTGTGCTAGAAAACAAGACAAAAATACTAAGTAAATAATTTTTTTGCAGTGTAGACACACCACTTTCTGTGACGCAACCAGTCATGAAGAAGCAAACTTTGATTGGAATCTGTAGAGGCAGATTAAGAAGTGAAGAGGCTGCAGAGTCAGATTCTTTAAGAGTCATGCTCTTCATCCTCTGATGCATCTCGCTGAGTTCAAGCACTAGGCCGTTAGACTGACCTACTGATTGGTCACAGAGGAATGTCTGGAATGTGTGTTCTCTCTGATCACCACGGGGCAATATATTGGCTTGGGAATCTTAAGTCAACTCCCATACATCCTGAGCTATCTTTAAACGTCTTGGAATTTCACCCCCCTCTATGTGTCCTCGGACCTGATTGGAATTCTGAGGCTTTTACTCATGGTAGGGTTCAGTAACCATATGTGGACGCTGTACTATATGATTGTTTGCATCTTTGATGTCAAGTACCAAGAATGTCGGCCCACTGTTGTCTTTGGCCGATACAGTGCTGAAATATCCATTAGGCATGGCATGGATCAGAACGCACCAATGAAATGTTTGCGAATCCAAGACTGCTGAAGAACACAAAAAAAGGAAAAATAGGGAGTAGTATGAAAGAGTTTGGGCAGGGACACTGAGGGAGATTTTACTTTCATGGTTGCTTGTTTTGGCAGTATTGCTCTTCCTTCGTGTTATGAGAGAATGAGAGAGAGAGTTGTGCTGGTGACCAGGAACGTGAGGACAGACAATTTCCTTTCTATTACATTCTTCCTTACCGTCTCGGTATGCAACTTCATTAGGAATGTAGACATGAATGAACGTCCATTCTTGCATAGCAATGTTCTATTCTATTTCAATTCTATGGTTAAACAGGAGGAGATTGTTATCATCTAATGCCAGTGAGTGAAAATAATTGGTCTAAAATTAAATCCGAGTTCCTCATGCAGAGTAGTCTAGACTAGTTCAAAGAGCTCAAGATAAGAACAGTGACAAATTTAAGATTTAATTTGATGGGTCACTTTTTAAGTGGTTAATGTAATATAGACATTACATTAAAATATAAATAATTGCCATTTATATCTCTAACATATATATCTCAAAATATAGATAGAATAGTTCACCCCAAAAATGAACATTTCTTACAAATTTTCTTCAAACTGTCCATCCAAGGCCAAGATGTAGATGAGTTTTTTCATCAGATGAGTTTTGTAGCATTACATCACTTGATCACCAATAGATCCTTTGCAGTGAATGGGTGCCATCAGAATGAGAAAAGCTGATAAAAACATCACAATAATCCACACAACCACAGTCCATCAATTAATTAACATCTTGTGAAGTGAAAAGCTGTAAGAACTAAATACGTCAAGCTATTTTGCTTCACATCAAAATCCACCAACATATTTGTTTAGAACGGCTCTTAATCTGTGCATATTTCTCTCCTAATTCAAATTAGAACCGAGATTACTTTCACTGAGAAGGGGAGAAAGAGATATATGAATAAAGGACTCTGGTTTTACTGGAAGCAGCGATTTAAAAACAGTTAATGATGGCATGAAATTTCTATGTAGGACGGGCACCCATTCACTGAGAGATCCTTGCAGAGCAAGTGATGTAATGCTACATTTCTCCAGATCTGGTTCCTGATTGAAGACAACATAACTAAATCTTAGATGGCCATAAGGTGAGTCTTTCATCAACATTAAAATTTTTTGGTGAACTAGTCCGGTAACCTTGGATTGGGCTAGTAGATTTGGATTAGATTAGCCTTGCAAAAGCATGTGTCAAGTCTAGCTGACTGTGACAGGTAAACCCCATAACCCATAATACCCTTTGTCGTAGCTTTTTTCTCATATTTGAGGTGCGGATTTACCATGATCAATATACTCTCAACATTGCTCGGAGACTAAATAGACCGTATTGCTGTTAGCACAATTATGGGCCGATTTCATTCAATCACAGCGCCAGCCGCAGTTCTCTGCAGCTGTTGTTGTCTAGATTAGAACTACTTATTTTGGTTACCCTTTAGGTCCTTCTCGTCATTGTGCATGATTACTCACAAGTGGTCATCTGTTTAAATGATATGTCTTCATACAGATGGAAATGTACTGTATGTGTGCAGTATTTCATATAATAGCAGCCAACAAAGAGCTTTGATCAGTCTTTAGCCAACTCTCTGCCTTAAATACCTATTCAGATTTAAAATAAAGCCCTCAATTTAATGATATAATTTTTCAGTTTATTTGTTGCACATGACCAACTAGCAACGTTTCTCTAGGCTTATGTACCGACACTCTAATGGCAGATTACAGCAAAAAAGCCTCTAACGAAAATGTTAATTTGAAGGAATTGTCTTTAGGTGAATGTTCAAGGGGGTTACACATATTTTGAATTATGCCTTGGCATTGTGTGTGTTTGGGTTGAAGGAGAAATTGTTAGTAAACGTACAGAAAAGGTAATGGTCATTTTCTGCAAGATGTTATCAGTTGTTTCTATGTATTTGTTTTGCAGTGTCTGCCTACTTCAGTATAGATTTAATTATTAGAACAAGACATATTCCGCAGTACAGCAAGTTTTAGGAATCCGGAAGTTAACACAACATTAGGGTGCCAATATTAAAATTCTGGTCAGTATTATAATTACTTTCATGTTATGCGTCATACGAATAAATTACTTTTAATGAATTCATACTACTTTTGTTGATACAAATTAAAAATATAATACAAAAATAGTTAAACAGATAGTGGTCACAACATGCATATTGACTTTGACCGTTTGCTAACGACTTACAATCTATCAAAAAGAATCTATTAGATGCAGCATGTAATTATAATCTAAAACTTTACAAATAAACTATGCACAATTCAATATCCAACAATGGCGGGTAGTTGTATTATAGGGTCGATTAAGCGAATTTAATTTGTATGTTATTTTCTTTTTTTTTCTTTTTAAATCATAAATCGCCCTGTTCAAATATTTAAATAATCGGTTCGTACTATGCCTACCAGAAAAATATATAACCATTGTATAGGTACAAATATATAAAACCACACACCACACATCCGCTTTTGTGTGTGTGTGTGTGTGTGTTTATTAAAGACTTTTGCTGCCTCCCTATATCATCACAAACAAGTATATACTTTAAATCACACACCTGTCTCTTTTAAGTTTTAGGTGCATTAGGTGTCTCAAGAGAAGGTTTGTTAAGCAAGTACAACATGTCGCATCTACAACCGTACGGCAATATTTAAGTGCCCCGTCGTTCAAAAAAACAACAGAGATCAGGACTTTAGATATAAAGAGCAAACCATACAGATAATAAAACACAAGGCGTCAGGACTGATCTGAGAACAGTTTTGCCACGTTTGTCGTTTACAATGGTTCAGGTTTGGGTTAAAATAGAAAGCTGATCCTAATTCAGCAATAATGGACATCTATCTTTGATCTTGTTGCAGTGATTCAAGACAGCTCCTTGAAAACAAAAGGGGGTTGTTTTCAATCAAGACCAGATGGGTTGAACACTCTTTGGAATGAGAGGAAAAAGCTTTTTTTCCTTTAGGAAAGAGAAAGCTATCCTGTTACATCCTATTTGGATTTAGACATTCTGTTTGGTTGGACCACACACAAACCTAAACATAAACACAATTT
Organism: Sinocyclocheilus anophthalmus; assembly: GCA_018155175.1. Taxonomy (NCBI): domain Eukaryota; kingdom Metazoa; phylum Chordata; class Actinopteri; order Cypriniformes; family Cyprinidae; genus Sinocyclocheilus; species Sinocyclocheilus anophthalmus. Next base: position 174,197 of record JADLZN010009794.1, read on the forward strand.
CACAAAAAGAAATGCGAAAGAGTGAATCTCTGGTTTTCTTGGCCTTTGTTTAGTATAATTCGGTGCTGTCAGGAGCCTTGGTTTCCATGCGGTCAGGATTCAAAATGAGGCTTTGACATCAGCTGTCCGATTGGAAGCACTCTCACCTTTTTGTCCATTCGTCCTCCTTTTCCGCCATCCCTTTTCTTTCTGTGACTTTGTAGTGGTTGCTGCGCAAAGGCCAGACATTCCTAAGAAACAAGTAGCCTAGACTTCCAGAGCAGCTCATGCATTGATGCAAACTGTGGGCAGACGCTGAGCTAAAATTAGTTGAGATTTATGAGATGTGTGTTTGTAGAGGAGGTGCCGACATGGAAGATTTTTCACAGATTCTTGTACAAACCGCAAACAAACATGCATACACCTACTTAGTCACAGACGGGAGGCATTAGGACGTAAATAATGAGTTTCACACCTTACATCAGGGCGAGTGTCCACCAAAACTATCAAACTACACACCAACTCTGCTCTGATGGTTGTTGATTATTTTTCCTGCCATATGAAGAGACGGCCTTGTGTTCCTTCAGCCTAGTCTAGCCCATGCTTTTAAATACAGTTTTGTGTTTGCTTTTCCACCCTACAACCCTCTGTAAAACATATGCTGAGCCTTTTTGGGTTGTTTAGGAAATGAGTCTCTTTTTCTGTTTGATAATTGGTTTTTACAGTACTTCTTTGTAAAAGTATCAAATATATACTGGATACATACACACACGCACACGTGTATATATATATAGATATACAAAACAATGCATATTTTCTTAAGAAATATGCGTGCTATATAAATAAATGTATTGTTGTTGTTGTTTGTTTGTTTTGGATAAAACATGGAAATGTGGAAATGTTATAATGTTTATTGTAATGCATAGTAAAATTGGCATTAGCTATTCATGCTACAATTATTTTTACACTCATGTATATGAGGGATTTAGCTGTTTTGGAAAAAGTCACACGAGAAGTCAATGCATTACTTGAAATATGCGGAACAAACAACAAAATAACTAAAACAAAGAAGAAAAAATGTATGTGGCCTGACACGACAAGGTCAGCACACCACAGAACAACTTTCGTTGGGCCCCAATCTGGTTAGATCTATAATATAGACGAATAGATATATATAACCCACACTCTCTTATTTAATTACTTAATTTATTGAATTTTATTTATTTATAGCACTGATCCTATCCTGGAACAGCTGGTTTGTTGAGTGAGAGGCTTTAAACTTTTATGAGTACTTTGTGTTCTACATTTAATGGAATGAGTGGAGACACACACATCTTATTTAGAGCGAGACATTTATTTGAAGAATTGACAGTGTTTTGCACTGAGCACAAACAGCAAAGGGTTTAATACACCACCTAACCGTGCTCATAACAAACCATCCAGACAAACTTCTTTTCCATGGATGCCTATTTAAAAACTCTTACATAATACTGCAAATTATTTAAACTGAGAATAACATTAACATTATCAGGACAATCTTATGTTAATGAAGGCACAAATCAAGACAATCATAAGTCAAAGAAAAGTAAAAAAAAAAAAATGTACAGAGAAGCAAATAGCCATGACAATGTACAGAATATAATACAAGACACATTAAATAACACATTTTAAATATTTCTCTAATCCAGTCAAGTTTTCTCAATGACCTATAATAGATATCCTATAGGATAAACACATTCTTTTTCCAGTTAATTTCTTATATATATACTGTATATATTTAAATGGTTACACTGTACTTCATATAAAACTGCCACATTGATGCTTAAGTTGACAGAAATGCGTTGTACTGTATATCTTAATGCAGATTTAAATATTAAGCACATACTTAAAGTTTAAGCTAGACTATTATAGTTCACACTTAACAGTAAAAATGCCACATGCAACCAATGTTTTGAAATTAAGCCTGCGTGAGCAATTTAGGAAATTAAACTAGAGGGACAACCAAAAACAAACAGAATGTAATGGAAAAAGTGGCATAGTATCTTCATTTTATCTTGACATGCCCATTGTATGCTGAACAATAAAACAATTGCACGTGCACAATACATACCACATCCTGAAGATTTTACAGTTTGAGACGTGACCTTTTGATTCCATTTTTTAAGTGAAACCTTTTCATTCTTAATCTTTGTTTTCATAATCTACTGCCTTCAGAATATGTGTCTTTTAACAGTCCACCTTGTGAAAAGAATAGTTTGGCATAAAAAAAGGCATGTGCTGTTGAAACGAGGGTCATTTCTGGACCAGAATTACACCACAGGTCAAAGCTTGTTTTTCCACACGTCATGCTTCAGGGAGCTCATATAATTACCCGTGTGCACTAGCATTGTGTGTGTGTGTGTGTGTGTGTCTGTGTGAGAGAGAATGAGAATGTAGGGTATCATAACACTGATGCAACCTTTGCCCTTTGACCTTTCCTGTGCTTTGTGTTGCACTAGTTGCTCTCTAGCTGATCTCAAAGATATGTCAACATTTGCATGGCTCCATCTCTGTCACAACAGGTTAAAATTAACTCTGAGATCATGATATCCTCTCAGTGTATTTTTGGTACCTTTTATGACATCTTGTTACTTCCCTTACAAAAAAGTACCATGGTACAGTGAAGGTAATATGATGGTACTTTGATATATACCATAGTACATACTGAAATTAATTATACTTCAAGGCAGAGTTATTATAACTTAGAATTTCATTTTATTTAGAATTTTAAACATTTGTTTAGTTTTAGATTTTTTTCAGTTTTTTAGTTACTTGTAATTATTATTGGTTATATTTTAGGGCTGCCAAAGTTAACTGGTATTTTAAAAAAATAATAATAATAAATTAGCCCCCACCAACAATACCATGGTAGTACCATAATATATGTTCAAAAACCATGGTGGTACTGTAGTACAGTACCTTTTGCTACTTTTCTGTAAGTGTTGTCAAAACGGTTTACAAAATACAATAAAGACAAAATCCCTTATTTTTTTGTATAATAAACGTAAGTCTTTTAAATTCTCAAAAACACTCCTTAACTTTAAGTCTTAGCATTACGGATGGACTGTTGTGCATGTACTTCATTGAAATTGCTGGTATAATACAATGAAAATGTATTATACAGATGTTCAAATGGCGTTTATCTAACACTTTTCATAATGCATGACCTGTATTGATGAAAACGTTCTCCCATAAACTATGAAATGGCCTTGGTGTTTTCAAAATGTCCAAAACATGAATGACAGATAAATAATTTAAATAACACAATCCCAGCTGACATTACGTGCTGCATCTCGGAGAACAGCCGCTTTAAAGTGCTTCGGTTGTTCCCCCTCAACTGTCGAGTCTAAAACGGGAATATCATGAGAAATGCTCATCAACACGAGTTGGTGAATGGAGATTTGAAATGTCCCGCTTCTCGACCTGTAAACATTTACCCAGCAGCACTGTGATGAGAAGGACAAGCTGGGAATCATTCACTCTTCCAGTCTCTTTGCCTTTTTGTCCAAGTCTAGCCTAGCTGGCTGCTGATGTCCAGGGCTTTCTGGTACACCTGGGTAACATCATCCAGATCGCCCAGTAAGGAGAAGCTGCCATTGTCTCCAGGGGAACTGGGAGGGCTGCGAATGCCCTTTCCACTAGTCTGAAGGCCCCTGAACCCAGCCATCTGCAGCAAGTCTTCGGCCGACAGCGAGCCCCGGATGTTGGGTTTCGGAGAGGCGGGAGGCCAGTCCAACCCCATGCTGGAGAGACCCTTCTCCTCGTACAAGATGCTAGATGGCCTGCTTTGGCTCCGCGAGACAGTTGAGTCTGCCGGGACCTCCCCATGGACTCCCACGGCACTGTGTGTGGAATATTTCCCATTACGCTTTAGTATACCTTTCCTCCCGACAGTCCGTTTGGGTGGTGAGCTGTTCGGAGGCTGCACAGTGGCACCCCCTAACAGTTCGGAGGACTCGCTGCGCTCCGGCGAGGAGTAATACCCAGACTCACGCTGCTGATTATTTTTCAGAATGCCTTTCTTGGGTAACATGGACACCATTTTGGCTGGCGAGCCACCCAGCGTGTCCTCTGGCTCTGGACTAGAGCCGGACTCGACGTCTTGGTAGCAAATGGACCGTCTGAGCTCTACTTCGCACAGACTCTGGGACCGCTGGTCTCCACTGGTTGCCCGAGTCTTCAGGATGCTCTTTGGTCTCTTGAGGCCTGGCTTCTCCTCTGCAACACCCCACATCCCACCATCGTTCTCCTTCATGGACTTTCTCAGACGCCGGGCTGGAGTCAAGGCTGTATTAGTGACATTGTTAATGTTACCAGGCTCTGGGCATTGAACTTTGCCTGGACGGACCTCGGTGCGGTTCTGCCAGTCAATGAAGCGGGCCAGCATGGGCGAGCTGTTTTCCCTTTGCATTTGGCAGTTGCACACGCTGGATTTCCAGCCCCAGTTCACCCACCAGTGATTTGCAATGTCCTCAATTGTAGCCCTGCGATCTGGATTAACCATCAACATCCAGCGGATCAAACCACGAGCGTCTGAATAGGATGGAGAGATTTGAACTCGCTCAGGAAACTTGGAGATATTTGGGTTCAGACGACTTTGAAATGTCAATCGAGAAGACACATACCTGATGACTGTGGTGGTTCCCTGTATTCTCCGTTGCTGATTTGGCGAATGAGTCTTTGGTGGTCTCCTCCATCGAAGGGCATTGTTCCGTAGACGAGAGTGTAGAGTAATACGCCCAACGCCCAACTGTCAACCTGTCAAAACAACCCCACACTGATAAATTTGTCCACTGGGAGATACAGTTGAAAATGGTTTATGGAATTCTTTTGTTTGTTTCAATCTTAGTTTTTGTATTTGTATGTTAGTATGAATTACTAACAATGTTTTTTTTTTTTTATTAATTATATAAATGTCAATAAATAAAATACATAGTTAAATCAAAAACTGTATTATAAATTGATTTTTAAATGCCAATTTTTTTTTTAATATTTAAAATTTTAATATAAATACAATATTATCAACATGATGCTCTTTTTTGTGTATAATTTTTCATTTAATTAACGGCTTCACAGACCCGGTTAACCTGTGTACTAGTTGAGCATGTGACGGTAAACTCTTGCCATCATTTATCAATAGATTAAAAGGTTGTATTATTTTATTTTCCTGCCTGGGCCATAAAGACAACTCCACCTATATTTATAAACATCTAATCAAGCTGTCATTGTACACCTAATGTATGAGAACAATAGGTAATCTCACATATATCTGCGCAGAAACTGCCATCATAATTCCTGCTCGTTATTTAATAATTTCTCGTGCCCGATGTCGTCTGACCCTGCTGCTCCTCTGCTGATTAGCCAAGGGTGCAGGCCAGGAATGAGGAGGTATCTAGGGGAAACAATGGCTGATTACAGCGCAGGAAGCGTCCACTCCCCAAACTCCAGACCTGTCTAACCCTGAGTAGATGTGAGGAACTCTGTGATTGTTGGCCCTGATCCACTGATCTCTGACCAGCGAGAAGAACACTGCCTTTCCCATGGTCTCCAGTTATGTAAGGATGATTGAGGGACCAGGGGGATCATTGTGAGTGTGTATGATTGAATGTCCAAAGGCTTTTAGAGTCTTGCATGTGTCATCGTACATTAAAAAACAGAAAAAAGTATGGGAATTTTGATATATTCCTGTGTTCCAGACAGGCTTAGTGTTTGGCTATTAAATATTAGGAACTATGAAGGGGCTATAAGAATGCTTGATATCCTGAAAATAGCTTTGAGATTAGTCCTCATTCTTTTTGGCAAAGTCTTTGTTTCTCACTGGATTATGGAGGATGTTGGGCACACTGACTGACTTGGCCTGTGAAGCGATTCCTGTGTGGGGAGTGACTGAGTTTGGATGTGGAATGAGGGGTGGTCTTGCCTCCTTCAGATATGTGTTGGAAACACTTTCTCTTTCTCTTTGTTATCTGTGTTTTGTTCTCTCTTATCTTTTGAGACAGGAAATATGTGATTGTGTTTCCAAGCCCACATTTTTTAAAGGTGAAAAATGAAGGCCTCTTAAATAACAATGTAGGGTTGCATCACTGTTCATAATGTACCTCCGGGCCTCTATACGGTCGTCCGTTCACAATCTCAGGGGAAGCGTAAAGCGGGCTGCCGCAGAATGTATGAAGAAGCTTGTCCTTGTGGTAGAGGTTGGACAAACCAAAATCTGCAATCTGGAATATAAAACCGAGTCAGAAAAGGCTGATATTGAGTAACAAATTACTAGAGGAAAATCGTAACATACCTTAATGTTTCCGTTGTCATCCAGGAGAATGTTTTCCAGCTTGAGATCTCGGTGTACTACTCCGTTCTGTAAGACATCATCAAAATCATTGTTTTTAGATCAACTTCTTTCTCATAGGCATCATAGAAAAAAATTGCTGTCAGCTATGTTTGTCATATATGATGTCCTACAAAACTCTGTAATGAACAATAAATACATTATGAACTTCTTAGTCTCTTGCTATTCTTTGACGACAGCAATATTTTATGAAAGGGAAAAGTGACATTTCCCTTCATCCCGTATAAGAACCTGACCGTCAAATGGCCTGATCTGTGTATCTCCTCTCTTCTTTCTGGGACGACCTCCTTGGAATCCCCCAGCTGAGTTGATGACATCATCATCCCAGCTGTATAGAAACAAAGGCCAAGACCAGGCTGAATTCCCCCAGGGCGTTTCATTTTCCAGCTGACACGGCCCCGGGTACCGGCTGACCCTTTGTACTGATCTAGGAACGACATCTTCTGCATTAATCCTACACTTAATCTTTATAAAACTAGAAAAATATGCTCTAAAATGTGAAATAAAAGAGAAAACAATGAAGAAATATGTGCTGGATCAATGTGAAAGGCCAATTTGAAGTATATCACGCTTGGAAAGTGGGAAACATCGGAGATGAGGAGGGGTTTGGCATCAGGACAGAAGAACACAGCTGCTCTCTGGCTCCACAACCTTTCGCACCGAGACATTCTTGGAAGTTTAGTTTATCCCTCTCATATCATGACAAGTCCTCCTTCATTCAGTAAATTATTTTATTTACTCTATAGAGAACTCATGTGCGGCTGCACGTGAACATTCCACAGATGTCAGTTGTTTAGTTCGAGAGGCTTTAAGGTACGAGACGCTGTGCTATGTAACTGTAGTCATGGTTAAAGTCTAAGTACCTTAGCTACATAAGGTTAAAGGCAAGAAATGCAGTAGAGGATATATTTACAATATTCCTGCTGAAAACCAGCTAATTTGCCGGGCTTAGCTGGTTAAAGTTAGCCCCCAAACCTGCCCAAACTGGTTTGGCTGGGGTGGCCAAGCTGATCTGAAAAGAGCAAAAATTCCTCTAAAACCAGCCAAAGCTTAGACCAGCAAACAAGCTTTGGCGGGGTTTTTTTTTCTAAACTAGTTGTTTTGTTATTTCTTTTTTTTTCTATAATACAGAAAATATCTTTGTCTTCATTTTTTCACCTAGTTTGACCTTTATGACTTTTATTTTTTAATGGAACACACACACGCACAAAAGTTATTTAGAAGAATGTTTCAACTGTTTTTGCTTATATAATGAAAGTCAATGGGGTCCAAAATGCCACCTTTCATTCTATGGACCACAAAACCCACAATTTTCAGAATATCTTCTTATTTGTTTCCCAGTAGAAAGGTCATACCGGTTTGGAATGACATGAAGGTCAGCAAATTAGTTTTTAATTTGCCTCACCACATGGCTCCACCAGTTCCACCCTCACCTTGTGGCAGTAATGAACAGCAGAGACGATCTGTCTGAAGAAGTGCCTGGTCTCCCTTTCGCTGAGCCTTCGGCGCTCGCTCATGTAATCGTACAGCTCACCCTTACTGGCATATTCCATCACGATCACAATCTTATCCTTATTCTCGAACACTGCGAATAGAAGCAAATACAACAGCGGTTGATTAGGTTACTCAACATCATTGCATTATAGGCATTTGCATGTTAAAGAGACTGCGCATGGAAATGAAAACAGCATATTTCCATTATGTCCCGCTCTCTAGATTAAGCTCTCTGTCATTGACTGTTAACAGTTTGGCTCAAGCTTTTGTTGGGCCGTTGCCAGTATGTAGGAGTCAAAATCGCCAGCGAGTCTGGCTTTAGTTAGTATCATGGCGATTAGGAGCTGTCTTTGCAAGCGAGACCACAACTGCTAACAGGTGTTAAGTGCAGTGAGGAAGTGAGATTTGGTGTACGTGATCTTGGATGGTGGCGTAAACATTCCCGTTCTAATAAAAAGTATGTGTTTTGCATAACACGGTTTTCTTAGTAGCAGCTCTTAGATTAATAGCCATCATTTAAACCAATCAGAGAAGTGTTTATCTTGCAAATCTTGATGGAAAAATAGGACCTCAACAAATCTTTGTTTTTATTTGGCAGGGGAGTGAAGCTGTTGCTCCATTCAGATCCTCCTCCACCTTCTGCTGATACAGCAGGAGCATCTCCACAGCGACTCTTCATTGTTTACTCCCCAAAGGCTGGTTGTCACAGTGATGGTCAGTGGACCAAATAGACAATGAAGAATCCCTCTGATCAGGTGGGTTTCCTTTGGCTCTCTTGGTGTCACTTTCAACAACATGCGTATTTGGACACCTGCTGAATGTCTAGGACTATCCCGGATTGCGGGAATAACCTTCGAAAACCAGTTAAGTTCATGTTCAAGACATTGAACCCGATCTGAAACCAACGCTAGAAGCTAGCACTGAGTAATTACCTCTCTCGACTAATCCGTATTAGACACAGGAGACTGAACGCTACGTTTTGGCACAGACTCTCAGACCGATCCAGGGTCAGTAATAATGGCCCCTGGCTGAGAGCGCGGCGTGAGTCCACAGCCGTGGCGTCTCTCTCTGTGAGCATGGAGATAAAGCAGCTTTGTCAAGTCTTTGTTTTGAGTATCGCGTTCAAGGCACGCTGCGCTCGGGGCCTAATTTGATGGGTTTTTGATTTATGTTCTGAAAGGCATGGGATATTTCAAACATGCTGATTGCTGCAGGACTGTAATGACTTCAATGCAATCGATTAATCTCCATTAGACATTTTACACCCCCAACAACATTTGCCTGATCAACACCCTTGGGCTAGCAGGGTGCTGTCAGATCGCATAAATAAAACATGAGGGCAACTGATCTAAAGATGATTGGATGTTGAGAAAAACCACACTGGGCAGCAAAGGGTGTGGACTTTACACATGTTGAGAAACAAAGTGAAGGGGGTTTGTAGACTTTTGATGTGTACTTGGTTTCTGAATACATGAAGTGGAGTTGTGGTGTCTCAGTGAGAGTGTTTTAAGACTACACTCTTAAAAATAAAGGTGCTTCACGATGCCATAGAAGAACCTTTTTGTCTAAATGGTTCCATAAAGAACCTTTAACATCTGAAGAACCTTTCTGTTTCACAAAAGGTTCTTTGTGGTGAAATAAGGTTCTTCAGATTATAAAAAGGTAAGAAAGAGATGGTTCTTTAAAGAACCTTTGACTGAATGGTTCTTTGTGGAACCAAAAATGGTTCTTCTATGGCATCGCTTGAAGAACCTTTTGAAGCACCTTTATTTTTAAGAGTGTAGCGGTGAGAAAAAGACCTACCTTCGTATATAGAGATGATGTGTGGATGGCGGAGAGAAGACATGATCTCGATCTCTCTGCGAATGTGCACCATGTCTTGGTCATCTTTAATCTTTTCCTTTCGGATGGAATTAATCGCCACCTGAAAACCAACAAACAAGTAAAATCAACTATGAAGCACATTAGCGTTTAGGCAAACTAATATTAATGAATCTTTTGACTGGAGTAACTAGAAAATGTTGATGGATTCCTGGTTTAGTAGCTCAATTTTTCAGTTTGATTGAGTAGTATTGATGAAAATGAGGGTCAAAAGTTGCAAAAAGTCTGATTGATGATATTTGTGTTCCAGTGGCATCCTGGCTCGGGGGGTCATAGATCATAGAAACAGAAGAGCCTATTCCCTTTTATGGTGTCAAGGAGTTCACAGGAAAGTACTTCCTGTCTTAGGCGGTCAGGTGACCCACAAATTTGCTGAACTAACCAATCTAGTAGTAGAGGCACTCTTTTTATTTAACCTGCAGAGCAGTTTATTATAGTTGGTTTCAACATGGACTCACTAGGGTTATAATAGTTTACTAAAATTATTACATGAATTAAAATAAAATATAACAAAACTTAAACTTATTTTATTTCAGCTAGTAGCTAAGGCAACATTTCTCATTTAATTTAGTTTAACTTTTATTTGCTTTTTCATTTAGTACTAAAATAAACTAAAAATGTATATAGACCTATGTAAAAATGTATAAAAGCAAAAAAAAATATAAGCGAATTACAAAAACTGAAATAAATTGAATTCAAAATATTAACAAAAACTATAATAGTGTTTCTTTTATAATAAAATATACATTATTTTTCACAATAAATAATGGACTAAACAACGTATCTTCAAAATAGTGTGATAAGATACAATAAATGTAATTAAAATGAATAATATAATATTGTACGGTGATAATATGCTTTAATTATTATGAACTATGTATATAGTCATTTAAAAGATGCATAAATCATATAAATTATTTTATTCCTTATAGAAAGCATTGAATTTATTTCAGTACTTTTTTTTTTCTTTGGAAGTTCTGGAGAGAGATGTTTTTTTGGTAAGCTAAGAGAGTCTAGATCGGGAATTAGTGGCTTAACCTTGAGCAAAAATGGGTTTGTGTGAAGGTGAATGGCTTTTTCGGGAGAAGGCGCACCACAGAAGTTATTTTTAAATGTCCCATTTACCAGCTCCCAAACAGGCTCTATCACAGAGATGTGTCAGTGCTCAAAGGCCTGCTTTCAAAGAACCTCTTTTTCATTTTTACATATTTTTTTAGATAATGCAATGTTATCTCGAGCATAAACTGTTTTAGTTGGTAAATTAATTTACTCTATATCTTAAAGTCTTATCCTTTATATGCGTGCTAAGGATGCTGAGAAGATTTCTGCCTGGCTAAGTCTGAGTGGTCATGAGGAGGGATTAAAGTTGCAGGAAGTTTGCAGCCTGTTCCTCCACTGACTCATAAAACACGCAGGAGGGGAAGTGGTGCTGACAGAGCTGACTTCCTGTCCAGCCCGTGCAGTTCACAACCCCGATACTACTCGCAAAACCCACGATTTTAGGGGCAAAAGGTGCACATTTTTTTTTTTTTTTTAGGGGCAAAATTGTGTTCCTGCAAATGCATTGTTTTACTGTCTGATGACATCTACAATGCATGCATTGCATGTTACAGCCTTATCAGTGACTTATGTAATACTCATAGTACAGAGCTTGTGATAAATGTGTTTAAAGTGTATAAATCATATGATGCGATTTCAATTTTTCTTTCTCTTTGGAGTGTTAACAAGCTCTTGGTGCATAAAGAAGATCTGTAAAGTTGCAAAGACTAAAGTTTCAAATCCAAAGAGATATTCTTTATAAAAGTTAAGAGTCATCCCAGTCATCCCAGACGCCTACCTAAAACGGCTCGTTCTAACACCCCCACATGTCTACGTCACAATCTGGGAAGATTTGCATAACGCCTCCCAAATGTTCACGCAAAGAAAGAAGGCGTAACTTTTATTCTCGCAGTAGTATTGTTGCTGCCGCCATGTCGTGAAGGAGCTGTGTGTTTCGTTGTGAAAGCGAAACTACTTTGTTTGGCCTTCCAAAAGAGGACGATATCCGCTTCGTCATACCTAGAGCTGATCCGTGCTGAGGAAATACACAACTTCGAGCTGTGGATCGCTGGATTGGCTTTCACCGTGGACAAAGCGGAGTACAGCCCGGGGTCATCACATGCGGTTGCCACAAGCACGCAGGCCAGCCTTTGTCGCATCCGCCGGCCAGCCCTGCCTCACTCTAGTCCTCCGGCTCCACTCTGCCACTCAAGCCCGCCGTCGCTCATCAAGCCCGCGTGGTGACGTTGGTGTGCATGTGGAAGCGAAATCATTGTTTGGCCTTCACAAGAGGACACGAACTAATGAAATCAGTGGTTAAGTGTATTTACAACACTGTTCCAGAAAACTTCAACCAAAATATTCGGATGTGTGCAGCACATTTCATGGAGGACTGTTTACTGATCCTGGTAGAGTAGACTACAATGCTGGCTGTTCTGAGTCACAGACTGTAAGTAAGTTTTTTTAAATATAAAGAATTTGTCACTGAAGATTCAAAACGCGAGCCAGTATTTAGATAGTATGAACTGTAGGCGTAGCTTGTTGTTTGTCTTCTTCGATAACAAATGCGACCTGGTTTTATGTGTTACGGGAGAGATGCAATGCATAAAAAGACTATAAGTATTATATCCGTAATATGGGTTTTTTTTTCAGTCCCCCACTGGATGCCACAAATGGCCTCGTGGCTAAATGGGTTTAATGTTTTTGTCTCATTGATTCAGGCGGGACAAGGATCAACGTCTTAGTGAGAGGCGTAACATTTCCATCACACGCTTGAGGTATTTGGCCAATCACAACGCCCTGGATAGCTGGCCAATCAGAGCACACCTCGCCTTTTCAGAACGATAAGCTTTGTAAAAAATCGACACGTTTCAGAAAGGCGAGGCATAGAGGAGAAAAAATAATGTACAGTATGTGGAAAATAATGTGTTTTTTGAATCTTAAACCGCATAAACACATTTCATTACACCAAATACACAAAATAATGTTATTTTTAGCAACATCATGTGACCCCTTTTGACTCGCCACTTGGATATGATCTGATTAGAGTCTGGTGTTTGTGACTAGGATGGTGGAAGGTTTTAAAAAGGCTGTAAGATAGAGCCAGAACATGCGTATGTGTTTGTGTGTTTAGAGCCACTTTAGGAACTCAATGTGATATGATCCTCTCAAATTTTACCCTAATTACAGTGAAAGCATAAACGCATTAAAATTGCATTGCAGCAGACAGGCACGCAGGTGATTTTTTGACCTCGCTGAAGGAAGCACATATGGTTGAGTGGTATTGTTACCCAGCCTGTGGCTACAGATCATTAAGCCAACCTGTGTTTAATGCCTTTGCCAGCTGGCTGTAGGCTTTGCTCTTCTCTAACCCCTGGCTAAAACTAAAGCCTTCTTATTGTCTCCTAGACATAGACCAGCCCATTGTCTGAGCCTCAAACAACAGCTGTGTTGTTTTACCAGTAAGTCATTTAAGGGGGAAAAGGGAGTACCTTTACTCACCGGAGCACTCGTGCGGAACAAAGTTTTGGAAAAAAGCGTCATAGAAAGTTGAACACAATGAAGGAGCAAAAAAAGAAATTTGTTGTTTCTTTCCAACTTCCTCTGCCTTTACCATCTTTCTATGTCTCCAGATGTATACTATGCCAGTGTCCTTTCAATAAAAAAACCCGCATATTTTTAGATTGTTTGGCATAACCACAAAAATGAATTTTAACTCGACCCTCATTTTTTTTTCTTTTCTTTTTTTAAATGAGCCAGTCCATAAACACTAAAATACGGTTTCTATAGTATAGCCATAAGATGTAAACAATATGTATGTAAAAAAGTATTTTAGTGTGGAAAAAATGCTTCTAATATCAAATTTTACTTTGTTGTCAAGACAATGTATTTAAAGAAGCACATGCAAAGAGTCAAAATAATTGTTCTGGTTCAGTTCATCCCATAATGTTATGAATTATTTCCTTTGCTACTAGCGTGAGTCATGCATTCCTAGATTCAACCATCGGTCCATTCAGACAATAGACTGCAACTCCAAAATTGATCAGTTTGTGCATGATACTTTATCATCTGTCCCCTTCCACAATGTCTACCTGTCTTTTTTTATCACTGAACCCCCATTAAGTTCAAAAAGCAAATGACTGAAGCTCAGTCACAAATGTGTTTGCAGGAAAAGTTTTCAAAATGTATATGCTGGAACATTCTTTGCTGCTGCCAAAGTCATCACCATACAAACACTTGAGTTTATCTGCACCCTTCTGATTTAGCATTGGTCATTGACACTGAAAACACAACTAGTTGTGTTGGTCTCCACATAACCACACAGTCTAATGTTTCTGTCTAGTCGGACGGAGCAAATTCAGAGGAAACGCTCTTAAGTGGTTCCATTATTAGGTTACCAAGTCCCGGACGTGACTCTAAGAGCATCCTGCGCTCAAGCAGCTGTTGACATAAGGTTACATTTTTTCGCCCACAGCTCTGACCCACTAGGTCCATATCTGCCCCACTCAAGAAGCAGATCTGTCTTGGGATTAATGCACTGACCTAGTTCCAAAACAAAAGTGGTTTATCCTAGTTTTTCTCACTTGCTCTACAGATGTCATGCATTTCTTAGCGATGGTGGTGAATCCAGAGTAATACGTAAGGAAGCTTAGGTTACTTGCAACATAAACATACCTATCGTGCTTTGAAACCTTTGACCTGCTCAACTCCTATATGACCTAAATGAGCTGACCCCTGTCACTGAGGAACGGAAGACAGCACTTGCCCTGTGAAATTGTGCATGTAATGATGGTCATTATGGGCGCATTAACTTTCACCAATGTTTCAAAGGAATGTTTAATTATGTCAATTGATAGCAAGTGAAACACACACAATATCTCCCATATGAAAGGATAATCACAAATGAGATCTCTCTAATATCTCTGTTCAATCCCATAGGACAATGAGACGAATAGTTTTCTGCTTCTCCATGATCACTCTTAAAAATAAAGGTTCTCTGTTGACGTTGATGGTTCCACGAAGAACCTTTAACATCCATGAAACCTGTCCATTTCACAAAGGTTCTAAAAGGTTCTTATTAACATGTTCTTCATAATAAAAAAATGGTTCTTTAATGCCATTGCTGTGAAACCCCCCATTTGGAACCTTTATTTCTAAGAGTGATGGGAAAAAGACCACATTTTCAAGACTTCAATTTGACAAGATGCAAAACTCATTTAATTCTTCCAAAACCAAATGAACTGGTTCATGCAACCCATTTGCATTTTATAGCTCTGTATGTTCATGTCTGTTTATCTCAAATAATTTTAGAGTAGGAGAAACATCTGAAACGAAGTTGATACCTATCTTAGAACTTAATAAGATCTCTTGAGGTTTGAAAGAGCTATCTTTGAGTCATTTCATGTTGGTAAACTCACCACTCGTCCAGTGTGCCTCTCTATGGCTTTCTTCACTTTTCCATATGTTCCTTTCCCGAGCGTCTCGAACAGCTCGTAGCGGTGCTTCAGGTTGTGTTTGTGGTGATGTTTCTTCACGCTGGACCCTCTCCGTACACCGAGAGAGGCTGGCATCTCTCCTCCGGGATAGTCCACCGGTAGAGGCTCACTTTCATTCGCTCCGTTATTCCCTAACTGGGATGATTCCGTCTCCATGGTTTCCTCAGCGATGTGCCCAGATGCTCGATAAATCTTAAGATCGGCGCTCAGCCGTTATAGAAGGTCACAAATAACCCACAATCGGTGTTTGCGATATTTAAGCTGATGAATGGGGTCTGGGATTTGTACGGGGCGTCTAAGAAGAGCGACCCCGTCACTCATTCATCGGTGAAGTGCTCGTCTCGCCTCTGGCAGCTCAAATATGCGCCAGCGGACTCCATGCTTTACCCGTCCATCCCACTACCAGCGCGGGTTCCTCCTCCCCTCCTCTTCCCTTTTCTCCAGAGTAACAAGAGTAAATCAAAGCATAGTGTTTACATTGAATCTAAAAAACGCGATGTATTTATTTAAATTATATATATATATCTATAGATACATGTCTGTGTGTGTGCTATATACTATATAATAATAATAATAATAAATGAATAAATAAATAAATAAAAAATAATAAATCTTTCTTTCTCTCTCTCCTAATGGAATAATGGCATAATAGCGTCATGGAGAACACTTAATTGTATTTTATTAGGTTTGGTCAGTGCTTTCCCTTCATCACTCTCTCTTAATTATTCTTCAATTTAATGTGCTTTATTGGCATGACTAGTAACTGTACATTTCTAGGAACTAAAGCATTTCCAGTTGCATGTAATATGTGTTTTGCAGCAATTCATAGTTCAACAAAATAATTACAATATAACAATAATTAAAAATATGACTGAACTGAGTAATGAGCAACAGTATTGCTCATCTCAGTATTAAAAAAGCTTGATATGATTGACATAAAAGTATTTAGGTAGGCTGCTTTAAGTATTTAAGCGCTGAAGTACAAAAACAGACAACAGAAAATAAGGTGAAGTGAAAAAAAATTAAACAAATATTTGCATTTTTTCTACAAAATGTTATGTAAGCTTCAATAAAATAAAATAATAGCACATGGATTAAAAAAAATAAACAAATAATGGATTTATTGCGTAAATAAATAGCCTACATACATAAATAAAAAAATAACAATTCATTAATGAACTCTAAGAACATTGTACTATTTTTATCTCTATGTAAGTAAGCTCTTTGTGTATATCTTTTGTGTACTAATGCTGATATTGACTAGGTTTAATGCATTGCATTGCATTGCAGTAATGTTTTTTCTAATGAAGAATCTCTGGTTTGTATTTCCTTGAAATCCACTAGCAATTGCATAATATCCTTAATGTCGGGTTGTTCTTCTGTAGTCCACTGCTTGTGTTTGTTTGTGTTGCGATCCTAAACTTTGGTAGCTCGCAGGACAGTAGCAAACATTACGCACAGTGAGCAAAATATGGCTCAGCAGCGCTCTCTAGCAACAGCACGATATTTCTTCGGCGGTCATATACTGGGATCATTTGGATGTACTGCCACCATATGGAGGCACTAAAATAGGTTGTGTTCAGAATGTGTGTTTCTGAAGTGAGTGTATTGTGCATAGCCAGGATACTCAAATTTGGCAAAGCGTTTAGTATGCAACCGTTCAACCTGATCTCAAGACTCCTGTGAGACATTTTCCACAAAATAGTTATTATGCAGTGCAGGCTATGTATATACTGTATGCTGCCCTATTAATTAAAAATAGCAAGTGGAACTGAAGACATTGTACGCTAAACGTTTCAAACTGTAGCATTTGTTGTTATGTGACCTTACTATATTTGTCACATGACCTCATCACATGATATTATGTCCTTCATCCATTATACTGCAAATGGAAGGTCAAGTTTAGCTCAAGGATTGTTTTGCATGTTAACAAATAAGTCATCTTGATATTCTAAGCATGCAATAGTATTTGCATACTGTACTATATGGGTTAGCAATAATTAGAGTATAATAGCCATAGATTTTCAGGGAATTTGATTTGTCACTAATGTAATAAACAATAAGTGCATTAAAGATAAATATCAGACCTGAAAAAGCTTTTTTATATAGTAAATGCTTACATGGTCTTTAGTCTGCCACAGAAGTGGATCATTGTCCTCTGGTATGCTGGACTAGGTTTTGATGGTCAGCCCCTAAAATGAGATATGATGGCTGATGTGCAGCTGATGTTACCAACCAGAGTCAATCTGAGAGCTGAGCATTCTGGGATTGACAGTCAGATGACAAGTATGCAATATCTCTTCTACCCTAAAAAGGTTTGTGAAAGGTCTTGATTTGATCGCTAGAAGACCTTGGGGGTCATTAGCTCATATTACATCAGTCAGATCTGCATGATTCAATCCTTGTGGTGTACAGGAAATGAATAATCATGGTTTCTGAATGTACTGTGACTGGTGCTTACTGTTTTGCCTGTGGCATGGCACGTGTTGTACATTACTATGACATTCTTGATTTTCCTTTATATTTCCATTTCCGTCATCCTAGATTAGTGGTTTGTCTATAGGGTTTGTGTCATACACACTATCCACACAGTCAGGCAGTCTGAAGATGCATCATTTTATTAGATGTGACATGAAAGCCAAAGTATTGAGTTGCATATTAGTGTAAATTGCATAATAGCAAATATACAGTATATCCATATATTATCTCTGACAGTGCTATGAATGGGAATGCAATCTATGGTAGTGACTATCAGATTTCCTACTAAAGGTTAAAAATTTGGATATACTGTACTTGAATGAATGTTTCTAATTCTGAAAAATGGTCAAGAGTGTTTGAAATATTAGTTTTGTAGAAAAATAAATAAATAAATAACATATTGTATTATTAGTATCTTATACATTTTTTTTGTTTTTTTTTTAATTTGATCAAAACAATACGACAAAAAAACAGTAATATAGTGAAAGATTTTTTACAATAACTGTTTCTGAATTATTTTGACGATAGAGGAATGGTAAATATATTTCCTAAAAACAGTAAGTACAAATGGGACATTTCATATTTCAAAGTATTCAAACTGTATTCATTCTGATGAATAGAAAATCATAACAGCATCTATGTGAAATAGAAATACAAAGACGTTTTTACTGTCTTACTGTTACTCGGATCAGTTGATGCTTGATGCTAAATAAATTATAATTTCTAGAAAAAAATTTATATCAATATAAATGTATTTATTTTAAAAAATATATAAACTATATATATTAATATAATATAATATATATATACATATATTATAAATATATAAATTATAATATACACACATTACACCCCAGTGGAATTTGTCAAGCAATGTAACCTCAACTATTGTTAAAATTTGGGTGCAATTTCATATTTTAATTGAAATTTATATGAGAGTAACAAAGTAAATCATTATATTTTCAAATTATGCTAGATATCAAATCATCAAAATTATCAGTGCAAAATCATGTCATACTGTATAGCAGCATCATTATTCTAGTGTTACTGTATGGAAGTGGCCTCACACTTAAAAGGAAATTTGCTTTGCCCTTAGAGTCACTAAGTTACAGAGACTGGTGAGACCTGAGCAGTCTGTCATGTAGATGAATGGATGAGCATTGTACAATACACACAAAGGCCTACCTCACTGACCAAACATACTCACACACCCTCCAGACACACAGCAATATCCAGATATGCTGATCTACATTTTTCTATTCTTAGATTTAAAATGATTTCTTACATCACTCTTATATCATTTATATACATCAGCAATCTCACTTTTAAATTCCACATGACATGGCTTGTCAAATGCCGTTTTCTTTCCTGTGGTGACATATTTCCTGTTGAAATGTGGGCAGGGCAAATCAAAAAGATATTTTTATAGATGGCCAACAGGCTCGAGTCACGTCACAGCCACAAACCATAATTTGCTACTTGCTCCTATAGTCGGTTGCAGATAATATTAGAAAGCATTTTATATGGCAAAATGTCCAAGATTTATAAATACTTTTTATCCCCGAAGAGAAAATCTATAAATCTGCCAAAAGTTTCATGCATATACGATCATAAAACTAAAAGACATGGACTAAAAGCCACACAAGTCCAATTTTGAGTTTTTGTAGTCTTTACTGTGTTTTACAAATAATGCAGTTTTTCAAGACCGAACTATTCTGATGTTTCAAAGCTTTTTCCTCCTTGAACATGACAGCACACCTGAATCTGTGAGACATGGTCTGGTAAAATGGTAA
This sequence comes from Sinocyclocheilus anophthalmus, assembly GCA_018155175.1. Taxonomy (NCBI): domain Eukaryota; kingdom Metazoa; phylum Chordata; class Actinopteri; order Cypriniformes; family Cyprinidae; genus Sinocyclocheilus; species Sinocyclocheilus anophthalmus. Next base: position 193,741 of record JADLZN010009794.1, read on the forward strand.
AGTTCAGGCAGAAGCACCGGCCCCAGGCTGAGACTGAGCTCTAGCGTAATTGAAGGACTTTCTGTCCTACTGTATGAAGACTAACTTGTCATTACATGCAGAGGGCAAGATAGAGACATGCACAACTCCCATCCAGATTTAATTTAATTAAATAATGAATCATCCCAAATGCATGTGCCTTTGCCCAGCCCACATCAGTCATGAGTGAAATGTTTGCTCAGCACATTACTTTTTTTTTTTTGTGCAAAATAGATAAAATAAGAAATAATGAAATCAGATTAAAATGTAAAATATGTATAAAAATATTACTTAGACTAAATATTAATAAACTAATATTAAGAAAATATTCTAAAATGCAATATACTATTTGATAAATTATAAAATACGATGTAATATTCCTTTATATATGTAGTTTCTATATCTATATATATATCTATCATATATATATTTATATATATATATATTAAAGGAATATTACAGAATTATTTTCAAGCTCCAGTGTTGTGTGGTGGGAAGTGTGGTTGCAATACCATTTTTATATGTTTCATTCAAATTCTTTAATAAATACAGTAAACATTGTGTCTGTGCTGAAGAATCTACAGTTTTATTGTCATTTCGTTTTGGCAGCTCAGTTCATTCAGCGAAAATTTGCTTTGCCACTGATCAAATTTGAAAACATAAAATGAAAATATGATTAAGAGGAGTTTAACTTGTGGAATTATAAATAGTAAGCACTTGGTACATAGAAAAATATATATATGACTTTAAAGGTAATTTCCTGTTAGAGGCGAAACAATTTCTCCCTCTCATACTATGTACTTTTTGGATAGTTATAGCAATGAATTGGTTTGGAGTACTAGAGTATGAAGCGATGCAAAAAGTCAGGTTTATTTACTGGGATCTGGTGAAGTCTTAACGGATGGTGCAGAGTCAAACATGCTTGATAAGTGGGGAGCAGCATGTGTCCATTGTGCTGTCCATTAGTGCAGGTGAAAGGCCCATGTTTTTTTTTCTCTAACAGTCATGCTCGGGTACGATTCTGCACTTCAGAATCTTTAGATAGTTCTGGACTTTGTTAGAATCACGGCGAAAGCAGTACAGGAGCTCATAGTTGCTCATGGCCTCTCCGCTGTCAGATATAGGAAGCATGGCTTCTGCCACAGACAGACCTGTCACAGAGTTGCCAAGCATTCCCAGTACTCTCATCTGAGGAGGACAAGAGAGAAACAATGAATGAATCACAGCATTTCAGACATTTTCCACAAATAGGTACACAAAGTTCACAAATTGTTTGTCAACCACACCAGGTCTGAATATTTTATTGATTTTTTACTTTTTTCAACCCTGTTCCAATGTTTGATTAATTGTAATATTTGATTAATTTGTCATAAAAAATATCACTTAGTAGGAACCATTAGTTTGAGGCCAAATGTTGGTTTTGTTATTGGTTAGCTAACTATACATTTCCAATTAATTAAAGAAAAGATTTATTAATATTCTTTTTATTTGCCTACTGGAGTAAAGCTAAATGGTTAAGCTTGGCAACTGCAAGCCAAACAATAACATTGTGTTAAAATTTTGAAAATGATACAGAATATATATATAGATATATATATATATATATATATATATAGATTATCCTATTATATATATATATAATATGCTCTATATATATATATAATATAATTTTACAAATGTTAATTGTAATTTGTACTATAATAAATTATAGTGTTATTTTGAAAAATGCACTTGTCTCTCCACTTAGATTATGGTAATAGTCATATTGGAAGTCACACATAACATGGATTTTTGCAATTGATCAACTTTATCTTATTCATACTTTATATTATTTATATGACACATATGCAGGAAAATGCACAGTGCATTACAAAACTGAGATAAAATATTGCACTTTAAACCTAATACGTATCTAAAAAGATGCTTAAAGCAATTCAAATAAATTCTAGAAACCTACCTATAATAAAAATGAAATATATAAGACTAAAATAAATTTATACTGTATATTATCTATATATATATATATTATATATATATGTATTTATCTGTGTATACACAAAGCTTTAAAATTATTATTGTAAGTGAGGATACAAAGATAAAATGTGTTTAAAACCAACTACTCTTCACTAATATTTCTAATGTTATGTTCAATGATAGTTGATCCAACATATCTAATACTCACAACAGAAAACAACTCTAATTCTTAGAATAGTATGAAAACCAAAGATCTTGTGGAAAGTGCCTGCAGTAACTTATGACACAACATACTCATAAATACAATCACACAGGTGTCTCACACCTTTTCTTATTCCCTGCTTTGATGTGACTCACCCGCTCAGCTACTTTCTCCACCCCTTTCCTCAGCTCATGGGCCATGTCCCCCATCTCCAGGGCTTTGTTACTGCTGAAGCTGTTGAAGTCCTGCTGGTGAGCCATGCTCTGGTGCAGCTGGAACAGGGGGTCCCTCCAGGCCATCAGCAGTTTAAGAATCACCTCCGTTAACTCTTCACGCTGACACACAAGAATTTAAAGAGTTAAAAGCCACAGTTATGACAAGAACAGTATTTGAAGTCTCATTTCTACAGGTGTTGATTCGTCTGAAACTATATATAATATACTAATGAGACTGGAGAGTTTGAGGAGATGGTTGCTGGGTTACTTAATTTAGCAGATGTGACATTAAGTGCATTAATTGATGGGACAGTTCTCTTGGGACGGGCTGCAGTTAAGTGCTTTGCTCAAGGGCACAGAGGTGATAAGACAGCAGTGGGATCAGAGAACACAGTCCATTAATGACAAGCAATGGCAGCAGAATCATACATGCTCAACATGATGAATGCACCTTAGAGCTGAACCTGCAATCCGAATGGGGACGTTTTTTTAGGAAGGGGATGTTGGCTGATTAGAATGCTATACTCACAGCTAGTTTCTGTGCATTCTCTTTGCCGTTTGGAGTCAGTATGCTGGAGGTGTGACACTTGCGGTAGATCTTTCCAATATGGTTTTTGCTGGGCAGGAAATACTGTTCCTTTAGACAAAAAGAAAAGGAGAGAAGATGAGGGGAAAAAACCTGAAGCCACATTCAGTTTGCAGATAGTTGTTTAGTTTATTAATTGTACAATTTTATATAAATATAGTTATATTTAAATGTTAGAATACAATCATTATTTATCACTTTAGTCAACTTTTAATGGTATATAATAATAATATTGATTTTATGCACTTTTAAAATATTTAAAATGTCCATTATTATTTAAATTCAAACTTTATATTAGCAAAAGTAGTTAATTTTGAGTTTTCATTATGCATTTTAAATATCTAAAAAGACTAATATTATTTTAATTCACACTAGATGTTAAAAAGAGTAAATTTTGTTGTTATACATTTTATTATGCACTATAAAATATCTCAAAATGATCAGATGCACTTTTAAAATATTTTAAAAAATGTCTATTATTATTTAAACTCCTACTTTATATTAACAAAAAGAGTTAATTTCGCTGTTATGCTTTTATGCATTTTTATTATGCATCTTTAAATATCTAAATGTTTATCATTTTAATTAATACTTGATATTAACAAAAATAGTTAATTTTGTTGCTATACATTCTATTATGATAAATATCTAAATTATTATCTAAAAAGTCATACATGATATTAGCAATAAGAGATGATTTTATCTGTATTATAAAGAAAAAAATATTTCAGTCAGTTTATGCAATTTATGCTATTTTTTGTGTATGTAGTAAGTTGTTTTTTTCCCCTTTTTTAGATAAGTAGATTATTTAATTTAGATAATAACTTTAAGTAATAGTTATACAAATTAGCAATTCATATACTGTGCATTTTGATATACATGATCATTTTGCCTAAAATTCATTCTTGCATTACAAAATTTGGATATGATACTGTAGCATCTGCACAACATTTTACAGCCTCCTCACTTTACAAAGACAGTTGCATTAGAACAATTAGTAAGAAGAGACAGATGTGACTCACAAACTCTGAGTGCAGATCGTTGGAGAGGCTGTGCATTCTGGCAGAGTGCTGAATGACCCTGTCGAAGAGATCTGCCAGGGACGGGACGTGGCATCCTGATGGCCCATGTGCGCAGATGGGTGCAGAGCCGACCCGGCTGTGAAGATCCAGGCACAGAAGTGCCACAAGCAGCACAGCCACTGCAGGCAGAAACGAACCCAAAGAGAGAAAGAAATAGAGACAGAGAGTAGAGGAGCAGAGGGTTAGAGAAAATCTAAGTTCCTCAGAGAAAAGCAGGAGAGTACATCCACAGATTGAAAAAGAGTTTCTGATTTCTAACTGTAGACAGCCACATGGGCTTCAAAAGCTAGCTGGTCTCCTTGAATCAGAGCCTCTGTCAGTTCATAGAAATACCTTGCTTCAGGCTCCTGGACATACTGAGAGGAGAGGAGAGGTTGTGGAAAAGCAAGGGGTCGGACTGCTATTTAAAGTGCCCAGAGTTTAGGTGCTGAGGGACGAATCTGGCCATTAAAGAGAAGGGAAGAACGAAGGGGGCGGGCATGAAAGTGTGCGTGTGTGATGATGGCGTGATTGTCATAGTCCATTGTGTCCGTTCCTTCTATCAGATGGTGACTAATGCCGCTTCCCTCCACCGAAGTCCCTGAAGGCTACACACTTTAATTTTGCGTTCTTACCTCTTTAACCCTCTCTCTCATCTGTACCGTCATCTGACCCATCAGATTAACATTGGGTGACTAGCATGCTTGCCTTCTGACATCCAACATAACCCAAAACGCCAGTGAGTCGTGCACTTTAAATAGTCATTGTAAGGAAAAAATAGTTGACAGAGATGGACTGAGTTGTCTTTGGAGTTTTTAATTAATTCAGCCATGTAAGTGTTCAGTGATGCCTTGGAATAATCCCAAAGACTGGCAAATGCCATACATAAAAGTAAATATATATAGTAAACAAAATATATGCATTTTCTTTGCATGTAACTCCATGGTGTTTAGAAAAAAGTACTCTCTTCATATCGTATTATATTATATTATATTCATGTTGTTTTTTCATGTCTTGCATTGGTTGCATTCAATGAATTATATATTGCATTATATTAAATATTGAGGAGGATTGTATTAAAAGAGAATAGGAGAACTATGTATATGACCTATGTTAACACTATGCTGACAACATAGAGAATGTTTGTGAAGTATGAAATAGGAAGATAGTGAAAACTGGATATTTTTGAGTCACAGTGAACACTTAAGTTGAACACTGTGTACACTGTTTCTGTTTTTTAAGACTCAGTTCACTCAGGGTGAACACATTGATCTGACAAAAGCCAACAATCATTGGAATTTGGTGTTTGATGGGGCAAATACGATCTGCTTTTTCTTTTATCCCTTTGTGTTTGAATTCAACATGTCTTGCTGCATGTGCTTGGTAAGAGACACTTGACCTCAGACATTTGTGTTAGTGTGGTTGGACGTTCAGTACCACTGTGACGACCATCATACTCCACCCGGCCCTCAAGGCACGATATGTGTGGCTATGACAAGTCGACGTTAAACTGGATGGAAATATGACGTCAGAAAGCTGGATATGGTCAAACATAGACAGGGGGACTATTATTAGATACAAAATCTTACAAACTGTCATAAAACAGTGAAGTATTCTCTCAAATGTTCAGGGATGAAAATAGTATGCGGACAGAATGCCACTTCATATGATGATATGTGTGAAACAAGTTGACAGAAGGGATAGGGATCAGGTGACTGGATATAACTCTGTAGATGAACATTATCTACAACTAAATATAGTTTTCTTTTGTTGCTAAAGTATTTACTCTTCCATTCAAAAGTTTGGGGTTAGTAAGAATTTTCTTTTTTGGCTTTATTATGATAGGACAGCATAGAGCTGACAGGTAGCAAAGTGGGAGAGATGTGGGATCGGGAAAGGTCCTCAAGCCGGGATTCGAACTCGGGAAGCCCATAGCACTGCTATAGGTCGGCACACCACCCACAAGGCTATCGACGCTAATGTGGTTGGTAAGGATTTTTTTTGTTGTTTGCATGTATTTGACATAGAAAGTTTTGTAACATTATAAATGTCTTTAGAACTTTAAACCACTTTAGACCTTTTTAACGCATCATTGCGGAATAAAAATATTAGTTTCTTTCAAAAAAGAATCTTACTGACACCAGACTTTTGAAAAGTATAATGTTTTTCATTGCTGTTCAAGAACATAATTTAAGAAATGAGCCCTGCCATCATTAATGTGTATAATTAATTGAGCCACAAAACAAGATTTTTGCCTGTGGGGGAACAAAAACTTGTTATAAAAATCTCTTGATTAGGTTGATGACAACTCCATTATATATAACTCAATAACTCTCTCTCTATATATACACACTATATATAAGATCTGCTTTTGTATGTTGAAAAGTCTTACCCAGTCTTTTTTTGCCGACAGTTGTTGGGTTTGGTGTAAGATAGTTGTCAAAGTAGGGGTGGGCACATACCTGTCAACATTTAGGCACCAAAAGCTGGGAGACCTCTGAGCAGGGGTGGGGGTGAGGGGTATTAATAAGGTTTAATAAGGTATAATAAAAAATGAAACCTTAAAATTACATGATTTACAGTTCAGATGAGGGGTTTCACAAAAACAAAAAGATTTATAAAATGATAAACTTCACATTTCAGACTTTAAACCATTTTTAAGAAAAGGGATGAGTCAAAAGTATCAATTATTATATTAATTTAAACAGTTATCAATCAATTATATAATTTTAGTAACATAAATATATCTTGGTGTCTTAATTGTTTAGGTTTTCGTAATGCATTAGCTTCTTGTTTTCTGCACAAAAATAAGGGTCAATTTTCGCTTTTGTTTAAGTCCTGGAGGGCCGGAGACCTGCAAAGTTTAGATTCAACCCTAAATAAACACACCTGATCCAACTAATCAAATCCTTCAGGCTTATTTGAAAACTACAAGGTATGTGTGTTGGAACTGGTGGGAAAAACTCTGCAGCAGGGGTTGGCCTCAGCCTTTGACACCCTGGTCTAAACAAAGAATAGCAGAAGTGGCTTATTGAAAAATGCAATACTTTCTATGCCAGCAGTGGCGCCTCCGGATGGCTAATGTAGCAGTTTCCCTGGTAACGGCAGTAAGGTAAGCAGCACAACACCTGACCTAAAAGTGCAGTGCTCATGTTTATTCAATGAAATCATAGCCTTTTGAAGTTTAATCATAAAACTGTAGGCCTATCTCAATTCTTGTCATTCAGTCCCCAAATTTAACACCTCTTGAAATAATTATTATAAATACATATAAATTATGCATTGATTCTTATTAAAGCAACTGTAAACTTACATTTCTTCAGTCAAGAGCAGTGAGTGATATTTCTCTTTGTGTTTTGTTGTTTTAACATTAAAAGAATAGTTCACCAAAATGCAAAAATGTGTCTGTTGTTTCAACCTGAATAAGTTTCTTTCTTTTCTAATTGAACGTAAAGTTATTTTCAGAATGTGTGGGTACCAAACAGTTGAGCGGGCTCCCATGACGTTCCCAGGAGTAGTTTGTCTCCCTAATATCAAGTTCAGTGGTAACTGTTTTGTTTTGTTTTTGCCCAACAATTCTTCAACATTCTCTTTTGTGTGTTTCACCACAAGAAGAAGTCATACAGGTTTGGATAGTGTTTGTTTGTTTGTTTATTTTGACAAAATAAAGTAGTGAATACACTCTATATCGTCAAGGCATCACAACAAAGTTATAAACAAACTTCTTTCCATTGTGGGTCGTTGATGGTAAATCACCACTTCCTCCCGGTAACAGTACCCTGTGGCACTGAGTCATTATAATAACAAAAAATATGCCATAAAATGACACACTCGACAAAAATACTGACGGGGGGGGGGGGGCACAATCAACCACGTACGTCATACCAAATCTCATCAACAAAACAACCTACTTCAGAACAACGTTTAGCTTTCAAACTAAACTACCTATTCGAAATGCCTTAATGTCCTAGGTAGCTATTCCACAGAATGCCCAGAATACGAAAGACCGTGGTCGGCGACCATACAGTTATTACAACCGTACCTAATGTAATATCCCATCTGAGACTTGCCTAGTTTTAATCACAATGTTGCTCAGTTCCCTAGGAAAAAAATACATTAAATATGAAGGAGCTCTGGATTGATAATCTTATTACCATTTTATTTAATAATGTTCACACTGCTTACTATAGGTACCAATCAGACACTTTAATAAGTCTGGGAACCACCACCTGTGTCAAGTACGCACTAAACCCGGAAACCTTCTCAGGTTATTCTGAATTTTTGTAACTTATCCACCAATCCAAAAGAAAACATCAACATCCCAGAAATACAGCATATTCGAAATGACTGAACACTTAAACAGATCATTGTAATTTTATATTCTGTTTTCAAGGACTAACATTTCTGGCAGAAATTGTTGTCCTATGCATTAACCTTACCAGAACCTTCGTAGCCATTACTACACCAGCACTTACATCATTGGTCAATGACCATTCCAAGATAATTAACAGAAGTTCATTTGATATTAGAACAATCCACCACCTTAAACAGACCTCTTCGAACCTGATTCCAAATTTATTTTTAGACCCAAATTAATCTGGATCCGTTTGACCATAAATGCAACATCGGTTGTTTTTCAGAGATAGCATGTCTCTTACCCTTACAAAATCCTTACCTAAATGCACTGATCCTACAACACAATCCTTAATCTAAATTTAATAAAGCAGAATCATCAGCATAAAAGTAACTAATATGTACAATCACAACTGCTTGCATGCGCTTAATATATAAAAGAAAAACAAAAGATGGCCTAAACACTTCCTGTGGGACTCCATCGTTCACAAACTTTCCTCAGAAAAGAACCCCATCATTCTACTCTCTGAACTCTACTGACAAAGAATTCACCGGCTCATCACTTTCTTGAACAACCCATGACATCTTAACTTGGTCCTAAAAGTATTTTACGGATTTTTACAGTGTCCACCCTTTCTTGGCGGTCCCAAAAGTACCAACCACAGCAGTTTCCCATTCATCAATCTACCTGCCTGGGACAGCATGAGAAGGCTTACATTTTAACGTTTTGGTTGAACTATCCCTTTAATGACAAGCGGTAGCATGTTTAGTACAATTCTGCTGTTACAAGACCTGCAGGCATCTAACATGCAGGCGCGCATCTGTTTTTCTATAAACTGTTTACTTTCGCTTTAGACATAACCAACTGTGTTTATAAAAACCTTGTTTGTTTTGACAGTATTAGAACAATCAATATCGCGAAAGATAATTTATTCCAGTGATCGGGCGCTGTTTGACAGGCTTTTTCGTGGCACCTTACACTTCAGTGTAGCGCTCAGAACCTCGCATGTCTCGGAACTAGAATGAAGACGAATTAAATGTGATTGCGAATAAGTGCAGTGCTCCTTGGGTGTAACTCTACCGCGGAGTTAACATTTAATGTGACTGTATGAACAGTATGTATTGGGACGGAGGCGCCAGAACTGCAATTCATAGAATGTGCGCTGTAGTACCATAACGATATTTAATCAAAAGCAGATCGTGGAGACATTTCAATAGTCCACGATCAAAAATCGTGATATCGCACACACCTGTGTCAAAGAAGTGTACATTTGACGTCTTTTGGCTCCATGTGAGGTAAAGCAGAAGTAATGAGTCCGTCTCTGTTCACAAACAGCACGCGTGGCTGTAAAATCAGACCCAAACACCCGGCGGGGCTCCACGCAGTCTATTCAAGTTATGCAACATTTGTCTCTCTCTCTCAGTCTCTTTTCATCATTAGTTAATGATCAATTCTGTAAGTATGAATGTTTTAACATTTGATTATGTAAAAGCACTAACAGTTGTTGATTTGTAAATACCCCCATAACATAACAAAAGAGAAAAGAAAAGATTTGGTGACTTGTTTAACAAATTGTTTGACTTGTACACAAACAAGTCCCTTTTAGCATGGCCTGTGTATTTAGTTTAGCATTATTTTAGTTTAGTTTAGTTTATCCCACGACTCTACATACAGTAGGACAAATGGTTTGGAGGTTAAATGGATGTTATTTAATATAAACAGGAAAGCAGAGAGAAAAAAAGTTTGGTTGTAAATCAAACAGTTTGCTAAATAAAATGGGGCAGAAAGCTAAGAGGATCCAGCACCATGGACAGCAAATTCTTCAAGGCAGGACATGTAAACCCTTCTTTTGAAAACGTGCGGGAAGGTTAAGAGTTTAAAACATGAATCATGTCCATTTGATGTGAATGTAAATGAGTTGTGCAAAGTCAATGTCAACAAATGCTTTTACTCTGCAAAAGTTTAAATGGGAACTTCAATCGTAAAGAAAGAACTTTAAAAAAGCCATTATTGAATCATACATTGAGTGGCTAAATGCCAGCGTGACATTTTCAACCATTAACAAACAAAAAGTTGGACAAATGCACTCTCAAGCGCACTGTTGACTCTCAATATAGTACATACATGTACATAAATAGCATCAGTATGTTTTGAAGCCTTTTAAAAATTAAAGAATTCAAAAACCTACTTGGAAAGATTTCTTAGAAATATCCAGCTAGTTACACAATGTCATTTCCTGACCTCTTGAAAACGGCACATATACTGAAGGCCAGACTCATGTCAAAAAACTATATTAAATCGAATGGGACATTTCATGTAATTTTAAAGTAAAATACTGTTACATTTACAGTCTTTTGAAGTGATAGATAAAGTCCTCTTATAATTTTGGTGAAAAACTGTAAATTGACATTCCCAGAATTCCCTGTATGATAGCTCACGCTTTTTTTTTTTTGTTTTCATTTGAAAAATGTTTCTTTTCTTATTAGTTATGGTAGCATTGGTTGATGACATCTTATTTTTAGTATAATATTGTGGTTACCAGTGATGGGATATATTTGTTAATATTTGTTTTATCTGTGTATTTTTGTACAGTGTACATTATGATGCCTAAATTCAAATTATTAATTTTAGTTTTAAGCTTTTTTCTTTATTTAGAAAAAAATATCCCAGTCATCAGCAATACTGTAACATAAATAATGGACATTTCAATATCTAAATTTAAATTTTTTAATAATAAGACATCCGTTTTTACTATCTTAAGTTTTTTGTGAAAATAGTTTTTGTGAAAGACTATATTTCTTTCAAGTGAATGCCACTCCCTTTGATAATTTATCTAATGTGATGACATTTTACTAAATATTAAATTCATATTTAATAGTGTCCAAATGCTTTTAGAAATCTGTATTGCTCAGCAGGCTAGCGTGGCCTTTGTGTGACATTTTCATCACCCAGAAAGGTTGCGAGTGGACAGTCCAGCATAGCACTCTGTACACAGTCCAGATTTATTTGGCAACATTGCTCTTTAGAGGGTCCGCATGAAGACACCGCTGGTGGGCCACATGCACTTAGCTGTGTTTGTGTTTGGTTCAGATGGGTTGTTATGGAACTGGCAGGCTGCATATGCATACAGCTGATCTGGCAGGCTGTGTATGTGATCTTACGTTGAACCAGCCTGCAGGGGACGCCTCCTATGCGTTTGGGAAATAATCTATGTATTTTAGCAAAGCTGTTAATATGGCATGAAACGGGGTGGCAGAAGTCTTCACGTTTGGCTGCATGTTCATGTAGTGTGCAGCGCTTAAACCCGCATGCTATTGAATCACGCTAATGTTGTGGCAGCAATGAGACTTACCTTTGACCCCTCGCACTGGCTCACATGGCTCATCATGATGGCGTACAGTGAACTGCTTTAAACAAATTTTTGATTTTGAGCAATGATTTTCAGATGAGTAGTCATTGCTGAGGTTATGTACATGTGAATCATGTTGGACTTTAATTGCCTTATGCTTTTTTTTATTTGTAACGTTTTTAGCCACATGGAAAATAACGCAAGCTATATGCTTTGCTATTCCATTGTTTTGCAACAATTTGAGGCATTTTAGAAGATATTTGAAAGGTGTTTCACATGTTTCTCCAGCAGTATTACACCTTGTACTGGCACTTTTGTCTGTTTTTTGTCTTGGCCAGTTGCAGAGCACAGCTGGTCCTGTGAATACTGAGTGCACCTTAACAATTACATTTATACATGTATACATTTTGCACAGTATATACAGTAAATAAATCTATTATATTAATCTATCTAAAATACATATCTAAAATTTTAAATATGTATTATACTTCTTATAATAAATACAAAAACACATTTGAATTGTTTTTAATTGTAATTTTTATGTGCATTTTTAAAGAACTTAATGTACATCATTTAATCAGTTTTATATTTTAATGTTGCGTGTGTATACGTAAACAAATATGTAATGTTTAAAAATTATACTGTCTATATATTAATATATAAAACCTATAATAAAACAGCTATAATCTTTAGTTACTTCCTTCAAGATATACAAGTGTATATCTATATTTAAATACATTATAATTTCCAAATTTTAATTTGGTGTGTGTGTGTGTGTGGTACACACACACACCCACACACACACACACATAATATATATAATAATATATATATATATATCTATCTATATATATATGCACTACGTGAGTCCACAGCCAATATACATTAATATATCTAAGAAACTGTGTGTCTGTTTGTTCCACTAGATGTCAGCATTGTATGTCTATGTATTGTTGCTCAGCCAACTTTGTTCCTTTTTACTTGTTGCTTCTCGAGTATTAAATAAGCCAATCACATTTTTTTTTTAAATAATTTCCCCTTATCTATATATTGTTTATTATCATTATAATATGTACAATTATTATGATTGTAATGGGTATTACTTGCATTCACAACGTTTTATAATTTATTGCAATGATTATGTCAAGTCTTAAATTGTATACAGTTCAACTACTTTTTATATGTTCTTATGCTGTACTTTTTATGAATGCTTTTAAAACAGGCTGCATTGTAACAGTCACAATTATTATTTTTGTTGTTTGTATCATAAGACTGCACAGAGGAATGTGAACTATAAGCTTTAGAAGATGAGAAATACTCCATCCTGTGATCTCAGGATAACACTCCATCCTGAGCAATTGTACTTGTGCATCAGATAAGTGTTTTCATGGTGCACTTGCAGAGGTTTAGAGAGTATCATTCTTTAGTGAAGTGGAGATGACAGTGATTGGTTGTTTGGGTGAAGAGTAGTCATGTTGGATCTGCAGTCTTTTTGAGTTGAGCTGCTTAGGTTAAGATGGCTTTGTGCTGATTAATTAAAAACACAGACACAACAGCGACCCTGTCAAGCTTTTAGCATCAGCAACATAAGACTCAATTTTTACATTTTAGTTTATGATGTGTAGATAGTAGGTATAAGGTCTTTTACATTTGTAATATTTTGCTATATTTTAATTTAATTTAGTATTTACTATTTGTTTCTGTGCACTGGAAGCCTCTTCTGTCACCAAGACAAATTCCTACTCATCTGGGAAAAGAAAACAAACAAACAAACCTAAACGGACCTAAGCTGGTCTTAGCTGGTTTTAACTGATTTTAGATGGTTTAAGCTGGTCTGCCAGTAAGCTGGTCTTAGCTGGTTTCAACTGAATTTAGATGGTTTAAGCTAAGATGGTTTTAGACAAATCATTCCCTGAATAAAGTATAAATCAAATTTTTTGTGTGTGCTAATGTTAACATTATTAAAAACCTGATAAGTTACTGGAAGAATTAATGTTACTGGAAAAATGTTTGCTCATAACTTTGAGAGAACCTCAGAACATTCCCTGTTAGCTGCGTATCAGGAAAAATACATATCGACTGACCAACTAACATGACCACAGCCATCCCAAAGGGGACTGAAGAGGTTGAAAGGCTCAAAATAAAATATAATATCCCTATTATAGGATATTAATGAGGAATACGTATATTTTAAAAACTCTCCCTGTCTCACTTAATCAAATCCTATGTGGCTTCCTATGTGGTTTGTATTCTTCTCTCTAGTTAAGAGAATGATCACAGCACTCATACTGCAGTCCCCAACTGCTGCTTTTATTGGAGGCCACAAAAATTGTCATGTAGAAAGGCTGTTGTCTGAAACACTTGTTGTTATGTAGTGCCCAAACTGATATGGAGGAGAGCTACCTCCCTGTGGATTGCTTTTTAAGCTGCCTTCTGTCTCACTGATGCCTTGAGCTGTCATTGTGGAAACTGAAAGGTGCGCGCAAAGACATCCAGCAGTTTCTCTCTCTCTTTCTCTGTTTTCACCACTGGTCTCTGGTTTATATGCATTTAGATTAATATCATGCATATCGCTACAAAGGTCTAATAAATAATAAGTGATCATGTAATCAGATTTATAGGTTTGCCATCCAAAAGATTCATTAATAATGCATGAGCAATCACTGCACTTGCACACACGAAATGCCTGTTTTTTTTTTGTTTTTTTTATGCAAAGCGTTGGAACCACATTCTCATAGACAGATAACAGATGCAAGTAGCATTTTTTTGAAAGCCAGCCATTTATAACATATATCAGTAGTGCAAGTCTGACAAGCATCATAAAATGCCTATTTGATTGGTCCTGCAATTATTAATTATGCCTCACATGACCTTCTTCTTTGAACCTTCTCCATATGCAAATGCACTGCAGATGCCATGGCAACGTGTCTTAGTTATTTCAGTGCCATAACACTGGATATCCAAGCAACTAAATCTCTTCCGTATGCTTTTAGTAGACATATATTTAATCAGTTCATCTCCACTGATTTACATTAGTTATTTTAGATCATTGACATGTTGGGGATCATCATCATCAGTGTCACATTTAGATTTTTGAATAAATGAGTCAAGAATAATTATAAGTTTCATAAAATGTTCACAGTAATGTTAAGAACCCTCAATATCTAATAACTTTAATACCCGTTTTAACGTAAGAGCAGGTGAGGCCATTTGTATCTTGAATGTGCGAGACTTCCGGTGTCATTTGCTTACAACTATTTTAGCTGAACAGTTATGCTGCTTGATTTTGCAAACTGGTATTTGTTATCGTATTATTTTAATTTATTATCGTAACACACTAGTTCTTAGCGCACATTCGTTTACTAGAAAGCTGGATAATTTCATAAATTTCAGGTGAAATTCGTTAATATTAAAAATTAAAAATAGATTTTATGGCTTTAGCGAAATGTAAACAGTTAAACAATTGTAAGAATAATAATAAAATTCATTAAAACAACAAAAATGGTCGAAACCACCTCTGTGTCTCCATCGGGGGAAAATGTCATTAATGCAGTTTTTAAGTATTTGAAAAAGCACCCCCTTGTCTAATGTTAAGGTCTTTACTAAAAGCTATTGTTATTATATAAATTTTTATAGGCTAAAACATATGCATGACCAGCAGGTGGCAGGATTTATGAGCTGCAGGTGCATGTGCTCTCTCTTTCTCTCTCTCTCTCTCTCTCTCTCTCTCTCTCTCTCTGGTCGTAAGGGAGGACAGACGCACCTGCATCTCTCCACTGACCGCTCATTCACAAGAGGACATTACATCTCCAGAAGCTGAATTTTTGCCTCATGGAGTTTTCATTCTTGCTTTATTTCCCCGTGTTTATTTGCTAAAGTTTTGGCGAAGTGTAATGAGGGTTTGAGGATGCGTTTATTGGAGATGTATCACTGATGCGCATCTCGCTCAGTATCCAGCAGAACATCAGCATGATGGAATAGGCGTTTCTCTCACCTCCTTCACAATGGGATTATTCAAACTTTATTTTACGCTTTGCACTCTCGGACTTTTCTGTGGTAAGCTTGGTATTTGTCAGATGTCTTATTGCTAGTGAATTTCGGCAACGGGATGGGTGCTGCTAGTTATGGGATGGTTACATTTTGCTTAGTGTGTGGTCACAATTAATATTTATAGTGTTTGAGAAACCGAAATGTTGAGACATTTGTACAAATATTTAAGTATTCTATATAAATGTGTTCTAGGTTATTTAAAATTTGTATATTTAACGTATAATAAAACCGAAAAAGAATTTTAAAAATGCAACTGTGAAATACCTGTTAACTGTAAGTTAGCTTACCATAAATTAAAAAAGTTATGCATGTAATACTGTAAAATACTTTATTTTTTATTTTATGCTATTTTTATTTATTTTTGTATTTGAGGGGGTTGACTATCTATACTTTATAATTATCAAGGCTACATAGTTTAATATAATTAAATTATATAATGTG
Organism: Sinocyclocheilus anophthalmus; assembly: GCA_018155175.1. NCBI lineage: Eukaryota > Metazoa > Chordata > Actinopteri > Cypriniformes > Cyprinidae > Sinocyclocheilus > Sinocyclocheilus anophthalmus. The sequence goes on from JADLZN010009794.1 coordinate 209,991, forward strand.
TATTACATTTAGATTTTCTGTGATTTTTTTGTGTGAGTTTGTGTGAGTAAAACTGAGCATATGTTTATTATGCTCAGTGTTGATTAACCTGAATATATATACTACCGCTCAAAAGTTTGGATCAGTAAGACTTGTAATGTTTTTTAAAGAAGTCTCATTCTAATAATAAATCAAGCATATTAGAATGAATTCTGAAGGATCATGTGACACTTTATACTGGAGTAATGGCTGATGGAAATTCAGCTTCGCATCACAGAAATAAATTATATTTTTAAGGATATTAAAATAGAAACCATTATATTATATTGTAATAACATTTTGCAAGATTACTGTTTTTTTCTGTATTTTTTATCAAATAAATGCAGCCTTGATGACGAAGAGACTCTTTCAAAACATATACAGTCTCCTGACCTAAACTTTTGAGCGGTAGTGTATATATATTATGAGGCCTTCTATTTTATCAGATGTATTATTATGTTGGTCATCTGTATATGTAATTATACTATAGCAGATATTTTTATTAAAGTGTTATTTTCTATACACAATATTATCACTTAACAATATATATTTAATTGCTTTTATTCAATTCTGTTTGTAAGTGATTCCTTATGCTTATGTTCCTTAGTTTCAGGTTTCGGGGTTGATCCAGCATTACATGTGGATATCTTCCAGGAGTTTGATAATGTGAAGTCAAGTGCTGGAGTTTCCCAGGTCCACGGGTTCCATAATGAGAGCAGAGCATATCTGTTTGAAGGTGCGTATAACTGTCATTTAACACGTCAATCGAACTGGCATGTGATTCTTTGCTTTTGTTTTAGTGTCATAGTGTAACTGACATCACAGCAGCTTTTCAGAAAAAAAAAACGCATTGACAGTGAGCTTCATCAGTTTAGAGAAATTGGAATCCATTGTCAACATCTGGTGAGAGGAAACAGCCAAACAGACAGCTGGTTTAGAACGGCATAATTCCAGATCCCACTTAATCTCTCATGAAAAATGGATCAACCCAACAGTGAAGCATCAATCCCAGGAGTAAACAGGCTCCTGTGTTGAGCAGCAAGTTCTTGCCCATCAAAGAATTGTCATCCCATTCAGGAGATGTGATTAATGAGGACAGCAAGTAGAGAAGGGAATAACGTCTGGCTCCACGGCTCACTCTGAATGCCAGGATGAAGCTGTTTATGGCTCTAGAGTTACAGTATAATAAATTGAACCAGTTACCAAAGAAGTCGGTTTCTAGGGCTTTTAAAATTAAGTTTTTCATGTCATTGACTGCTGCTCTTTCCAGTCTTGTATACTATTTTATTCTCTTTTCTACTTTACTCTTTCTACAATTATGATGAATAGAAAAGTTACCAACCAAAGTATTCAGCTAAGTTTTGAATTCAGATATGTGAAATGATTTTTTGTTATTGACTGCTGGTCACCTATTCTATTCTATTCTATTCTATTCTATTCTGTTCTATTCTGTTTCTATTCCTATTCTTGGTCTAATTTATTAATACATTTTGTTCTGTTATATTTGTCTACCATATACTATTAATTCTATTCATGCTCTAGTGTATTCTATTCTATTTTGTTCTGTTCTATGTGTGATATGGTATTGTATTATTTTATTCTCTATTCTTTGTGTAGTCTGTACCCGCTCTAGTGTATTCTGTTCTATATCTAATCTATTCTACGCCTTGTCTGTTCTATATCTGATCTATTCTATTCTATTCTTTCTATTCTGTTTTTTTCTACTTTATTAATCTATTTTGTTCTGTTCTATTTGTTTATTCTCTGCTATTAAATCTTTATTCTATTCTATTTCTGATCTACTGTATTTTGTTTATTTATTCTCTATTCCTTGCTGTATTCTGTTCTATTCTTGTCTTCTCTTGCATTCTATTTTATTTGGTTCTATTCTATTCTTTGTTCATTCTATTCAATTTTGGATCTAATATATTCTGTTCTATTCTGTTTTATTAAATGTCTGGTCTACTGTATTCTTTTCTATTTTGTTTTATTCTATTCTTTGTCTGTTCTATTCTACATTATCCTATCTGTATTCTGTCTCCATTATTCTATTCATATCTACTGTATTTAATTATTTAATGCTCTATTTGTTGTGTTGTTTACTGTATTTGGTTCTGTGTCTGCTCTTCTATTCTATTCTCTTTTTTGCTCTATTCTACTATTTCTGTTCTTTGTTCTGTTCTATTCTATTCCACTCTATTTATTTGGAGGGTGGTTTTAGCAGACCCCTTTCTATAGCATCGGTGTCCCTCTGGTGATTTATAGCTGGTTGTTTATCCAGATTGACATCCCACTTTGAGCAGTTTGGGGTTAAATGTCTTGCTCAAGGGCAAAATGGTGATGGTCATTCTCTGCTTTCTGGCTCAACCATTCTTCAGCACCTTAGGACAAAACCACCAACCTTTTATTTTACTTAAGCGCTGTGCTGTCACCATTCCCATGACCTATGATGATGACAGATTTTTATGCATGCAGTAATGTTCTAGGTTTGCAGTTAGCCAGCATCTGTGTCATCACTTCTGTTCCGCACTGCAGTATGAATGGTTTATGAGACGTTGCTGCTCTGGGGAATGTATTCATACTGTATAGACTGTGCGTGTACAACTGTACACCCATAAATGTACACACACACATTGCATTAGACAGACTTAGGATGCATGCATATTTGGTAGAAAAAAAGTCTGACATTCTAGGATAAGCAGGAGCATTTGATATGAGTGGAGGCAATAGTCTTGTTCTAATTTGGGAAGGTGGCACCTCAACAGTATTGATTGGCACTCCAGTAAATGCCAGTGGGATTGTGGAATTGGGATCTAACAGACAGGCTTCGAGACAAGGTCATAAATGTGCAGAATGCAGATGAGAGACCTATCAATGTCCGTCAATGACATCCATGCTGTGCTGTTTATACAGGAGAAGAAAGAAGAAAAGAGAAGAGGGGAGGAGGAGGAGAAGATATTAAAGATAATTCAAGGCTAAACATATTATAATGCCGCTGTAGCCAGACATTGTGGTATTGAGTAAGTGCAAGTGGGTGGTATGAACAAAATCTTGTATCATGGTATGTGTAATTTTCTATCACAGTTATATTTTTATCACAGTACACTCACAGAAAAAAGTAAAGATCTGTCACTGGGGCTGTACCCCAAAAGGCACTAATTCGTACTTGTAAAGTACTAAAATGGTACTAATATGTGCAATTAACTTGTAAATAAGGTACAAAGATGTACATTTTTACCTTTTGTACCTTAGGGGAACATTTCAAAGAAAGCTTTGCACCTTTTATCTGAGAGTGTAGTTATATTTGTTGGAAATTCAACAAAAATAGTTTATATATTACTTTAAAAAAAAACTTGGAGAATGGATTGAAAGGTATAGACCTAAAATGAAAATTCTATCAATATTTACTCATCATTATTAACCTATATGACTTTTATGGAATGCAAAACATGAATTTTGAAATATCCTGTACACTGAAAGTGAACGAGGACTGAGGCTGTCAAGTTCCAAAATGTCAAATTAAGCACAAAAAAATCATAAAATTGGTCCATATATCTTGTAGAAGTCAGTTGATAGCAAAGATAGAAAAATGACAATGACTGAGTAGATTCTTTTCAATGAATCTGTTGATTCAGTTCACAAATCCTGAATGATTCATTCATGAATTAAATTAATGAGCTAACTGAATCAGTTACAGTTACTGTAAGTCTGAGTGTGGCTGTGTTTCATTGAATAACTTGTCCTGACTGAATGAATGAATGAGTCAATGGATGGAGCAGTGCGGAAGCAAGCAATAAAATAAATAAGTTTGGCACAATTGTACCTCTTCTGTCAGACCTGGTGCTGACTGGATCTTTTTAAGTGCCAGGATCAGATTCCTGCTCATTCATCAGCTATTTGAGCATGCAGCAGCCAAGAGGGACATCAGCTAAGTGCACTGATGCGGTCTGGACCAGACAAATACTCTGTCTCTTGTATCACTCATCCTGCATTCCCCAGCTGAGATTCCATGTCTCGACTTTGTGTCTGCAGCAGTACGATGGCATATTTTGCAGAGACTTAAATGGATACTTCACCCAAAAATGAAAATTCTGACTTAATTTACTCACCCACATGTTATTTCAAACCTAACTTTCTTTGTTATGTAGAACACAAATTGAGATGCTTAGCTAATTAAAATGACACAAGTGTGAGTAAATGAATTTTCATTTTTGTGCAAACTGTTCCTTTAATACATGCATCTGGGGCATTTCTACAAACCAAACCACTGCTTTGAGGCACAGAATAATGGACCTCTACCTTCTGATTAATGCGATGTTAACTTGAGGAGAGAGTTCGTTTTGTCATTATAATAGGCCTTGAATAATTCATCAAAATAATTTTTTTTTTTTTACATTGACTTTAAATTTTCATTAAGGTACATTGGACACACTTTTAAGTGCTTGCATCATAAGTAGCCTGACTTGTGATCAATTTAAATACTTTTTACATGTAATTGCTCCTATTATTGGTGGCACGGATACTCAGCATCATTAGGAAAACTCACCAGCAATCTTCTTAAAGGTTTTTAATTTCAATTCTGCCAGAATAGTGTCACCCGAGTTACATAATTTGCATCACAGTGTGTTTCTTGCTCCCAGGAGCCCAGTTCTCGTTTATCATTATTAAAGTTATTGGTTCTCTTGAGGCGTAGCTGGGCTGTGGTGTTTGATAACTTGGAGCGATTGATTACAGATTCAGATTACTTTCTTGCTCAGTGGTGATTGTGTCCTCATGGCCTAGAAATTAGGAACGCTAATGTTCCTTAAATGAGATGAATAAAGTAGCATTTTTGATGTTTATTTAAAAACTAACTGATATATAAATGTTTGTTATATTATTAAATATATTTGATTTGTGTTTATTAAATATTTAATTTATTATTTATATATTTATATTTCAATATTTAGCTAACTAAATTGGTTACTTATTTATTAAAATTCAATATTTTGCTGACTCGGTACAAATCTGTACAGATTTGTAACTATTTATTTACTAATTACATTTATGACTTTAGCTCCTTTATAGATTTAACTTTGTTGTCTGTAGTTTGTTTATATTTAAGATTTTGCCTGCTAGTTTGTAACATTTATTTGTTTACTTAAAGTAATGTTTTGATGACTATCTGTACAGTTTGTAACCATTTTATTTTATATTTTATATTTATATTTATATTTATATTATATTTATATTTATATTTATATTTAGTTCACTTTTTTCTGTACAAATTAATTTGTTTATATTTAATATTTTGCTAACTCTCTGCACATATTTATTGATTTATTTGTTTATTTATTTATAGCTAACTTTATCTGTACAGATTTGTAACTATTTATTTATTTATTTTAATTTTTTAATTTTACAATGCGGTGTAATCTTGATTTAATAGTCTATACTGGTATCAGCCTCTAATTTCCTTGTGGAAAATCATCAACAATTCCCAGCTGCTCTCTGACCTTTAAATGCTGCAATTGAACGACTAGCCTTTGATTTACAGCACATTAATACAACCCTCAATCATTAGCGGATAGAAGAATAGTGCATCTGAGACGAAGTGTCAATCCAATGGGAATCAATTTGGAGAGGTGTCCAAAAAAGGTGTTTTCCTAGCACTCCCCCAGAGGATTTTAGTGCTGATACTTGTGAACTGTCCTGGAATCCATTAGATCAGCTGTGGTGTCCTCTGCGGATTGTCGAGGTTACCAGGTTAGCTTCGGCTCACTGTCGTACAGTGTATTTGATTAATGAAGGGGCTGAAACTCCGCCTCATTCCTGGTGTACAATAGGCTCACGGCTGCGGCTTACAGCTCCCCTGAGCTTTACTTGACAATAGCTACAGAACATTAGTGTTCCCCAGTTGGCCTTTGTGTGAGAGGACCAGACCCAGATATTTCTTATGTTTTGACAGGACTGATTTAAACATTCATCCCTGAGGAGACAGTCAACTTCCTGTGTCCTCCTCATCCAACTCATCAGCTCTCCCAGTGTGTTTTCTCCTTCCTTCTGTCTCCTTTTTTTATTTCTGTTCTATTGCCACTCACATCAGTGTCAGACTGACTGCAGTGATTATTACGTTGTCATGCAAAATTTTATGTTAGAATTCCAGTGTTCATCTCAATGGTTGTTGCTCAGCGACTGCCATCTTTGCTCATGGGCCCTATAGGTTTCTAGGTAACTGGTAAATAAATATACATACTATAGGGGTGGGGGGGGTGGTGTTAGAGTTTTTCCATTGTCCTAAACCCTAGCAACTATCCTGGTCTGTGATGTCACAAGGCAGCAATTCAATAAAATATCTGTAATTTATATGTTGTTTTGGCACAAAATGACATTAATGGCAAAAAATGCTTTTTGAGTGCAGATGGTATAGTTTCTTACCTGCTGGCACTAACCGGACTAGCCAAACTTTGACCCCTTGGTATTTATCATTCTCATTTATTCTGCTTAGTTCAGTATTCACACTGGCTCCAGAGTGGATATTTAAACATAAATATCACCAGATGGTCCCGTTGGCTCAAAACGGCCATCATAGTTTCATAGCTACATCATGGTCAGGAAACTAAAGACCGTTTCTGCCTCTAAGCCACTTTTCTTGGTACCAATAGCCTAAATTTTTAACAAATTCAATTACAAGCTGATGATTGTGTTGAATACATAGCTTGGCCACACAGTGTTGGATGGATCATACACATCTGTGTGACCTGTTCTGGGATCTATAATATATAAAGTATGTAATATCTTCTTTAATATATAAAGACATGTAAGATCATATATTCAGTTGATCAAAGTTGAATGGACAAATGTCTCAGAATTTCTCCTTCACTGATTTTGTCACTCTCTCCATCAGGCACATCAAGGAATGCAAGAGCTTCCCTCAAGACAGCAGAGAGAATTCTTCAGAAGCTGAGAGGAAGAACTGAGTTCACTCTTCTACTGACCATCAAACAGGAGAAATTCAGCTCCGGAGTGCTGCTGTCCATCCACTATGGAGATCAGAGGTATCTTATCAATCTATCTCTCTCTGTCTGTCCATCCCTTCATCCATCCGTCTGTCTATCTGTGTTTCTTTTTGTCTCTCCATCCATTCCATCTCTCTCTACCTATCTGTCTATCTATCTATCTATCTATCTTTCTATCTATCCATCTATCTATCTATCCATCTATCCATCATCCATCCATCCATCTATCCATCTATCTCTCATCTACTATCTATCTATCTATCTATCTATCTATCTGTCTGTCTGTCTGTCTGTCTGTCTGTCTGTCTGTCTGTCTTTTCGTCTGTCCATCTATTCCATCTGTTGGTTGATCAGTCGATCAGTCTGTCCGTCCACCATCCAATCCTCCCACCCTCCTTCCTGCTGTCCAATTGCCATCATCCATCTCCTTCTACCCTCCTTCCTCCCTCCTCCACCCCTCCCTCCTCCCTTTATCCCTTGATTCATCATCCCTCCCTCATCCCTCCAAGACCTTCCCTCCATCCCTCCCTCCCTCCTTCCTTCCTCCTTACATCCATCCATCCATCCATCCATTCATCCATTCATCCATCCACCCCTCAGCTTGTCTATCTATTTTGACTGTCTGTGCTGTCATTCTTGCTGTAGGCTTTTGCTCCTGTAAAACCTTCTTTCTATTTTTTTTCTGTTTTGATTTACTGTTCCTCAGAGGAACACATAATCTGTTCTCCTGATGGAATGTCTGTAACACTTCTGATTGGGGTGTCCACTGACATTTCTTAAACACACACAGTATTGATTTTACCACCTCTTTAAGGTCAGCACTTGGAGTCCAGGCCAGGAGATTCACGGATCACTGCTCCTCTTCATATTCATTCAAAACTCCTACATTCCCTTGAGCAGCATTATTCCCTGCTGCTTTGCCACATTCCAGAATTTAATAATGACTGCTTGGCAGCTTAACCTGCTGAAGTCTTGTGCATGGGGACATTAAGGCTAACAGTAAACATTTTGGCAGCTGTTATTTCCTGGAGTTCTTAGATTTCAAGCTTGATTATGACTTTTCACAAGGGTAAATCTGTTTTCTTGGCTTCCTCCTCAGGTTTCTGGAAGTAGAGAGCAGCGGTCTGCGTAATGAGATCCGTCTCTTCTTCCAAACCTCAGACCAGCGGCAGCAGAGAGAGGTCTTCCCCTATAGTCTAGCAGATGGACATTGGCACAAAGTCTCCTTGGCATTCAGCGCCACCCAAGTGGTGCTCCATATTGACTGCAACAGGTGAATGGCTTGAGAACTACCAGAGATAGATTTTAATGCCTCATAGTAGTCCGTATCAATGTCCACTCATGTGTTGCTTTTTATTTATGCTTTCTTTCAGAATTTACGAAAGGATTGTGGAGATGCCATCTATGGACTTTCCCAGAGGAACAAACATCTGGCTTGGTCAAAGAAATGACGCCCATGGGTTTTTCAGGGTACAACATAATCTTGTAAATTTAAAATAGACCATACAATATGCAAAACTGTACATTTGTCTTGTCTACATCTCTGACTTTCTTTCTACCATGTCTTTCTCTCAGGGAGTGATGCAGAATGTTCAGTTGGTAGTCGTACCCCATGGATACATCGTCCAATGTCCAGATCTCAACCGTAGTAAGTGCATACTCTCAGAAAAAAATAACTATGCACTTTGTTTACTTGCTGATCTGGAAATGCTATTAATGCATGTCCACCACTTTTGCAGCTTGTCCCACTTGTAATGATTTCCATGGGCTGGTTCAGAAGATCATGGAACTTCAAGATATTTTGGCTAAAACATCACACAAGGTAAGTTTTTATTATTCTGTGCTAATGCAAAACAGTTGTTCATTTTTGTCACAGTTTCATTAATTTCATTCTGTGCAATGAATTTAAATTAGTAATTTTTGTTGAAGGTTATTTAATCAATTTGCATTGGGGCTACATGAATAATAAATAAATAATTTGAGCAGCGAAATTCCAGTTTCCAGCATGCATTGCATGGAACTTGATGAGAAGTGTACATGTTGAAATTAAGTGTTATTTTTGAGTTTTTGAGCAAAATGACAAAAAAAGACTGAAAATGACTTTAAATGAGGGCTACAATTTCAACGCTATTTCAGTACTAGTACTACTAGTACTATTTCTACTCGAAAATTTTACATTTAATTCAGTGTTACTTGTGGTTTCTTTGTAATTAATTCTAAAATGTACTAGGTATTCAGGTAGTTTATTCTGTCTCATTTTATTGGTGCTTACTTGATTCTCTTTCCACTATGCAAGGTTTATAGTGATGGTTTGGATGTCAGTAGTTTTATGTGCTATGTGCCTTCATAAATCTCTTATTTCCCTCTCCTTCTAACATTTTTTTTTTGCTTGCTCATCATTTTTTATATCGCCTCCCTCTATTGATTCATCATTCAGTCTCACCCTCTCTTCTTTCCCATGTCTTCATTGTGCTGTAGTTGGCATTTGCCGAAGATAAGATGAAGTACTTGGATAGCTGTTACTGTGAGAGGACATGCACCCTAAATGGAGAGATATACAGGGACGATGATGCTTGGATAGATGGATGCAGAAATTGCACATGCTCAGTAAGTTCATGTATTGCCTGGACGGGGTGAATTGGAATTTAAAAAAGAGATGGCTCTCCAAACTACAAACTCAAGAACCATTCACAATTAAAGCAATTTTCAGCGACAAAGCAACTGGAAGTCATTCCATTCAGTAAAAGCTGAGACAACATGACTGACAGTACAAATTATGCAAATGAGCAGTGATGTGATGTGACTACTACTGCTGCTACTACTGTGGGAGCTTGTTTCCACAGTATCCTACAGAGCCTCTAAGAGGATATGAGGATGTAAAAAATATGAGATAAGAGGAAAAATTATATTTCAATGCCTTTGCATTCTCTCACAAAACTATAAAAAAATTTTACCATCACCAAGTCCTTCCCATCAACAGCTCCAAGATATCCAAACTCATTATACATTCACTGAAGATAAGATGTTAAGATTTGCTTTCATGTATGAGAATCATGAGGTTTCAGTTTATAATTTAATGTTTAAATTTTGTATAATAATATGCATTGATATTAATATCTTTATTTATTAATATTTATTTACAGTAATATGTTTATCAATGTTTATTTTTATAATTTTTTTTATTTTTCTTACACCATTGGCATTTTTGTAAATATTTTTACTGGAAAACTAGACAAAAAAATACTAAATATTTATCAGTAAACCGTACAGAAAGTTGGCAAGTTAAGCTGTTTTGTCACCGTCAGTGTGGGAACGCACACCCTCAAGATTAGTTGCTTCACACCTTAATATTTGTTGAGCTTTGTTTTAGTTGTGAAGATTTTGAAGACATAACATTCTGATTTGCCATCAGCATTCATGACAGTCACTGTCTGATTCTGTAATTTTATGTTACAGAATCGTGTGATTGTGAAGCTCTTTTATTGATGATGATGGTGTGTGTGTGTGTGTTTTCCAACCTTCAGGAAGTACAGTGGGAGTTGTGATGGAAAAAAAAGGAAAGAGGGTTTATTTTCTGCCCACCCCCTCAGTGTCCCCCTGATACAGCTCCAATCTACATGCCTGGAGCTTGCTGTAAAGAATGCCAGTGTGAGTATACACACAAACACACACACACACACACACACACACACACACACGCACGCAAAAAATTGAGGCCATGCATCTATAAAGGTGCATATTTTTTTTTACAACTTTTCTTCTCTCTCCCTTTGTTTCATGTTTGCTCCTTTATATCTCCATCATCTCTCTTTGCTATCTTTCTTTCCACCAAAATCTTTTATATAATCATGCCGCGGTCTTGATGACAAACTGACCACATCCCAGTGTTGCTAGGATACCGCTGCCACAAATGCGAATGTCAACACACACACAACGCAGTCACACGCTTTCTCTGGTATCATTAATAATTCAAGGCCAGTGTGCAGTATGTTGTGTTTGAGTGAGCAGAGCTAATATGCAGAAGCTAATAGCAGTTTGACTGATGACCAGGGCTTTATTTAACATTGCGCTCTGGTAGGCTTAATCTAACATGCTTGTCCGATCGATGGTTACTGGTTCACATTCTAAAGCACTTTGTTTTGGCTCTGTCCTCTTAATTTCTTGTCTGGATCTCATTTTTGGTTTTTTTTTCTCTTTATATCTTTTCGGCTTTAGCCGTGTGTCTGTTCAGAGGAAGGGTGTACGTGGAAGGTGATCGTAAGAGCGTACATGACTCTGAGGGAAACTGTCTGCTGTTTGAATGCATGGTAAGTATTAGTGGAACTGCAGACCAGTGGTCTGAACATTTTTAACAGACCCAGACAAAATCTGACTTTGTGCATTTTTTTTGCACTTATTTTTGGAGGAAAACGTCCAAATTCTGTTGGCTGGATATTCTAATTGGATTCCCATGAATGATATGAATTCAGATTCTGCAGAAATCTGAATTCTGCTGGCGAAGATTGTGACTTGTTCTGGTTATGACTTGCAATCCCAATCAGTGTTTGAACCAGAATTTGAATTCTACCTCGGCCTAATTATGAATCTGAATTCCAAAGCGGTTGAATGTCTGTGCCTGGTTGTGAATTTGAATTTCAGGCAGCATTTGAATTTGAATTCTATCTGTGCCTGGTTATGAATTAGAATTTCAGGCAGAATATGAATTCTGTCTCTGCCTGGTTATGAATTCAGTCAGAATTTTTATAAATTTTGTATGGGCCTGGTTATAAATTGGATTTCAGGCAGAGTTTGAATTCTGACTGAGCTTGTCTATAAATTTGAATTCCAAGCAGCATTTGATTTTGAAAATCCATATTTGATTTGAACATGATAGCTGGTTTCTAGCTCATCCAAGCTGATCATTAACTGGTTTGTCCAAATGTTCCAAAAACCATCTAGACCATCATGGAAGTTGGTTTGTTGCTTGAACCAGCTTAAAAACAGCTACCATGTTTCAAAACTAGCATCTAGCATCATAAGTTGGATTTTCCCAGCAGAGTTAGTGTTTTATTTGCAGGATAAATTGAATAAAAACTTGTGTGTTTTTGTATTTGCAGGATCGAAGTATGCATAGGGTTGAGATCACTTCTTGTCCAAAGCTAAACTGCCCGGAATCAGAGCAGATCACACTCACAGACCCCGCTGCTGCAAAGTGTGCAGAGGTGCAACACACTCACACACGCAGAAACAACACACACCCTCTACACTCCACTGATTGGAGTCAAATTAAGGGCAGCCACCTTTGACCACTGTGCACACAAACTTGATTTGTGCCCAACACCAAGGCCTTACACCACTCATCTATTTTTGCAGCCTTCACACATATAACTGCACACACATAACACCCAGTTTAACAGTTATACTTTAAAGGGCAGCATATGCTCAACTTTTAAACACCTTTCATAGTTCACAGATTGAGCACGTAGGTTTGCTCAGAAACGCGATTTGAATGGGATTTCAAACCACATATGAATATATCTTGAAACGGGTTTGTAAAATTCGGATTTCATGTGATTTTTTGCTGTTCACACATGTTAAATATGATTGGATTCCAATCGGAAATGCTCAAAAATCGGATTCTGACAGTCTGAACAAGGCTTAACACTTCTGAACTGATTTGTGAAATTGTTTTGTTAGGGTTGCTTTTTGTTTTGTTTTTGCTTTTTGTGTTTAATTTTAATTGTGTTTAATTGTATAATTTATATGAATATATAAGTGAAAATGCACATCTTGGTTCTTTGAGAACATTTTATTAACCTTTTTTTTTTTTCTTTTTACCTTCACCAGCCCATTTATTCTCTCTATTAATTTGAGATCATATAAGCAAAATACGCACCTACCCCCTGATTACCCCCCCAACGGACATTTTTTATCAAAGACGGGGGGGTAGGGCGATATCTTTATCTAATAAGATATCTAAATCACTGAAACAAGATCAGTTTATTGTTTTAAGTATAAACAAGTTAAAAACAAGTCCAGTAGGACAAAATACATTTATATTCAATATATAATTTCTGAAAACAAACTTTAATATCTTATGCAAATTTGCTTCTCAAGTAAACTGATCTTGTTTAATGGAGTCAAAAAAAGACAAATTAAAAGCTCATTAAGAAGTCATTTATTAACAATTATTAAATAATTAGTAAAATGCTATTTAAAATGATTTTAGATGGTGTATCGCCTGTCACACCGCAGGATATGCAATGTCCCAAAAGTGTTTCACATCGACTAGCCAGGCGTAGGTGAACAAGAAATCCTCCCAGTTGAATGTAAAGTGTCTTTTAACTATTAGTACAAACTGGAAATTTGTCCACATATGAAAAATTGCGTAAATATAATGCATAAATTATAAATGTCAGGTTATGCATTGCAAAGCACTTCTACTCTGTCTATCTCACTTCCAGGGCATGATTTCTGTGCTGAAGGTCACAGCCGCAATTGTATGGAGAATTCGGACTGCATTAACCTAGAAGCAGGAGCTTTCTGCAGCTGTAAAGAAGGATACCATGCACTCAGGGACGACAGCGCCTACTGCCAAGGTATACAAACTTCCATTGACAAACATGCCAATAATTGATGTATGTTTCTAAACACTATACAAACAAATGAAACTCTAAATCCATCAAACCCTCCATAGCACCTGTTATTTGACCCCACAGATTTGCTTGCTAGAAATTTTTGTTTTGTATAAGTGAATAACAAGGCTTTCACAAATCACTAAATTGCCTGCAATCACAGATGGAGGAGTTGCCGACGAAAGCTGTTGACTGGTGATTACTTAGTGTTTCGCTGAATTATCCTTACAGCTGTAATTAATGCATTGTAAACCCTAGAGTTCATGCTGTGCGAGTGTGTGTACAGATGTGAAGGAGGGTTCCTGTGGCTCGCTGTTTTAATAGGGTGTACCAAAAAAGATATCTACGGTGGCCGAGAAGTGCAAAACAAATCACAATTCTGAAAACAAAATAACAAATTACAAACGCAAATGCAAGTCTAAAAACCAAAATAACAATTCAGAAAGCACAACAACAATTCAGAAAACATTATAACAAGTCAGAAAACACAATGACAAATTAGAAAACAAAATAACAAGTCAGAAAACACAACTACAAATCCAAAAACAAATTAACAAGTCAGAAAACACAACGACAAATCAGACAAACCGGAAGAGGTAGGTATAGTTTGAGACAGCGCCATGGGTTTGGGATTACTCACCGCTGACTGGACGAGACAGCTGTCAATCAACTTATACAGGGAAGAACCAGCCGAAGAACAGCAGAGTCGTGGTAGAAAGTTCGGAGATGGTATTAAAGTAGCTCAGTTTAAATGTATTGTATGAATTGCCCTTACTATGGAATAAAAAATACGGAGTGTCTATTTAGATTTAGTTAAAAGTGGCTGTAAATCATCAGCTCCAGTGGTGCAGATGGATAAGTGCGTGACGTTGGCTTTTTGACGCGATCGACCCGGGTTCGATCCCGCCTTTTGCCGAACTTTTTTTTCCTCCTTTTTTTTCCACATTTGAATTTGAAATCTATCTGTGCCTGGTTATGAATTAGAATTTCGGGCAGAATATGAATTCTGTCTCTGCCTGGTTATGAATTCAGTCAGAATTTTTATAAATTTTGTATGGGCCTGGTTATAAATTGGATTTCAGACAGAGTTTGAATTCTGACTGAGCTTGTCTATAAATTTGAATTCCAAGCAGCATTTGATTTTGAAAATCCATATTTGATTTGAACATGATAGCTGGTTTCTAGCTCATCCAAGCTGATCATTAACTGGTTTGTCCAAATGTTCCAAAAACCATCTAGACCATCATGGAAGTTGGTTTGTTGCTTGAACCAGCTTAAAAACAGCTACCATGTTTCAAAACTAGCATCTAGCATCATAAGTTGGATTTTCCCAGCAGAGTTAGTGTTTTATTTGCAGGATAAATTGAATAAAAACTTAGGTGGAGCTCAGTTTAAATGTATTGTATGAATTGCCCTTACTATGGAATAAAAAATACGGAGTGTATATTTACATTTAGTTAAAAGCAGCTATAAACCATCAGTTCCAGTGGCGCAGATAGATAAGTGTGTGTCGTTGGCTTTTTGACGCTATCAACCCGGGTTCGATCCCGCCTTTTGCCGAACTTTTTTTTCCTCCCTTTTCAAATCTCATATTAGCAATGGATTCTATTTACACTAAGTGCAAATACCTATTTACACTATGTTAAAATAGCAGGATTTCTACTATCAAGTATACTACTTGTTGCAAATAGTGGCAATTATCTGCACTTCAGTATTGTAGTACATTATAAAACAGTATGCAATAATAACGTATTGAGTGTAAATTATAATTTTAATTATTAAATGGATGCCACCTTATTGGTACAATAAAGCCCTCCCTACACCTACCCTAACCCTACCCGATACTTTATTTTCAACTTTTTGATTATTTCCTTAATTTCTATAGAAAATAAATGCCTTTACGATGTGATACGAGATTTGAAAAGGGAGAAAAAAAAAGTTCGGCAAAAGGCGGGATCGAACCCGGGTCGATTGCGTCAAAAAGTCAAAGACATGCACTTATCCATCTGCACCACTAGAACTGATGATTTACAGCTACTTTTAACTAAATATAAATATACACCCCATATTTTTTATTCCATAGTAAGGGCAAATCATACAATACATTTAAAATGAGCTACTTTAATACCATATCCGAACTATCTACCAGGACTCTGCTGTTCTTCAGCTGGTTCTCCCTGTATACGTTGATTGACAGATGCCTCGTCCAGTCAGCGGTGAGTAATCCCAAACCAATGGCGCTGTCTCAAACTATACCTACCTCTTCCGGTTTGTCTGATTTGTCGTTGTGTTTTCTGAATTGTTCATTTGTTTTCGGATTTGTCGTTGTGTTTTCTGACTTGTTATTTTGTTTTCGAATTTGTCATTGTGTTTTCTGACTTGTTATAATGTTTTCTGAATTGTTGTTGTGTTTTCTGAATTGTTATTTTGTTTTTAGACTTGCATTTGCGTTTGTAATTAGTTATTTTGTTTTCAGAATTGTGATCTGCTTTGCACTTTACTACGGTCACCGTAGATATCTCTTTTCACACATAAGTTCAATTACTATTTATAGTTTTACCTTAGTGTTGCCTGTAAACGTGCCTCTGTGTAACAAGAGGTTCACTTTTGGTGATTAAAAAAAAGATTTTTAAGTCCTGTTAAAGGAATAATTCACCCGAAAATAACAAATTTCTGACAATTTACTCACCCTCAGGCCATCCAAGATGTAAATGAGTTTGTTTCTTCATTAGAACAGATTTGGAGAAATGTAGCATTACATCCTTTGCTTACCAATGGAGCCATTGCAGTGAATGGGTGCCGTCAGAATGAGAGTCCAAACAGCTGATAAAAACACAATAATCCACAAGTATTCCACACGACTCCAGTCCATCAATTAATGTCTTGTGAAGCAAAAAGCTGCATGTTTGTTATAAACAGTTTTAACTTCCCTCTAAGATTTCAAGGCATTTATCTGAAAGCAATAATTGAATTGAAATGATTAAATTATTAAATTAATTGAAAACCATAAACTGTGAACGATCAATTGTGATGACTGCACTTTAAAGTGTCGAACAGCTTGCTTTGTCTTAATATGACTCTCACCTTTGTCACTGTGAGTCACTGTAGGATGCTTCCAGCATAGACAATCAATTTAGGGGGAAGTCACATTAGAAACATTTTTGGTCACCAGAAATGCACAGAAAGCTTCGGCAAGTGTCTGAATGAATTTATACAACACAGTTGTTACAGTAATGTGGCTCCAAGCCTCAGTTTGACTTGATAAAATCTGAGACACATCTGTGAGGACCTGCTGGGTGATAATAGCACTCTTTATCAAGCACCGTTGGACTCTTTTAGCATTTGGAAATATGTTGATTTTCCCTGTTTTGATACCAGGTCAGGAAAGATCCACAGAAACATGGAAAAATCTCTGTATGTGTTTATGCTTTTTTGCTGTAATTAATCAGTGACTTTTAGCTTACTTATTTTTGTCTCGCACATAAAATTACATAATTGACAATGGCCTCTATATGAAAGACTTTGTCTTGTTAGCTTGTGAAAAATTCTGTATGTTTGCATGGACTGTTGCAGTCGTAGTTTGTAGCAGCCTCAGGCTTATGAATAATACCAGTGCCATGTCGGCTCTGAAATAAACTTTAAATTATTAATTTGGGATTCATATCTTCTAGAGCAAAAGTGGCTGAAAAAGGCATTACATTTTCAATTATAGAATAAATGAGTGAGTTTATTCTCCTCATTTTAAGCACTGAATGCTCCTCAGAAGACACATTGAGATAAGACTTTGAAGATATTCTCTCCACTATTCACTTTTAAACCAAACACACTGCTCTGATAGATTGCTATTATGTTTACACCATCTTAAAAAGACAAATTGACTTTAACAGTCCATTGCTAAAGCTACTGGTGGGCAAAGGCTATTATTAGAATTATTATTTCTCAAAAAGTGGTTGTTATGCCTCTGCATTAATAAGACTTGTTTTCAGAGAATATACTTGATTTTTTTATTTTATTATTGTGTTTTATTTTTATTTTATTTCATTATTTGATTTGATTTGATTTTTCATTTTGCCTGCAACCCAAAATGGACCCTAGATGGGACAAGTTGGTTGGTCTGATTGATGGCATGGATTTTTATTTTAAGATTAAATCTCACAAAAATCTGCTTTATGCTTACATTTGCTTTTGGGGTAAAAAAGATCAACTTAAAGATTAAAAAAGATAAACTTAAACTTAAACATTTTCTGAAAACAAGTTGTAATCTGAAACAAATGTTTTAATTTATTTTATTTATCAAATATATCTTTTAAAGATATTAAAAGGATATTTTCTATTAGAAAAGAGACAATATGCTGATTAAGAGCATGAGTTTGTGCTGTGTAGATTTAAACAGAGAAAAAAGTTGTGAGGAAGATTATATAAAATGTTCTCGAGGAGGAGAGAGTGGGTGGACCAAAAGACAAGTGTGTATCTATGAAAAGTGTAAGAGAAAAAGCTGGAGGCTGAGAAAGTGAAAGGGACAGAAAGTGAAAGGTCTAGAAGTGCTCTGTGTTTTGTTAATGCACTTTAAGGACTGAATTGAGTCACACATACAGTAGGCCTACAGTACATTATTTTCAAAAGATATTCAAACCACTTTCTCTTTATTATAGGTGTATTTGTATTCTTTCTATCATCAAGGCTGCTAAAGTTTCAGGTAGATGTACAAGAAGTTTAAAGCAGTACTTTATTTACTTTTGTCATGGAAGACAGGGAGTCATATGAGATCTGAGGCGACAAACGTATAATGGCATAATTTAATTATTTGTGCGTCCCCTTAAATATTCATCAAAACATTCAAACATGGTGTTGGTGTTCCTGCTACTTTACAGTCTTAGCAGTTTCCTGCAGCAGTGTGAACAGTAATGTTCTTTGTACAACAGAACGCTTATGATGTAATGACTGGATCTTCCAGCAATTGATTGCAGCTGCAGTGTGAATGGTGGTTTTTGGCACTGCTTCTTCCCAAATGTTTTGAAAACCGTGTTGTGTTCGGGTCATAGTACAGAGTGTGTCTTGTGTTCTGCTATGGTTGCAGATATCGATGAGTGTGCAGAGGGGAAACACTACTGCAGGGAGAACACAATGTGTATGAACACACCCGGCTCCTTTATGTGTGTCTGCAACACCGACTATGTCCGGATTGATGATTACTCCTGCACAGGTGAGTACAGAAATCATTAAAATGTGCTTTTTTTCACCATGGCTTACAGTGGGGCAAAAAAGTATTTAGTCAGCCACCAATTGTGCAAGTTCTCCCACTTAAAAAGATGAGAGAGGCCGGTAATTTTCATCATAGGTATACCTCAGATATGAGAGACAAAATGAGAAAAAAAGGATTTTTTGTAGGATTTTTAAAGAATTAATTGTTAATTTCCTCGGTAAAATAAGTATTTGGTCACGTACAAACAAGCAAGATTTCTGTTTCTCACAGACCTGTAACTTCTTCTTTTTAGAGGCTCCTCTGTCCTCCACTGGTTCCCTGTATTAATGGCATCTGTTTGAACTCGTTATCAGTATAAAAGACATCTGTCCACAACCTCAAACAGTCACACTCCAAACTCCACCATGGCCAAGATCAAAGAGCTGTCAAAGGACACCAGAAACAAAATTGTAGACCTGCACCAGGCTGGGAAGACTGAATCTGCAATAGGTAAGCAGCTTGGTGTGAAGAAATCAACTGTGGGAGCAATTATAGAAAATGGAAGACATACAAGACCACTGATAATCTCCCTCGATCTGGGCTCCACGCAAGATCTCACCCCGTGGGGCCAAAATGATCACAAGAACTGTGAGCAAAAATTCCAGAACCACACGGGGGGACCTAGTGTATGACCTGCAGAGAGCTGGGACCAAAAGTAACAAAGGCTACCATCAGTAACACACTGCGCCGCCAGGGACTCAAATCCTGCAGTGCCAGACGTGTCCCCCTGCTTAAGCCAGTACATGTCCAGGCCCGTCTGAAGTTTGCTAGAGCGCATTTGGATGATCCAGAAGAGGATTGGAAGAATGTCATATGGTCAAAGAGAACTTTTTGGTAAAAACTCAACTTGGGGAGAAAGAATGCTGAGTTGCATCCAAAGAACACCATACCTACTGTTAAGCATGGGGGTGGAAACATCATGCTATGGGGCTGTTTTTCTGCAAAGGGACCAAGACGACTAATCCGTGTAAACGAAAGAATGAATGAAGCCATGTATCGTGAGATTTTGAGTGAAAAAAGCAAGGGCATTGAAGATGAAACGTGTCTGGGTCTTTCAGCATGACAATGATCCCAAACACACCGCCCGGGCAAACGAAGGAGTGGCTTCGTAAGAAGCTTTTCAAGGTCCTGGAGTGGCCTAGCCAGTCCCAGATCTCAACCCCATAGAAACTCTTTGGAGGGAGTTGAAAATCCATGATGCCCAGCGACAGCCCCAAAACATTAATGCTCTAGAGGAGATCTGCATGGAGGCTGTGCCAAAATACCAGCAACAGTTTGTGAAAACCTTGTGAAGACTTACAGTAAACGTTTGACCTCTGTCATTGCCAAACAAAGGGTATATAACAAAGTATTGAGATGAAATTTGTTATTGACCAAATACTTATTTTACAACATAATTTGCAAATAAATTCTTTAAAAATCCTACAAATGTGATTTTCTGGATTTTTTTTTTCCCCTCATTTTGTCTCTCATATTGAGGTATACCTATGATGAAAATTACAGGCCTCTCTCTCTTTTTACGTGGGAAACTTGCACAATTGGTGGCTGACTAAATCCTTTTTTTCCCCACTGTATTCAACTTAGATAGAGACCCTGCGTAATGTTCTGGATTGTTAATAATTAGGTCATGACTCCAGGCCATTAAAATATGTTTAAAGTCCCCATAAATTAATCTAATATGCTACATTTGGCACTCATTCACTAATTGTTTTTTAACTCATTAAAAAAAATAGCATTTGTTAATGAGTAGATAGAATTTAAAAATCATAAAAGTAAAATCATAGAAGAATCATATAAATAAATTTAATGATTTAATAATGTTATATGTTATTAATATTGTATAATATGGATGCAGCTACATATTTTCATATTTTTTAATGTAATAAAATATTTTAATAGTAATTATTTCAAAATTTTCCGATTTTTTTTTTTTTTTGTTTACTGTTTTTTTGAAAGTGAGTCTTTTAAGTAACAGTCAAGGCTGTATTTTATGTGATGAAAAACAGTAAAAACATTCATATTGTAAAATTTATTCAATTACATTCTAATATAACTTTTTTAGTTTTTTATTTGAAACAGACCTAGGTAAAGCTAGTACCAATTTTTTTATTATCAGTGTAGTGTAATTTTCGCTGTTTTGTCATTTGTTTTATTATTTTAATATGAGTAAAAACAGAAATCAATTTAATGGATTTAGTAATATTTAATAGTATTAATATATACCTAAAATGTGATTACGTAAAATAGATATATAGATTATCTATATATATAGGTAACATTTATATGTAAACATTTTGTCTGAGTTCCCCGAGCTATCTATATAAATTAATATATATCTCCGGGCAACATACAGACAAAATATAGTTTTTTTTTTGTTTTGTTCTAATGATGTTTGTTTTATGTGTCTTATCAAGCATTTTTCAACATTGCTTTAATAGTGCATGCATTAGTGGAATAACAAGACTTAAACAGAGGGAGAGACAGAACTTTTTTTTCGAGAAAGCGAATTGGGGAAAAAAAGAAAGACAGCATATGTGAAAATTTTCACTGATGGAAAGTACAGATGGTACGTACTCCTGATCTTTAACTTAAAAAAGCAATTAAATCTCTTCAGGAGTGCAGGATAGGGAAGCAAAACACGATGCAAGGGAACAGCTACGCAATAAATGAGCCTTAGTCCTTCTGTGACCTACTTTAAAACTGAATTAATTACAATGAAAAGGCCAGGAAGGTTTCTGTCTCAATAAAAACACAAAAAGCACAAAAAACTGCATCTGGGCTGCAATCATGGGCAACAAAAATTCAGCTTTTATTTTGGAAACTATTCAAGGTCTCTTTCTGCTGATCATCTCAGAAAGCCATGTGTGTTCAAAGCAAGCTGCGTTGTTATTATTTATTGTCATTATTTTTCAAGTAGTCTGCATTACACCAACCTCGCTATCAAGTTCTGGGTAGATGATGACCTCTGTTCATTTTAATGCTGCATGTTGTTGTTTTGTAATGGAAAGAGCTGGACTGATGTATGAAGGCACAAGTGGAACAAGCTTCTTAATTTCATAGCTTTCTCTGAGCAAAACTTCTAATGACCTGGTAATAGGATTGTGCTCAGTGGTTGATGAAGAAACTTACATAAATTGAACAGCATTGAGCCTCAACCTTATGAAGAGGTATGGAGTCAATTATTGTATGGCTAAATTTGCCTATCTAGGGCATTGTTTGGAAACTGATCCATAAATGGTGTTCACAATGGCTGAAACTCTATTGATATATTCTAGAATCAAAGAATTGGTGCAGAATCAGATTTTGTTTGTAATTTTTTTCAATTGATCCTCTAAATGTTTGTCATCTTTCTCAAAACGTACAGGAGAGAGATTTTTTTTCTTTTAAATGCACACTGTGCTGCGTTTATATCTATTTAATGAAACTATTACTTGCATCAGTTATCAGTTTAACTCTATATGTTTAATCTCTCATTCTTCCCTCTGGATCTCTTCCCCATTGATGATTGGTTGAAAGCCTTGCGTCTGTTGTTGATTGGCTCAAAGCTGTGTATCTGCTTCTGTAATTACTTAGCGTCTCAGTGAGGCTGGCTTTCTGATGACAAAACATTATTATTTTCAATTATTCATGTGTGCAGTCACACAGAGAAAAATATTGCATATTTTGCCTGTGGGATTATTATGAGATAATCTGCAGGCTGCAGCCACATTAGTTGTAACTGGAATTCATTTAATATGAAGCTGCAATAGACGTTACCTGGTTTAAAACAAAAGCACTTTTAATCAGCCGATCGTTTTTTAATTTAAAACATCAGAAGTTATTGGAATTACTGTAATTATTTTAATTGCGCTCCACTTTTTCCATATCTGCTCATTAAAGCTCTGTCTTGCCTTCATGATCGACTCACTGATATTTACTAATTGCATCCTTTACTAGGCAATGAACAAACTTGTAGGCATGATAATAGGTTTTGTCAGATATTCAAGAAAAGAATATATGCAGTTAATAACAGAAATTATGGGGTTTCTACTTCTCCTTTCTTTCTGTGTCTCACAGAATATTCATTAGTTCCCCTTGAGCAGTCAGCAGATGTTAAACTTAAAATTACATTAGTCTCCAATCATTTATTTATGTGCTATTCTGGACAGAGCTGCCCACGTAAATGTTCCTTCAAAGATCAGAGAGATTTCACCTTTTCAAGGAATAGTTCACCTTGAAGTTAAAATTGTCATCGTTTACTCACACTCATGTCGTTTCAATTCTGTGTGACTTTCTTTGCACCAAAGGAGTTGTTTTGAAGAATGTTCATGTTGTTCTATTGCATACAAGTGATCCATATGCATCATTCACTATATTCAAAGTCTTCTATAGCCATATGATATGGTTTAATCTGATATATAAAAGTTTAAAGACTTTTCGCAACCATGGTCACATTCACTTACACTGTGGAAAAGAGCAGCTTGGACGTTCTGCTAAACAACTTCTTTTGTGTTCCACAGAATAAAGAAGTCATACAGGCTTCAAAAGACATGAGGATGAGTAAATGATTTTGATTTTTGGATGAACTATATCCCTTTCATGCACAAACACAAAGAATCATCTGTTCCAAATGCGATTTTGTTGCATGCTTGAGAAATAGCATTTCTGTCTGTAAGAATGAATAAGGTTTTTGGCACCCTGTTCAAGCGTTCAGACTGAATATGTGATCTGGTTAAGGTTCCTTAAGTCAGCATAAAAACACACAGCCAATCAGTATCATTCATCAGTTAAAGTGGATTTTAATGAGATTATTTAATGACATTTTAATGAGAGTGATTAAAAGATTTATGACTAAAGTAGATTAGGCAGTTTTGCTTCACTGGAGGATGGGTTTGAGGAGATGGAAAGTGATGTGCGTTGAAGAAAAAAACACCAGACAGGTGTAAACACTGGGATTTGGAGAGATAAAAGAATAAATAAGATGCTGTTGCTTGCATTGCTTATGTGAGTATATGTGAGTAAATTTTTCATCTGGTAGCTGACAGATCTGCCCATCTGGAAGATAGAAGGTACATGAATATGTGTGAGGCAAGGAGAGAAAAGCTTTGTTAATGTGAGTAATTAGGAGGATAATTGGTGTCGTTTTAGCTGTCATGGGCAGATGAGTCAACGCAGATGAGAAATCAGAACACACAAACATGTCCACTGTGAGGGATTCATCTCAGTCAAACGCTGCTTGGCATGACTGTAATATCACTGATTGAGGTAAACAGAGCTTATGTCAAGGGAGCCAATGGAGCTGATATTGGACCAAATTGTTTATTGGCTTTAATTTCATACTTTTTTCATACGCTATTTTTTCTTTTGGATTTTCACATTAGATAAAAAATGCGAAATAAATCCTTTGAAATGCTACAGTTAAATTTAGGTGTTACAACATTATAATGTGCAATTTGAAAGTCTTAGATTTGCTAAAAATTACATTGCAACTATTAGTATAGTTTTAAATATTACATTTTAAATATTAAAATTTAAAAAATATATTAAAACTTTAAATTATTAAGTTAAGTGTTCGATGAATGTAAAGGTTCTAAATTTGCACAATTAAATGATTCTTAAAATATAGGCCAGCATGCCACAATTAAATATTTATATAACATATAATTGGACCAACACTGATAATTTAAAAAATCTTAATAGCGGGTTGATAGTCGTTATTGTATGGCATACAGTATGCCTCCCTAAATAGTCCTTTGGACCACTACAAAGTTAGATTTTTGCGTCTCTGTTTATAAGTTTTGTTGTAATCTCTCTCTTTTGATTGGTCGGTATGATATATTTATATTTCACTGAAGTTTCACCAACATTTTCACAGTAACTTCACTATTCTCTGTGAGTGTCTGTCCGATTCTCCTTAAATCCTGGCTGCTGTGGGAACATTTTTCCCCAAAGAGAAATATTAATTACAGAGGCTCTGCAGCAGAAGACCTTTCATTGGCATTTCAAGCAGGCTGAACGTTCATGAAATCAATGTCATGCAAAATGGATATAATTATTATTATAATAATAATTATTCTTATTCTACTGTGAATAATATATAATATCTAAATATTTTGGGATTTGATTGAGTTTAATGTACGAGGAAAGGACAAAAATACTATTAAACATTTAAGTTTGTGTGTTGGTGACAAAAAATAAACCTTGAATTTTAAGTGAAAGTCAAGGAAAAAGGAAAAGGAAAAGGCTCAAAAATGAAAAATGCATAGTTTATTATGTTCAATTAATTTTAAAAATCAATCAATCAAACATTACTCAGTGTCACATGATCCTACAGAAATCATTGTAATATGTTAATTTGGTGCTCAAAAATCATGTATTTATTATCAGTGTTGAAAATATTTAATATTTTTTGGAAACGGTGATACAGTACCAATCAAAAGTTTGGAATAAGTAATTAAAAAAAGAAAATAAAATTAATACTGTACCTTTATTCAACAAGGATGTATTAAATTGATCAAAAGTGACAGTAAAAGACATTTATAATATTACAAAATATTTCTAATTCAAATGCACGCTGTTCATTTTAATGAGCTAATCAAAGAATCCTGAATTTTTTTATATACATATTTTTTATTTTTAACTGAACATCATAAACTATAGCCCTTTTACAGTTTTTTGAGACTTTGCTTCCCAGATAGTCTAAGTGCAAAAGAACTCTTTGACAGCATCTCAAATGCGCAGACAACCTTCAACAAAGACTGTGACATATTATTTTTGTACAGTAGTGTCAGTAATTCCCTAAGCACCGTAATCATGCGCATCTGACTCCTACCTCTTTCCGTGTTTTTATTCTTTCTTTCTGTCTTTTTTTCGTTCCTTCTGCTTGTTTTTCATCTTTGAGTTGGAATTGTATTCCCTCTGAGAGAAACAGCAGCAAGGAAGATGAAAAGTGCCGAACGTGCAAAAAGTTTGAGGAAAGCGTGCAAACACACACTGATGCACATGCCTCTTGTGTTTTCAGAGCACGACGAGTGTGTGCATGAACTGAATACCTGTGACGAAAACGCTCTTTGCTTCAATATGGTTGGCGGACACAGTTGCTCCTGTAAACCAGGGTATGTCGGTAACGGAACCGTCTGCAGAGGTAAGCACAAACATCTGAACTCTATCTGCACACTGCACTTGTCACGGTTTTTGACAGAATCAAAATTCTTGATTTTCGATAACAAATTTAAATAACGTCAATGTAAATATTAATATGAATGTATTCATAAGGTTAAAGGGATAGTCAACCCAAAAATGAAAATTCTGTCATTATTTACTCATTGTACTTAAGTTAATATACTACTACTATTAATAATAATAATATATACCAATTTAATTCAAACAAAGTATTTAATACTTTAGTTCAAATCAAGTAATTATTCCAAGTAAAGCAATAAAAATAAAGAGCAAAGAAATAAATTATAAGCAAATAGAACTTTAAAATGAACAGAACAAAGATATTGCTTTATGAATTATAAATTAACATAAATATGAAACATTTATATTAATTCATGTAAAACAATTACAAGTATTTTTTAAAATAGGTTTGTCATAGTAGATATTCAAGTAATTATATCATAATAGGATAATAAACAAAAGAACGAATTACAAGCAAATTAAAGAAATAGAAGAAAGCAATTGTCAGGTGTCAGGTTCATTAGACTGCATTTGCACTGCATGACCTAATGCATAATCCAGAATGTTACAATTTCTTGCCAAGACCAGCATTTTGACTGAAAACTTTTGACTGTGCATTTGACTCTCACATATAGATGCATACTGCAAATGGTACCATTAAAAAAATGGCATGTAGAAACATTTTTCATTTAGAATTTGCTAGTACATTTCACAGTTGATTACAAAGAAATGGCAAGTAACAATTAAACTTGACATTTTGAAAAATATATATTTTTTACAGTGTACATCGCTATTCTGCACACGTGCATTAGCTCAGTTTTCAGAGACCAGGTTTTATTGGTATGGTGTAGTCCTGCTGAGATGTGTGTTGACCCCTGTGTCTTGTGTTTGATGTGCAGTGCTGTGTGAGGGCCAGTGTCTCAATGGAGGTTCCTGCGTCTCTCCAGATACTGCGCGCCAGCAGGGCTTCATGGAAGAGAGTGGCAGGTAGACGCAAGGTAGGCCAGTGGAAGGACATTTCCTGTAACCTTTCAATAGAAGTCAGAGCAAGAAATTGGGAGTGGAGAAATGTGACACATTATTTTCTCTGTGATGTTGCCCTCAGTGTTTCAATTATAGTGATGGAGGAGTTGAGTCGAAATATAGTGCTGAGGCGCTGGGCAGAAGCTCGGAGAAGAGATTATTATTTTGATATTTTCCAGGCGAGGGAGGGGTACTTTAAGAATGTGAACATGATCAGAAATGTCTCTATGTGGACTTGTGCCCAATTCATGACACAGTGGGATAGCATATTGGCTAGGAAATTGCTGATTAATGTCAAGGATGATCTAAGTGATGTTTGCAGATGGCAACAAAAAAAGTTGGCTATACGTTTATGCACTATGGTGTGATGATGGATAGTATTATAATATAGTTCTGTATTAGAATACAGGAATATAAACAAATGGGTGTTAGTCATAAATAAACCAAATTTAATAAATAAATACAGTAATAAGTATTTTAAAAAAAAAAAAGAAAAATAGAATTACTGGTATAACTACTTTTTACAATCGTTGGAAATTATAGTACAATCATAGATTTGAATTAGAGGTAGAAGGTAACTATGATTTATATGGAAATGTTTATTATGCAATATTAATATAATTGATGTCAATAAAGATTAATATAATAATAATACTAAAAATTAATCAGGTATATAATTATAACTGATGGTTATAAAATTTGAATTATTATAAAGTTAAAGTTTTCAGTACTCGATATGAAGTGAAATGTGATCCTCGATAAACAATTTTAACCCTTTAAATTGAAGTACAATATTAAATAAATTGTTAACATTGATATACTATAGAAGCATATAATATTTTGTTGTAATGTAATTATGAATGAATAATGTTTGCTTCTTATAATATTATGTGGGTATAGGAAAAGGTGACGTTATAACAAAACGAATCATCTCGGACTGTTCTCATTGTAATGACAATGAGGATTCCTGTAGTCTGAGTTATTTGATGTAATTATTTGTTTGTTTCGTTTACTGTAATCACGAGCTGTATTAAAAAAAATACAAGACAATTTTTTTTTAAAGATAAGGGGAAAACCTAAAAGAAAGAACAACAAAAAACAAGTATTATCTTATTTTATTAGTATCAAACAATATTTATTTATGTAGTATTATTTATTTGAATGTCAATCATGTCAAAAATTCAGTGGTCAACTTTCAAGCATGTGATACAATGATATCCAATACAGCTTATCGTTGTATATACTATATTCTGTCATCAATGCAGCTTCTATTCATGAAACCCCCCCACACACTGAAGTGAAACAAGTGTCATTGCAGTTTAAATACATGTATGTCTGATTCTGAAGACAGATGTCACCTGTTTCCCCGACAACGTGTTTTAACCGAATGTGCCATGAAAGCATCAAGATATAGATCACATCTCTTCCATGTAATTTCAGTTTGTGTCCTAATCAATCACGACAAGTGACACACGACAAGGCGTTTTGCCTGTCACTTTGTTTGTTTTTGTTACACTGCGTTGACAAGCCCTGCACACACATCATAGCTTTATATTAAACATGAAATATGTTCTGAAGGGCTGTGATTTTGTGGCTTCACACAGTATTGCACTTTTAGTGTTGACAGGAAAATTACTTGACACTGAAAACTTGTCGTGGTGTGGACAAGTTCTCCCTGGATTGGTGCAAATAATAATTTTGGAATCAGTATTTTGTGTTTTTCCATAAAAAAAAATGAAGTCTTAAACAAATATCATGAGTACATTTTACAAGAAAATACTACCGTTTTCTGCTTCAAAATTTCATGTTCATGTAATTTTGTTTTTTACTTTACTTTTGTAATTGTTTATGAAATGTACTAGCAATTTCTGATTGAAAATGGTTTCTACACCAACTTTATTTCCACGTAGTTCTAAGCAGTGTTGGGTGTAACGCATTACTAAATCAGTCTTTCCCATCTCTCCAGCCATACCAGCACGCAAATGTAATCACCTAGGTACAAAAAATTGATAAAAAAAAAAAAATCAAGAGTCATCTACATTTCATAGTTTTTGGAAGAAGACTTGCTATGAGGAATAAGCCGGAAATTTACCTCAGAAGAGCAGCACGATCTGAAGCAGCTAAATAACATTAGTTAACGTGTTATTTTTACATAAACATGTACGCATTTTACGTTGGGCTTTTCCTGATCGACTATCAGATGCTAAGACGAAAGAATGTGTTTATAAAATATCAGAATGTTGTTTATGAACTTTGTGGTAATAGCAACGCATTGTGCAGAACTTCAAATAAATATACTGACATACACACACCACGTAGTGATAATGTAATTAGTAATTAGTAATTCATTACTTTTTAAAGTAACACCCAGCACTGGTTTAAAGGATGCTTAAAAATTTAATTCAAAAACAAGCCAAAAATAACGATTAATGAGATGAGCAGGCTTCTGTTGGCAGGTACAGTTTCGAACGGGAAGCCCCTGAATCTGAGACACAGCAGAAAGAGATGGACATGAGGCTTTTTTCTGGCTCTGGGGATCGGTGTGTGTGTGTGTGTGTTTGAGATAGAGAGACAGACAACTCAGAACCTTTTGCTCGAGGTTACCCAGCGGGGGATCTGCCGTTAGTTTTTTACAAACCGGTCCAACACCCACTCGCTCCTATGTGTGAGAGACAGAGGGATGATGAAGGGAAAGAGAAAAAGAGGAGTGAGGAGAGAGGAAATGAGGAGGCATGGGGACTAAAGGAGACAGCTGGTGGAGAGATAGAGAGAAGATTGAGGTGTGGTTTGCGAGACACTGTGTGTGTGCTGAACGTCTGACTCACCGTTCTTGGAGGCAGAACTGGCTGACACACAGACAAACTCACAGCTATGTTACGTGGGTCAGGTTTTGCCTACATTGCGGGGACCGAATGTCTCCACAAGAATGAAAAGCTCAAAATATCTACAAAGGGAAACAGCTTAATAAACATGATAAAGCCTTACAGTTATTTCAAAATGCTTTATTTATTTATTTGTTTGTTGTTGTTTTTTGGCGTTGTTTATTATTGTACAAGAAAAAAAATTTATTTATAAATTTTATTGATTTATTCAAAAATACAAAGATAGATAAAACGTTTTAAAGAGAAATAAAGACAAAACTTTAGACCAAATTAGGACCCCCAAAAAACACTATGTTCTACGAAGTTCATAAATCTATTAAAAAAATAATAATAATTTAAATAATAATAATTGGAAACTGTGATATAATAATATAACCATTCTTAATTTCGTCATGACTTTTCTCTGGTTGACTTTTTAGAAAGCTAGTCTTCTTATTTTCACATTAATTAGATTTTGAAACCCCCCAAAAAACAGATTTTATTTCAATTTCATTTATTTATTTTACTAGTAGTTAGTTTTATCATTTGTGTATTCGTTTGTTTGTATATGTACGTTCATTTGTTCATTTGTACATGAATTTGTGAATTACAGAGAGAAATTACCAAAAGAAAATGGACCAAAAAAGTTTTTTTTCCAAAGGGGGGGGAAAAAAAACTTTTATTTATGTTAAGGAGGTCTCATCGTTTTTGGGTGTTGTGGCATTTTTCTGTATGTATGAGTGATAGATCATGTGCTTTATGCTTGTTTGGTGCGCTCAGCCATCTGTAATCCCTCACGGTTTCTCCCTCATCTTTTCTTTCTTCCTTTGAGAGGAAATGAAATGATATGACAAAATCACAAAGAGGATAAATATTGCACAAACAAACATGAGAGGCAAAGAAAAGTCTGTTCTCCATCCGTTTGAAACCTCCTATCCCTCCACTAAAAGAACTGCATTATTAAACTCTCCGTCTTTTTCGGTAAGCCTCTCTCTTTTTTTTTTGTGCCAGCTTGACGTTGGCGTATATGGCCAACTTCAGTAACACTCCCTACCAGTTCTGTAAATACAAAGCAATCCATTAGTTCATGGGATATTGTTCTCCCGGTAAAATAGAGGAATAATTAGATAAGAGTATTGTGTTTTTATTGTTATTCTGTTCTTTAATGAGAGTAATCGACTGAAGCACAAAGACTCAGAATTGTCTTTTCCATCAAATATCCTGTCGCAGAGATGCTTTCTGAATCAAAATGCTGTGAGGGAAGCTCTCCCTCTCTTCCTTTGAAATGGAGACTGTAGGGAGTCGCATTTTCTTTCATATTTCAGCTCTTACCTCTTAGAAGATTGGCACCATGTATTATCCATCAGATTGGCTCAGATGCTTCACACATGCTCTGTTCATAAAGGAAACCCAATTACAGCTGGTCCTCAGGGGTTAAATGCCCTGGGCTCGGGGGTCCTTCCTCTTAAACAAGACGCTTCTGCAGGCTACTTGTTAATTCTTTATGTGATGGGTGTATAGCAAGGGGATGTAAGCACCTTCAACTTGCAGTCTTGTGGAAAAAAATGCCTGCGATCTGTCGCTGAACTCCCTAACTGTGTCTTTGCGCCAGGATGGGAGTCTCGAGAAGTGTTTACTCATAATATAAAGCTAGAACGGAGCCCTACCCCTATTAAATTTTAATGAGAATATCTTCAGAAGCTCTAGTGAGACAGTCCCACAGGGAGGAGCGTAACATTATGTGTACAAAGAGATTCAAAACAACTGCTGCTTGGGTCTGCCGATAAAACTCCTCCATGTTTATTTAAGTGCTATGATTATGTCTGCTTCATTGGGTTCGTGTTTTCCAAGGCATTACTCATCATGTCTAATGAGGTGGAGCTAATTAGTGTTTAGCTGTTGAGCATCTTCCCTCACTGTGCAACATAGACCTCAATTTTATCATAATCAGAGTAACACAAAACAAACTAGATTTTAATATATTTTATATGTATTATATATTTTAATTTAGTTAATGTATTTATTATTATTATATTTTTTATATTACTATATATTTATATTATTTTTATATGTATTTTTCAATATTGTTGTACATTTTAATTTTAATACAACATAATATTTTCATTTTTAATTAATTAAATAAAATAATTAATCTGTTAATGAGGTGGAGCTAATAGTGTTTAGTGTTGAGCATTTTCCGTTTACTATTTACTTGCTTACCACTGAAAATTAATGTATCATATTATGTAGAGGTAAATTATTATAAAATATGTTTACTTGTTATATATATTTTGTAGTATACATATTTATGTTGTGTATATTTTAATTACAATACAATAGATATAATATTCCATTATAATTATTACAAGTGTAACTATATTATTTTCAATGTATATGATTTTATGCATCTTTATTTATACATTTATTTATTTATTTTTAGTTAATTTAATATCTGGATAGTCTATATATATAATATATATATATATAATATATATATATAAATATATATATATAGTTTTTCTCATATTTAATATTATTATATCTAATGGCTGTTTATAAGTTTTATTAACAGGAAGACCTGTATTTTTATAAATATATAGATAATAATAATAAAAGAATATATAGAGATTATGTATTTGGATATTTGGTCATATTATCATACATTTTAAATATAATACTGTATAATAATATTTAAATACAAATTAATTTCATAAATATATAAAATAGGTATGATATACAGTAGATATATATATATATAGAGAGAGAGAGAGAGAGAAGAGAGTTTTCATCATTTTTTTTATTAAAGTTTAGATGGGTATGCAGGTATAATTTGGTTTTCCTTAGACGGACCATAATTTTTATAAAGTGTTTTTTTATCCCCGTACCTTTATTCTAGGGTTCTTGCATCTATCTAAATTTGCATAAAACAAGGAAAAAACATTGCGTTAATGGTTTGGCAGTATATAAACAGAAGAAAATCACCAATGATGCTTCACCATAGCCAATAAATGGGTTATGAACCATGGCCGTACCAGCCTTGGAAATTGGGTGAGGATTAGGGGGGGGGGGGGGGGGTGGCTGGGGATGATGGGGGGTGGGGGGTGCGGTATTTAATTTATTCTGTAACCTACTTGTTCTACAGATCTGTGTGTTCTAGTGTTAAATGCTACTTTTTTTGACAGCATTGATAAAGTTTATGACAGATAATATCATAATAATTTTTGCGTTTCCCTTACCGAATGTCGTATCCTGTCAGCAAAAACCTGTTCATGTGCTTTTTTGATTGCTTTCAGTTTAAGTGCCGGCGGGATGTTGCGGGTTGCCAGGTTGGTATTGATACTAAAATTAAAACTAAACATAAAAATAAATAACTGAAAGTATTTGCAATCTTTGCTGTATAAGATAAGATAAAGACATCGCTGACTCTAAACTGCAACTTCCTACTTTATTAACTTTCTAAAGTGTTAAATTAAGTGGAAAAGACAAGTCCAAAAATGCTTATAATAGCTGCATCTGGCAATATGGAGGCTGCGCCCGCGCCCTCACTCACAACTCGCTCAGCCTCGTTCACTCCACCAGCTTCTTGCAGCAATCATTTTCATAACAGGGACGCTAAACATTCTTGAAAACTGTCTAAACTGAATTATACATGTCATGCAGGCATTCATATGAGGCGTTTAACAGCAAATGAGTCATTCAAAGAACAAATTTTATTTTTGAACATGAAAAATTTACAGAGATCTGGACCTGGGGCTTTTGATGGTTACGGGCCTGGTTATGACAGCAATCAGTTATACTTTAAAGATAATGCTTTCCTCTGAATTGCCACTTTTATTGGGGAAACTCTGAGAATCTGCTATCTGCCTTCTCAGTAAGAAAAGGTGTGCTTTTGAACTTCCTGTTGGAGAACAGTAAGAATGAGACCAGGCTTTCATGCACACACCCTTGTTTGCATCGAGGCCCTTCTACAGTGCCGCGCTCCCCAGTGAGAACCAGCAGTGGGTGTGAATCTGTTCATTAGTGTGAGGATGGAGGGGGGGGATGAAGGGAAGGGGGAAAAAACCAAAGCAGGGCAGATGAAGGAGATAGCTGAGTGGGAACAGCCAGGACATTAAGGGACTGAGTGGATTGATGACTTATCGTTTGAAGAATCGTCCCTGATGAAATTGACTTGAGGATTTGACTGTGGACCCATAACTATTCCCGTCTGCACACATGGGATTGGATAATCTGTTTTACTTGGCACTTTGACTCGGGAAGTGTTCAGCCTGTTCTACTAGTATATTATACACCCTAATCCTCTTGATTATATCAAAATAAACTGTGCCTTTTTAAAGGAATAGCTCATCCTAAAATGAAATTTTGTTGAAAATTCACTCATTCTTCAGGGAATCCAATATGAGTTTGTTTCTTCATCAAAACAGATTTTTGAAGAAATGTATCATTACATCACTCACTCAGCAATGAATCCTCTGCAGTGAATGGGTGCCATCAGAATGAGAGTCCAAACAGCTGATAAAACCATCACAATAATCCACAAGTGTGTGTTTGAAACAAATCAATCATCAAGGCCTTTTAACATTAAACCATTGAGTTCATAATCCATAATAATCATTAAGACGTTTTTAGCTTCAAACCTTGCTTCCGACAAAAATTTGAGTCCTATATCCATAATTCTGCTTTCTCCAGTGAAAAAGTTGTCTAATCTGAATCAGGAGAGAAATATGCACAGATCAAGCACTGTTTTATGCTGGGCTCATTAATCTACAAAGGCTAATTCTTTTCCAGACCCCATCTGATCCACCACTCAATGGAGTGAATTTGAATTAGTCTCTTTACAGACATCACTCTAATATTAAAATCCACCTTTTCTCCTCATGATGTTTTGCCCTCACAATTTGTAAAAACACATTTTTGACACTATCGGACCTGATTTAGTGAATATCATAAACGACTGTCTTTTGAGAGGGACTGTCCTGGATTGTTTTAAACTAGCCTCTGTGTCACTGAACCCTGAGAAGCCTTCGTCCAATCCTGTAGTTTATTCAAATTTTAGACCAATCTCTAACCTGCCGTTTCTATCTAAATTTGAGAAAAAATAGTATTTACGCGGCTACAAAACCATTTGAATAGTAATGGTATTTCTGATATTTTTCAGTCTGGTTTTAAAACTCTACACAGCACAGAGTCTGCCCTTTTGAAAGTTTTAATGATATTTTAATATCCACTGATGCTAGTAATACTACAGCTTTAGTGCTGTTAGATCTTAGCTCTGCGTTTGATGTTGTTAACCATAGTCTCGCTTGGAGCGCTGCATCGGTTTTAGAGGCACTGTACTTGAATGGTTTCGGTCCTTTCTATCCAACAGAAGATTCTCAATAAATATAGGGAAGCATTCTTCTTCTGTAGTGTGTGTTACATGTGGTGTCCCTCAGGGTTAAACTTTGGCACGTTACTGTTTTCACTGTATATGTTAGCCATTGTTTCTATTTATGAAATTGTGTGTGTACTAGTATCGCTACGCCGATGATACTCAACTTTACATGCCATTTATGCGCAACAACAGGTCTGCCATAAATCAATTAACAGCCTGTCTCCAAGAATTAAAACATTAACATGGCTAACCAATAATTTTTTGCATCTGAAGGATGATAAAACACAAATTGTTTTGTTTGGGCCTACTGAGAAAGCTGATCTGAGTCCTGTTGACTTAGGTTCTCTCACTCCATATCATTCTTTTGATGCCAAAGATTTGGGTTTTATTTTGGATAGTGGCCTAAAGCTGAACAAACAAATCAATTCTGTTGTCAGTTCTAGCTTTTATCACCTTCGAAGATTAGCGAAAGTTAAATCCTTCCTAAGTAGGAAGAGTTCTGAGATTGTAATGCATGCTTTTGTTTGATCATGCCTTGATTATTGCAATTTGCTGTATCATGGGCTGCCTGTCTCATCTATTCATAGACTTCAATTGGTCCAAAATGCGGCTGCCCGTTTGCCTATTATCGCATTGAATTCAAAATGTCAGTGTTTGTGTGCAAAGCGTTAAACAATCTCGCTCCTCAATACCTTTCGGAGTTGATTACTGAACACAATCCAGTCAGATTGCTCAGATCACAAACCAGTCATCTGCTACAGGTACCCAGATCTAGAGTCCATTGCAGGGGTGACAGAGCCTTTGCAGTAGCTGGCCTCAAGTTATGGAACAAATTGCCATTATCTATCAGTACAGCGACCACAGTGTCAGAGCTTTTTAAAAACCCATTTGTACTCTTGTGCTTTCAACGTCTTGTGAATGTCTATTTTAATTTTGGTGATGGATTTACACAATTTTGTACAGCACTTTGGTCAACCAAGGTTGTTTTAAATGTGCTTTATGAATAAATTAAACTTGAAACTTGAACTTAAAGTCCAAAATTGTTCTAAACAGATATGTCGGTGGATTTTTATTTTGATGTGAGAGGTAAAACAGGGGATGGACTTTGTCTCTGGACGAAGCATTATTATGGATTATAATGCTTTGGATAAACTCAAATGGTTAATGTAAAAGCGTGAGTGAATTATTCCTTTAAACTGAACTTAGAGCAAAACTCACTACTGCAAACAAATGAAAATATATGAGGATCCCAAATGCTGAAAATGGAACAAATGAGATGGAGACTGTGTATTGTGCCGTTGACTTGTGACATTCCGTGACAAATTAGTGGCAAGGCTGCAGGACAGTGGGAACCCTGGGGGTTTGCCCGTGAATACACAGTCAATCAATACT
This sequence comes from Sinocyclocheilus anophthalmus, assembly GCA_018155175.1. Classification (NCBI taxonomy): domain Eukaryota; kingdom Metazoa; phylum Chordata; class Actinopteri; order Cypriniformes; family Cyprinidae; genus Sinocyclocheilus; species Sinocyclocheilus anophthalmus. Next base: position 246,674 of record JADLZN010009794.1, read on the forward strand.
CGCTACTGCTTACTGACAGCACAAATGCCAGCCTTTCCTCGGAGGGAGATGAGTGCAGTGTGTGTTTGTGCTCAAGGAAGAAAATTAATAAATGTCATCAGCACTGCCTACATCTATGTATTATTCAGCACTGTTTGTGTTATTTTCGCCATTCTTTGTTTTTGAGGGATGGGGGATTTAGTGTTAGGCAAGTGAAATCGTTAGAAAAAGTGTGGAAATCTTAGTCAGAGGAGTGAAAAATATTCTCACATCAGACATTCCACTTATGATAAAATGTACCACAGAATGTTTTCTTAAAGGGACAGTTCACCAAAACAAGAATGTTCTGTCATCATTTACAAACTCGAATGTACAATAACTCTCCATTAATGACCCCAGATTCAATTAATGCAATATGAATTTTGAATATGTGCAGATGTGCACAGTGTTAAGCTTTTAATGTGCAATATTTAAATATAAGCAAATATGAATTACATTTAAAATAAACATTTACACATCTTTGTCAAAATTCAACATTTTTGAGGGAATTATCCCTAAAGATTTCTCAGCCCATGCAATGCTCACATGCAACACTTGCAAACCTAATTCGAAAGGTCCTTTAGGCGGTTTCTCATTTTCTGTGCTCTTTCACAAAGATTCTCAAGGCTACATACATTTTTTTTCTCTCTCTCTCGCACACCCACAAACACACAATATTCATCGGGTTTTTGTTTTACCCTGTCTACTCAGTCTTGCCTTCACTCCAGACATTGAACTTGGCATTGAAGTACAATGAAATACACCTCTCTCTTAACAATCTAATGAGATGGGTGAGGTGAAACACATTCGGTAGCCTAAGGTTAAAGTCACAAAATAATTTCTCTCCCTGTATGCCATTCTGAAGTTGTCATTGAATTAGCTGGGTCTGAGGGGCGCTCAGTGTAGCTTTCTGTGAGAGTTTAATCCAAGAACAATCACTGAAAGTTGAATAGATTCTGAAGAGCATCATTATCAACAGATGTTGGATACGCTCCTTTCAAGACGCCCATGGAAAAAGCTCTATTTGTCCCCCTTACTTTATGTCTGGTGTGAGGACAGACATCAAATATACTTATGTAGATTTGCACCCATTTAGGAATTTGAAAAGGTTGTGGAAACAGGACAACACACTTGAGCATAACTCAACATTAGAATACACACTTTATGGCAGTTTTATTTTTTCATGAAATTATGGTGATAGATTAACATTGTATTGTATTTAATCGAACATTTTCTGCTTTGTTATTCTTGTTTGTGAGCATATTTTACACACGCACACACACACACATACACACACACAGCTAACATTTATTTACTCAAATACGTAAAACCAACTAAAACACTATGAGAAATGCTTACCATTTAAAATAATTGTTTTCTATTTTAATATATTTTGAAATGTCGTTTATTCCTGTGATGCAAAGGCTGAAGGTGTTGTCTCGCCGTCTGGGCTTCGTATCCCGGAGCCTTCAGCAATCATGCTACTATGCAATTTATTGCTCAAAAACATGTGATTTATCATTAAGGGGAAAACAGTCGTGCAGATTTTTTTCAAGATTTTTTGATGAATAGAAAGAAAAACTAAATAAATAATGTAATAAATAAAACACACACACACAATATAGATATAGATATACATATACACAGTATATACTGTATATACACACACACACACACACACACACACCACACACACACACACATACACATACAATCTTTAAGTGTCTTTCTGGCTTTAAATACCATAACAGATCATACTTTTCTTTCTCGTGATGTGTGACGACTTTTGACATCATTCAGGTACAGTTGTGCTCACCTAGAGTGACACTGTGCGCTTTTTCTGAACACTTCTTGGGTTTTCTCATGCATTTCTCCACCTTGTCTCTTTAGACATCGACGAGTGCTCCGATGGATTTGTGGAGTGTGACAGTCGAGCCACTTGCGTCAACCTACCTGGCTGGTATCACTGCGAGTGTCGCGATGGCTACCATGACAACGGAATGTTCTCGGCCAATGGAGAGTCATGTGAAGGTAACTTGTTTCGAATGAAACAGTGCATCTTTTGAATGGAAGTCAATATAGAGAGATATATTTTGCACTCAGCATGGTGTGTGTCAGTAGTTGCGACATACACCAGCTAACTAGGTCATGCTAACCAGATAAATCGTGACTGCTTGGATTTAACAAGTTATTTACTTTGTCTTTGGTGTCTTCTTTGTTTCTGCATGGCAGACATTGATGAATGTGAGATGGGGCGGCACAGCTGTGCTAATGACACCGTGTGCTTTAACGTGGACGGAGGTTATGACTGCCGCTGCCCACACGGTAGGAACTGCACGGGCGACTGCGCCCACGATGGGAAGGTGAAACACAATGGGCAGATTTGGGTGCTGGATGACGACAGGTGCTCGGTCTGCTCTTGTCAGGTGAGCCGAAGGGGCTGATGGGAATTGTAGTCAAAATAAAACTGTTTTTTTTTACTCAGTCTCCACCTTTCTCTCCTGTTTTAGTCAGGGTTGGTGATGTGTAGACGGATGGTGTGTGATTGTGAGAATCCCACGGTGGATGTGTTGTGCTGTCCTGAATGCGATCCTCGCCTGAGTTCTCAGTGTTTGCATCAGAACGGTCTGCTAGCGTACAGTAATGGAGAGACCTGGGTGGAGAACTGCCAGCAGTGCCAATGCATGGTGAGTGGCAGCATGTTATGCCAACTCGATGTGGTAATACATTATGATTGCCAGTATATATTTTTAATCTAATATGTAGTATATGGTCGACATTTGGAAGAACTATTGCTAAAGAACATTAGAAAATATTCTATTAAAACGATTATTGAAATATCTCAAACAGCGGGGCCCACATACTTTTTGAGACCAATTGTAAAAATGCTTTTATTTTGCATGCATTTCTATATATTTTTTGTCATTATAAAATGTGTTAATGAATCTGATATATTATAAAACCTAATGTTTCATATAGTATGATCTGAGAATGTTCCAAATAGCATCTTGTGTATTGGAATTTATTAAATGTCATGTATATATTTAATATTATTAATCCTTAATATTATATATAATGTTTCAAAAAATAAATATTTATATTTATAATTTATGTCAAAATATGTAATTAAAAATGTAAGATGTTTGCATACTTTTTGATATGATTATTATTTGTGCATTACTTATCAGTTATTATATAATATGAGGGTAAATGTTATGCTTTTTATATTATTTTATATTTTGGTATATTTTAATGTCAAAAACGTATTATTAATATTTATTATTTAGTTATGTAATTTTTTATCTTTTAAATATCGTTATACATATTATGTATTGTAAAAAATATATTTAATTCTTAATATTTTTTAACATACTTTTTGTTCTACATTTTTTAGTAATTTAAAAAATAATTAACAACAAAAAATTACAGGTTCTCATAACTTTTGTAATTTATTATTTGGCATATTAAATTATAATAATATTTACCATAGATATAATACCCCCCCAATAATTCGTAATATTCCTAGTAGTAAAAAATATTTTAAAAAACATTTTTGGAGTTTTTTAAAACTATTTGGAAACATTTTTACCGTCTATGAAATGAGAGCTCTTTAACTTATGATCACCCACATTTATATATCAACAGCTGTTCAGCTGTTCACAAGTAAATTGGCAAAAACAGCCTGATAGTCAGAGTGAGGGTTGGAAAATTTTCTGGATTCGAAGTAAATAACTGGACTTGAGGTAAAGAATATGATGCAAAAGTGTGAAATATGTCCTCTTTAGCAAACAGTAAGCATTCACAAATGCTCAATGCTTAGAATAAACTCCACTGTCATTCTGTTCCCTGTGTATTAGATTTGGACTCAGAGACTGAAACTGCTGGTCACAGTGGAACTTTCTGCAATAACTCAGTCAGGAAGTCTTGTGCCAAACCTTGAACAATGCCGTTTTCAGCCCCTCTGGTGCTTTTCCCTCATGTGTGCTGTGTGGTCCAGCACTGAACTTTCATCCAATAGCCATTTTTTCTTTCTTTATGCAGAACTTTTTGCACTCTGAGAAGAATTGAATTACAAAGTCCAGCTAACTCTATCTGTCTCTCTTGTGAAAATCCTTACTGCAGTATTTGCTGAACTGACAATGGGTTCAAACAGGGCTCCTAAACTTGTCAGCGGATCTTCACATGACATGCCAGGCTCCCAGCTCACATTTTCTCTGTCTGAGAGATTTTTTTAGTTTACAGAGAATGACGTTTTTCCTCAGGGTTTAGGACTGCAAACCTTAATGAAACTTAAACTTAGCATAATGAATTCTGTTAAAGACTTCTGGACAGTTGTGGACAGTGTAACAGACGAAAGGCTTGTTTTCCAGGCTAATGCTAAAGCCAGGCTCTAGATTAATTGCTCAATAACTGACTCTCAATTGAAAGCTCTTTTTAATCCTAGACAAGCATAATCTGTGTCCTTTAAACCAGTTTTGAGAAAGGAACATGATCAAACAGAGCCAGTTTTGCATGGCCATATTGAAATTTTATTAGGTTTCAGTACAGCTGCTTTTTGTTTGTCTCTTTTATGTTGTTCTTATACCGTCGGACTGTTATCACATTCTCTTTCAGTCAGCGCTTTCTTTTAGTCATTTTCAACTCCTTTTTCTCTTCGAATCCCTTCTCATTAGTTTTTTCCTTGTTCCCTGTGAAGTAAAAAGAGCACAGAACTTGAAAGAGAGGAAGAGACACCGAAAAAGAGAGAATGGGGCAGGAAGAATGCTTTGTATTTTAAGAATACAAAAGTGTGAGGAACAAAGAATGTTTCCGGAATGGAAAACTCCAAGAGGGGAGAGAGACACATTCAGATAAATATCTGCATTCCCCTTGTAATCAAGGTCTACGTAACCCGCTCAGTCTGATTCAGGATGTAATCTGAAAAATATGTTTTCTTGCAGCGAAACTCAGCAATCAGTTCACCCCCAAAAATTAATCATCATGTAAACCTGTTTCAAACCTGTAACTTCCCTGAAACACAAAAGGAAAGGATTTTAATAATGCACAGATCAACTCTAAAATCACATAAAAGACAAACCCAAAAAAGGGTCATTAAGTCATTATTTACTGACCAAAACACTGAGTCAGTGAGTTGAACTCAAGAATTGGGTTAGTCCAATCTGTAACCGAATCATTTAGACCAGAAATAGATCAACAGATTCATTAAAATGATTTGACACAGAATTATTCATCCAAAAACTGAAGATCACTACTTGATTCATGAACTCTAAAATTGCAGGCTGTCTTGGAAGTATGTGTTTTGTTGTTGTTTTGGTTGTTTGTTTTTTGAAAGAAATTAATACTTTTATTGAGCAAGGATGCAATAAATTAATCATAGCTGACAGTAAAGACTTATAATAATAAAAGATTTACATTTCAAATAAATGCTGTTCTTTTAAACGTTCTATAGTTTTTTCCCCCACTTGGCTAATGCACATGCACATCATAGAGTAAAAAACAAGTGATGCCTCACAAAGTGAATTGACTTATATTAACTGAAAGGCGGGACTTCCAGCCGCCATATTAAGCAAGTGATCTACTCATTCTGTCCCTGGATAGACTAGACGAGTTTCTTCTCTGTCTGTCATACTCACACTTACCATGCAGTGTTTGTTCGGACTGACCTTCACACACTTTTATGTTTGTCATTCCAAGTACATCATCACTTTATCCTTGCACCTGTGGAAAGCATCCAAAAAGGATCAAAGCTTTGATATATTTTGACACATCACCTGCAGTCTAGCAGATGTTACTCAAAGTTTTAAAGAATACTGGAGGAAACAGAACCCTGTGTGTGACTATATTAACCCAGCTCTGACCTAGGAGTGTCGTATCGATCCTTCATTACACGCTCCTCTCTGGATCAGTAAGCGCAACACAGTATTTGTGATTTGCAGCTTGTTAAAGCGGAAGTGTGTAATTTATGTGCTACTAGCCTCACTAAATGGAATTGCGAAAATATTGATTCTATTCTGTATAGGACTGAAATATGTTTCTCTCTGTGTGTTTCTCAGAGGGGTGAAGTGGACTGCTGGCCGATATCGTGTGCGCCGGTGGCTGACTGTGAGTTTACAGTGGTTCCAGAGGGCGAGTGCTGTCCGCGCTGCGTCACGGACCCCTGCCTGGCCGATACCATTCAGAATGACATCACCAAGACCTGCGTGGATGATTACGGGATCACTCGCTTCAGCGGCTCCGCTTGGACCAAACATGGCACGGAGTGTTCCCTCTGCCAGTGCAAGGTACTTGACACTTACGTAACTATCCACAGACACACATGTTGCAAATCACCAAGATCAAGCACTTTATTTATTATTGAGTATTTAGACATAAACCCCTGTGGTTGTCATTATTTTTAAGCTGGATCCTTTCACATAAAACAAACACAGCTTTCACATGCCCGCTAAGGGTTTCATGGACATCTGGCTAATTCATTTTTAAACATTTTAATACCAGTTCAGTCAAAGGCAAATGCTTTTGGTCGTGCGCCCAGTCACATATTTTATTTATTGTTTTGGTGCATATAAATATTATTCATAAAACACTTACAGTGAGATCCAAAAATCTGAGACCCCATTGAATAGAGACCCCTAAAACCTAATTTAAACATGGAAATAAACAAAGGTTTAGAATTTTGAAAAATTGAACAAAATCAAAGAAACTTTATGATAAGGTATCATTAATGGACCTTTTTCACAGACTGTGTTGACACGTTTCCACGGTTATTAGCATTGTAATCTAGCCGTTTTTGTATTTTTTTTTTTTTTAAATGTTTGTACATTTATAACACTATACTTTGTGTTTTCTTGCCTTAGCATCAAATTACATAAAACTAAACTAGATATTTTTGGAAGCTTGTTTCCACCACAGGATTAAAAAAAACAAAAAATTTAAAATTAATTGCAACCTTTTTGTCTCACAATTCTGCATTTACATCTCACAATTCTGAGTTTACATCTCAAAATTCTATTTTTAAAAAAGAATTGAAAAAGGTCAAATTTGCAAGATGTTAACTAGCAATTGTGAGTTTTTAACTTGCAGGTCTGAGAAGAAAAGTCAGAGTTGTCAGATGAAAATTCACTATTACCTTTTTTATTTTTTTAATTCTGCAGCAGAACAAAAAAACTGAATTGTGCTATGTAAACTCAGAGTTCTGGGGGGAAAACGAGATGTGAACTTGGAATTGCAAGAAAGTAAGTCACAGTTTATATCTTGCAATTTTGACTTTTAATATAAAGTCAGAACTGCAGGGAAAAAGTTTGACGTATGAGATAAAAAGCCACAATTACCTTTTTTTTCATTCCGACTGGCCGAAAGGCTTCAATCCCTATTTATTTTTAGCATGTCTGATGGGGGGGGGGGGGGCTTCTTAGAAAATATAAATTGTAATGAAAAAACATTTTTAATAAATCCTCTCTAAATTATGGTGAAGTCCTAATAGAACAGATGCTAATAACCTGGATAAAATCAGCTGAGCTTCAGAGAAAACGTCCTAAAAAGATGCTGTGAGATTTCACTGTGTGAGATGAATGAGATGAATGCAGGAATAAAGAACAGTGCTCAGGACAGGAGAGAATTCATCTACTTATTAAAGCACCTTATGTGACTGGCCAAGGCAACATTTTAGCCGAAAGATGAATCATGAAAGGCTGTACTGATGCTTATTTAATGCATTACACACATACAGTATGGAAATGGTTGAGAGGGTGTCAAATTGGCTGCTTTTCTTTTTTGACTAATGTCACCTTCTTTTTCCTTCCCTCCCTCCCTTTCTTTTTCTCTACAGAATGGTCACATCTGTTGCTCTGTGGACCCTTTGTGCCTTTAGTCCTATTCAAAGGCAAAATGTCTGACTACTTCTTCTTTTCTCGCTCTCCTATTGTCTGTTTTACTTTTCCCCCTCTTTGTCTCGGCTCTCTGTACAGTTCCATCCCCTTCAGAAGATCATTTTATACCAAATCCTCACATGTATTTTAACATAAACAATATACAGATAGCTAAGTCACTCATAACAAAAGATAAAGTAACTATCAGAAAACCGAATTGTTTTAGCTTTGAACAGTGTTTCAGATTTGCTTGATGCATTTGATAAGATGTTTATTTGTCGTTTATCAATTTTCATCGGAAACCATGACGCAATATTCAGATAAAGAGGTCGCAAATTCCATTCAATTTTCAGGTTTCAATATCAAAACTATATTGAAAAATAAAGGTTAACAGTGTTTTGTGCTTGATGGGTTCAACAGACTGCAGACATGGTAAAATCCTTTGTAATTGACCTACAGGTATTACCAGAGTTTACTTTTTTCAGTATTAATGGTTGTTCCGCTCCCTCCCTGGGAAAATATGATCTTGATGTTGTGAATAGTTAATTTAATGTTTGTTTCTCACGTCTTTTGAGTTCTATCTTTACTTTGATGATTTTATGTTGCACCTTCTGTCAAATTGATGTTTTGTTTCCTTCAATGGCTCGGTGCACTATTGTGACATGGTGAAATAAAAGGTTTCCATTGAAAAATATGCAGATGCATTGTTGTTCTTTTTTATTAATTTAACTCAAAACAATCTAACAAATCTAATTGAGCAGTTGTGTATCAGAAAATCTCACATGCTGAATTCCATCTGAAACATTTTTGTTGCCAATTACTAATTTTATTTCTTTTTTTTATTTAGCTGTGTATCAGATAATGTTAGTATGTATAAATTCATTATATTTATTCATGTTTTACACATTAGACTTTCAATATAATTTGTATATTTTTTTGGATGTTTGATGTATATCAAGTTGACGTTGTTTTTAATAAGTAATAAGGTTTGTAAAAGTCAAAAAGTATGAATTATATAAATTGCAGCTTGCAATCTATTGTACTTTCGAGATGTGAGTTTTATTATATTTTGATTGACAAACATTTTCCTTTGGAATAATATGCACAGATGAATCTTTCACAGACTTTGATTTAATCTTGACTGTAAGTATATATTTTGAGAGGCTTTGGGATCTTTGAGGCCACTGAGGGTTTGAAATAGACAATGAAACAGAATTATTTTATTTTCAACATCATTATTTTGTCCACTTGTTTCCATTCTTGTTGATTCATTGTCATCCTCCATGTATCTTTTCCATTTCATGTCTCTTTTTAATACAACTATCTGTCTCTTTTCATCAATTTGGTGTCTGGATTCTTCTCATGCAGGGTGAACTTGGATTTATTTCAGTGCCAGTAATCCTGTGCAATTACACTTGGTTTGAATAGTTGGTTGATAGTGGCTGGTTCTGTTTTCCCGGCCTCTACAGCCTCTCTCATCTCTTTCTTTCACACGTACACACACTTTTCCCGATGCAGGAGATTACTGCAGTGTGATGGCTCTCATTTCCATGATTTTACTGATCCCACAGATTAGACCATACTGCAGATCGGATGTCACTGTGCCAGCCCTCGCCTTATGAGAGCTTCGCCATGTGCCAACCTTTGTCTGACCTATAGTGTATGCATGTATGTGTGGACATATGGGTGTGGGGTGGTCTCTGTGTTTTCTCTTAATGGAATATACAGTGGGGAAAATAATTATTTGATCCCCTACTGATTTTGTAAGTTTGCCCACTTGCAAAGAAATGAAGGGTCTGTAATTTTTATGGTAGGTTTATTTTAACGGATAGAGAGAATATCAAGCAAAAAAATCCAGAAAAAAACACTGTACAAAGGTTATAAATTGATTTGCATTTCAGTGAGTCAAATAAGTATTTGATCCCCAAGCAAAACTTGGTGGAGAAACTCTTGTTGGTAAGACGTGTCTTGTAGTTGGTCACCAGGTTTGCACACATCTCAGGAGGGATTTTGTTCCACTCCTCTTTAAAGATTCTCTCTAAATCCTTAAGGTTTCTTGGCAACTCAAAGTTTCAGCTCACTCCACAGATTTTCTATAGAATTAAGGTCTGGGGACTGGCTAGGCCACTCCATGACCTTAATGTGCTTCTTTTTGAGCCACTCCTTTGTTGCCTTGGTATTTTGGGTCATTGTCATGCTGGAAGACCCATCATCCATGACCCATCTTCAGTGTTCTGGCTGAGAGAAGGAGGTTCTCATCCAGAATTTTACGGTGCATGGCCCCGTCCATCGGTCCTTCAATGCGGTGAAGTCATCCTGTACCCATAGCAGAGAAACAGCCCCAAAGCATAATGTTTCCACCTCCATGCTTGACTGTAGGGATGGTGTTCTTGGTCAGCATTTCTCTCCCTCCAAACACAGCAAGTTGAGTTGATGCCAAAGAGTTAAATTTTGTTCTCATGTGACAACAGCACTTTCTCCCAAGCCTTCTCTGAATCATTTAGATGTTCAGACGGGCCTGTACATGTGCCTTCTTGGGCTGGGGGACCTTGCGTGCACTGCATGATTTCAACTCATTGCAACGTAGTGTGTTACCAATGGTTTGCTTGGCGACTGTTGTCCCAACTGCCTTAAGATCATTAACAAGCTCCTCCTGTGTAGTTTGGGGCTGATCCCTCACCTTTATCATGACTATCCTTTCTTCATAAGGCGAGATCTTGCATGGAGCACCAGACAGAGGGTGATTGATGGTTATTTTGTATTTCTTCCATTTCCGAATATTCACACCAACAGTTGTCTCCTTCTCAAAAAGCTTCTTGCTGATGGTCTTTTAGCCCATTTCAGCCTTGTCCAGGTCTACAATCTTGTAGCACTTAAGATTAATTACTGAAGGCAAATATGATTAAAATGTGGAATAGAATGGTGGAAACATACTAAACTCCATCTAAAACTAATTTAAATACCATTTATTAATTGTTTATTTTTTTAATTTACAATTTTAATTTTTTATTTTCATTTCACTGAATAATTTAGATTCAGCCTTCACGACAATATGTTAATAATATGAATGTTTCTAATAATAATAATTATTATTTATATGTGCTCTAACAGCAGGATCACTTTAAAATGAATTGTGAAGGTAAATATGATTAAAATGAGGCATAGAATGTGGAACATTCTTTAACACTCCATCTCAAATAGTTTAATCTGTGTATTAACTGTTTGGTTTTTTTTATTTGTTCATTTAAAATTTTTATTACAAATTTTAGTATTATATTGCATTTGTTTCAGTGCAAGGGATTAATATAGTTTTTTAGACAGATATGTCAGACTATTTCAAAAGAAGCACTTTTATGTTTTATTATGGATTTAATCTTATATATATATTGGAATGCTGGGCAGCTAGATGCAGTCATATTGGGACACATCATGGTGTTCAATTCTAGTGCGGGGTGCAGTATTAAGTTTTCTGTTACCAGGGTTTTTAATATTCGGTGCTATAAGTCTTTTGGTTCATCTGAAAAAAGTACTATTAAATTATTCTTTTTTTTTTTTTAGGAAAATTATGTGATCACACTTTTGACCTGATATCACCATGCTGAATAAAATTTTTGTAGCCATGCTTATTATTCTCTGTTATTATTTTATATTATTATATGTTATTATCTTCTTTCTCTCTTTCACACCAAGTGCTTGTTTTTTTAATCTCTTGCCCTTTTCAGCACAGTGTGTAATCTTGCTGAAGTGGTGAATCGGGTCCCTGCCAAAACTAACTGGCAATGTCTCTTTCCCCATTCTGTTGGACACTTTGGCTCTATATTTGTCTGCCGGCCTCTGCCGGATAATGGAGAGCCAAGAGTCTGACTAGTGCTTCCTCATGCCTGTGAAGAGCAAAAAGGAAGAGAGAGAGGGGGGGAGACCAAGTGACCCGGCATGTTGTCTGGTTATCCAGCTGGCTCTGAAAAGCCTGTAGCAGAGAAGAGCCCCACGTTTGAGCGGAAATATCAGCACCATGGAGAGCTCCTCTGAGAGCTTCTCTTACGTCAGTGCCGGTGGAACAGGCTGCCAAAAATCTTACTCTCAAAGAGGATAGAGCATCTCTTTATGAGTGTTTGACTTAGTTTTACAGGCTTGAAGTGATACTTCACCCCAAAATGAACATTCAGGCGCCATTTACTCACCTTCATGTTGTTCCAAAACTGTATGACTTACTTTCTTCTGAGGAAAACAAAAGAACTTATGCTATGCTAGTCAATCTTTTTTATGCAGTTACAATGGGTGGAGACAGAAGCTTACAAGCTTCATGAAGGCTGTAAATCACCATAAAAGCACCATAAAAGTTACCCATATGAAGCCATGTGATAGTTTGTATGAACAGACAGGTATTGGGACGTTGTTTAAATTTTTAAATTTTTTAATTAAAAGTGTGAGAGACATATTAAGAGTTAATTTGTATCTCTCATGTTCTGGTAAGTTTGACTTTATTATTTTTGGTGTCCCAAAGACCCTAGTGCTGGATGTGTAAAAAATAATAATAATAATTTTTTTTAATGTACCAGTTAGTCGAGTCACCTTTATTTCAATAGCACTTTATAAGTTACAGATTGTGTCAAAGCAGCTTCACAAAGACAAACAGGAAAATAGCAGAATAAATTATGGAAAATTAACTATGGAGACAATTCAGATTCTGCTGTAAAGCAGCTCTAAAAAGACAAATCTACATACAAATAGTATTCCCATTAGGTTCTCTTGATATGTTCCTCTGACCCAGAAATGTCCAAACTTTTCTTTGTCAACTGAACCCCTTTAACCAAAAATATTTACTACTTCATTATTATACTGTTATTGAATATTTACAGCACACCCTGAGATTTTAGGGTAATATTTAATTAATTAACATTTTCACTCAAAACATTTTCATCTTTATATACATATTTCATTAGGTGTTTTTATTTATTTAATTAGGTAGTTGCCATTTGCTTTAATCCTTAATCAGTAACCGTTTATTTACTACGATTTTTTTTACTCACAATTTCTACACAATAAAATATTTTAGAGCTTGGCAAAATAGAAAAAATGTATTTTAATTATAAAAATGCAATGGAATTTTACCATTTTATTAATTTACATGTTTTATGTCTGTGAGAATTCTGGTTCAACAAACAATTGCCGAGGCAACAAACTGCTGAAGGGGTAAAAATGAATAACTGGATTTTTAGTTGTTTTAACTTATTTTAATTATGTGTTATCTTATTTTAAATGATTTTAAATGATTTTGAAGCTCCTTTGTTTGTCTGCAAAGCCCTGATTGGGAACTTCTGCTGTACAGAAATACAACAAAAGACATCAAAGGAAAAAACTCTCGACTGTCTGACTTCTACAGTTTGTGTACACCATATAGCATGTTAAAATGATTACTTTTCGTGTTATACAGTTGAATTTTTTTTAACCATTTTAATTATGATCAAAGAAATCATAAAGTATCAACCTATTACTTCGATGCAAAGTATATTTTTAGAGCTATTAAAGTGATGCTGGGGTTTCCTCAAACCCTGAACATGAGAGTTATGCTAATTTTCCATAATATGTGTATGTTTCCTAATATATTAACTGTTACTGACAGGAGGAAATGTTCAGTGAGGTTAGCGAAGGGTGTGATGTTCTGACCAGTCGTATCCAGTTCAGCAAGACAGCACTTTAGAGAGGAGCAGACACATTAAAAACCTCTGATCCGCCAGAAGAAAAGGAATCATGTTACCTTTGATCTTCACTGAATGAAGGAAGTCACGGTGTGAAACCTCCGTCTTGCTCTCTTTCACTCTCCCTTGCTCTCCTTCAATCCCACCTTTTCAATTCCCTCCAGTCAATAGAAATTAAGAAGATCTGTTGTGAAATCCTTTTTTCTCTCTGCCATATTACTTTTATAGACATATAGAAGCAGCTTGAATGATCTAATTTCACTGCGTGGAAAGTTTAGTTTCCTTTTTAACATCATTTTTACTCACGCTTTAATAGTTACACTGTTACCAGCAGCACTACGGCTGCAGTTTAAAGTCATTTTGAACCAATCTTAAGTCAGATGAATCATTTCGATGGTGGAGAACCTCTACTTTGGTATGATTTTACTCTGACATAAAACCACCTAAGCACTCAGTGTGTGAAAAGCATGAATACTGAAGTATGGCAGAAGGGGGATTGGTTATGCTGTATTGAAGGTTCAGCGGATCTACGGCCAGGGCTTTTCCTTTGATGTCTGTGCCATCGAGCGTGTTCATGCAGTAATGAACACTCTTGAAAAGCATGAATATTTTGAGCTGCCACTTTTTATTTTATTATTTTTCTCTAATAAATCTCGACGATACACTCTAGGGACTTAATGTAGAGTTTAAAAGCAGTCCTAGTCCTGCTACGAGCCTCTTTTCATATGCTTCGCAAAAGAGATTCATTTTCGATTTATGGCTTGAATAATTTAGGCCTAATAGACTTCATCATTCATAGTTTTGTATGCTGTAGAACAAGATAGTTTCCAATTACAGGACCATAATGGGAGATAATGTAGGGGGTGAGATTCTAACACAACCCTAGCAGATGTAAACCTGAATATTTTCACTCCCAATTATGATTATTATTAAGGCTTAATAATCATTATCACCTCGTGATAATTCCATGGGTGTCATCACGTGGAGAATGTGATGGGGGAGAGGAGGGGGTCCCATGGTATTCTCAGAGACACAGATGTACAGTACATGCCTCTTGTACACACATATAGAAACAGAGTGTGTTAATGTTAAACAGGCTGACCAGTAGCTGTTATGCTGGCATTGTTCTATATTGTTCTGGGAAAGAGAGAAACAAAGATGATGAAAAAACACTATTAGCTATTCTCTACAGCAGTGGAATATAAAATCAGTGAAGTTGGTGGTAAACTGTGATATTTAAACTGTGACATAATTGGTCATTAGAATGACTTCTGAAGGATCATGTGACTGGAATAATGACTGCTGAAAATGTAGCATGCAGAAAATTGCCATCACAGGAATAAATTACATTTTAAAATATATTAAAATAGAAAACAGTTATTTTAAATTGTAATGATATTTTACCATTTTGACTATTTTTGATCAAATAAATGTAGCCTTGGTGAACATTAGAAATCCTAAAAATCTTACCGACCACACTTACAGTACCTGTATTTTAGCTCAGATGTGTTTGAGAATCAAAGAGGTTTTAGTTTGGATTATTTTGCTGTTTAGAAACAGAATCTATGTTAGCATGTGTGTCTTATTAGCTGAAAACAAACGTCTTTTGAAATGTAGATTTATTCCAGTTTCTTGTTGGCAGTATGCTGCACATTGATTTATTTTATGCAGTATCTGTCATGTTTAAAAAAGTAGGACATTAACTATTACTGACAGTTCGTAGAAAGACAGTCATATTACAGATATTAATGACTACCAAGACTGTATCATATGAATAATCTGTCAGTCGGCCTTGATAGTTCAGGACTCCAGGGACGAGACTCCAAACAAGAAAAGGAGGTTTCAGAGTAATTATATTTTAAAACCTTATTCACATGGGATATATACAAATGTATGATTGCAGTCTTTAAATTTAAGCTTGCCAAGAAATTCAATGTAAAATTGACCTAGTCATTCAGCTTTAGCATTAGCGTGATAATGCTAATCTGCCAGTGCGGTAAGACAAATACACTTGTGTGAATCATGGAGATTGAATATCTTGTGCAGTGTTTAAAAAGCAGATCTCTTAGAAGTGGTGAGCGCCTCACTTCTTTCTGGGACTTTTCCAAACTCCCTGAAAACTGCAGTTGTTAAAACCCTTCTGAAAAAAAGCAATCTTGATAACACCATATTGAGAAACTATAGACCAATATCAAATCTTCCATTTATAGGAAAGATTATTGAAAAGGTAATCTTTAATCAGCTGAACAAATACTTAAAACTTAAATGGATACCTGGACAATTTTCAATATGGTTTCCAACCACATCACAGCACAGAGACAGCGCTCATTAAGATAAATGATATTCGCTTAAATTCTGAATCTGGCAAATTATCAGTGCTGGTACTACTAGATCTCAATGCCACTGTCAATCATAACATACTACTAGAGAGACTGGAAAACTGGGTCTGGCTTTCTGGGATGGTAATCAAATGGTTCAGGTCATACTTAGAAGGGAGAGGTTATTATGGGAGTATAGGAGAGCATAAGTCTAAGCGGACGTCCATGACATGCGGCAGTCCACAAGGTTCAAAAAAAAAAAAATTCTTGCACCGCTCTTGTTAGCCTGTATATGCTCCCACTAAGTCAAAGAATGAGAAAGAACCAAATCGCCTATCACAGCTATGCAGATGATACCCAGATTTAACTAGCCTTATCAATTGGGAACTTTTTTACAGCCCCATTACGCACCTCTGCCACGCTTGATGAAATTAACAGTTGGATGTGCGAGAACTTTCTTCAGTTAAGCAAGGAAAAAACTGAAGTCATTGCATTGGAAACAAAGATGAAGTTCTCAAGGTGAATGCATACCGTGACTCTAGGGGTCTAACAACTAAAAATCAAGTCAGGAATGTTGGTGTGATTCTGGAGACAGACCTTAGTTTAAGTAGTCATGTCAAAGCAGTAACTAAATCGGCATACCATCATCTCAAAAACATTGCAAAAATGTGATGTTTTGTTTCCAGTCAAGACTTGGTCATGCCTTTATCACCAGCAGGGTGGACTATTGTAATGGTCTTCTCACCGGCCTTCACAAGAAGATCATTAGACAGCTGCAGCTCATTCAGAATGCTGCTGCCAGAATTCTGACTAGAACCAGAAAATCTGAGCATATCACACCAGTCTTTAGGTCCTTACACTGGCTTCCAGTTATTTTTAGGATTGATTTTAAAGTACTTTTACTCGTTTATAAATCACTCAATGGCATAGAACCTAAATACATTGCAGATATTGTCACTGAATATAAACCTAACAGACCACTTAGATCATTAGGATCAAATCAGAAATACCAAGGAGTCACTCAAAACAAAAAAGTGGCTTTTAGTTATTATGCCGCCGCAGTTGGAATCAGATTCCAGAAAGAGATCAGAGGTGATAAAACATTAGTCACATTTAAATGCAGACTCAAAACTCATCTGTTTAGCTGTGCATTTATTGAATGAGCTCTGTGCGATGTCCGAACTGATTGCACTATATCTTATGTATAATCATTTTCTTAAATTCATTTTAAACCTCTTAAATCAATTTTTTTAATCATTTTCAAAGTTTTTAATTCCTTGTTTTATTGTTGTGATAACTGTTTTCTTTTCTTTTATGTAAAGCACTTTGAATTACCATCGTGTATGAAATGTGCTATATAAATAAACTTGCCTTGCCTTGCCTTGAACATCAAGGAAACCGTGAGCCATTAACGCAGCCCTGCATTTTTCATCTGTTTGAAATGTCAATAAACCCTGAGAACAAAGATGATTCAGCGCCAAATGTTTATTTTCCCCCCAAGGACAAAATGGAGCCTGAGTGCATGTGTGTGTGTGTGTGCGTGAGGAAAGTGAATTTCCTCACAAAAAGGCTACTTTTGAATAATTTGTGCTTAAAAAGCCTTCTTGTAATATCAGCAGGATTCAGCACTCTGTCCTGCCCTTACATGCATTCTCTCTCCGCCCGCTGAATGCTAATGCAGGTGTTACACTGAGCTGTCAGGCCGCTCTCTCCTGCCGGCTATCAGATAGCTGCAAGACTGCAGTGTAAGGTCTTGACAGATGGCTGCTCACTCTCTCTCTCTCTCTATCTCTCTCTTTCTGATGAAGGAAGCAGAAAGGGTGTTTTAAAGGACACGCAGAGCACTTTCAAACCAGTCTCATCATTATCCTCCAAGCCAGCTCTCCATTCTCCTCCTGTATCACAAACTCGGTCCCCCCCCCCCCCCCCCCTTCACCGTAAGTTCAATCAAACTTCTTCTCTCTGACCTAACGCATCTCATGTACTCATGGCATCGTTTCTCCATCTTGTATTCTTCTTTATCTGTTGTCTCTGAATGGCTTGTTGCTGTCTATTGACTACGACAACTCAAGGCACTTTGATGGGAGCTTTTCTATTGTAACGTAACATTAAGATTGCAGGTGTAAACCGGGCCCGAAACGTTTTGTGTGCATTGTTCTTGTAGGTAGTGTTATTAAGTCAATCGAGTACTGCTTTAAAATAATGTTTTTAACTGCATGTTATACAATATGTGACTTTAATAGAATAGTTCATTCAAATTTGCTGAACATTTACTCACCCATTCACTGCAGAGCATCCTTTGCTGAGACACTGATGCAGTGCTACTTTTCTACAAATCTGATGAAGAAACAAACTGATCTTCCTTTTAGATGGCCTTAGAGTGAGTACATTTGCAAGACAATTTACTATCTAACATATCTATTAAAGATATGTTCTCTGAAAATAGGCCTTAGTATTTTATATATTTTTTTTTCAAGGATTTTTATTAGAAAACAAGTATAAAAAATAAAAAAAAGAATAATTTAAAACTCATTAAAAAGTAATTTCTTCCACACTGACCTGCATTCAAACTGAACAGCATTTGCTGTCTGTCTGTCGTTAAATCAGTGTGAAGGAGTAAGATCATATTTAGCACAGTCCTAGCAACCATTAGGATGTTACCGGTTGTAAAGGATATTAAATTTTAATTACCTTATGTCTGG
Source organism: Sinocyclocheilus anophthalmus (assembly GCA_018155175.1). Classification (NCBI taxonomy): domain Eukaryota; kingdom Metazoa; phylum Chordata; class Actinopteri; order Cypriniformes; family Cyprinidae; genus Sinocyclocheilus; species Sinocyclocheilus anophthalmus. Next base: position 265,276 of record JADLZN010009794.1, read on the forward strand.
GTACCATCTAAGAATCAAATACCTATCCATGTTTTCACTGACAGACAGATGGCTATACAGAACACAAATTAATCCAAGCGCACTCCTCTGTGTGGTCCAAAACAACCCCATTTAACATAAATTGCTTGTTGAACACAAGGGCCGATCTTTTTCTAGAGTCTTTGCATGACTGACAACAGAAGCAGCATCTTGAGAGAAAAGAGAGATGAGTACCAGGAGGGAAAAAAAGAAAATGAGTGGGAGAAAGTGTCACAGAGTGGACGTGTGAATGAGTGAATGAGCCCCAATCAAGTGTGATTGCCTTCAGAGTCTCTCACTGTGTATGTGTGTGTGTGTGTGTGTGTTTGAAACAGGATGAGGGATTCAGTCCCACTCACACAGTCTGTTTGAACATCATCCATGTCTGTTATGTAATAACTGTTTGTCCAAACAAAAAGTGATCCATTTTCATTGCTGTTGTCATATTTCAAAATTAAAATTTATGAGATATATTCAAGAACATTCTGGGAAGTTTATTTATTTGTTTGTTTGTTTTACATTTAATTTTATTGTAGCCTATCTAAAACATATGTTTTTATGAAAATAATTTATAGAAGAAGCAAGGTATGCATTTAATAGACTAAAAAATTACTATTTTAATTTAATTTTTGGGTGAACTATTTCTTTAAAAATCTACGTGTATGAGTGCATTCAAAACTCCTGATCCCTCAATCCACTGCCTAAATTTTGAAAGCTGATACAATCCTAGTGTTTTAATCATATCTACAGTAATCCTTGAATAAAACATGCACAGTATTCATTGTCTTGTCTGCTAAACCCTTAAAGATACATATTGATCATTAATGGTTAGTGAAAGTTGTTTTAACCTTCCTCTGGTTGTTTGCAGTCCTTCTGTTTACAGTGTGAGTACAAGTCATTTGTGTGTTAGAAATATGACCATAGAACCTATTTGAGTATACTTTACCCTCGAGTCCTGAGTATGTAACTGCTTTATATCAAGAAAAGCTAATTAGTAACATCTACACCTTCCAGTCCTTTATTCAAGGCTGTATTTCAGTAATAAGCATGTATCATTGATTAGTAGGTGGGCTTGTGTTGGCTGTATTTGGGCCACACTGAGATCTCTGCTCAGTAATCTCAGTAATGTGACCAGTGAATCTGGGTCCGTTGCTTTCCCTTGAGTGAATCTTGACTAGACCATATTGTCGATGGATGAAGAGCCAAAGCGCTAGAAACTGGAACACAGTTGATAAGTGCATGTACATTTGTGTATGTGTGTAGAATTTGGGTCTGGCTTCAGTGTTAAAGGTCAGAGGGAATTTGCACCTGGAGCAACTCTGAAGTTATTTAAGGTCACGAACAGTGTAAAGTTTCGGGAGTAGCAACCGCCATCAACAGAGCTGTCGTGTTTTGTTTTTTTGGGTTGCATAGCAGACCGTACTCTTGAAGGTTTGGCATTTCCACATAAGCAACACATATTATGGACTTGTTCTTATTTATTTATTTATTTATTTTGTCTTTTCCTAGCAAGATCTGTCAACAATAATGAGGTCAAAATGTACTCTGTCATTTCTTGGACCACACACATTTTACAGAATAGGCACAACTCTGCTACGCGTTTAAACATGCCATTAAAAACTAGTTCGGTTCCGTACACACTGCATAGAATTTTGTAAATGCGGTTGTCGCTACCTGAATTTTCCAGGAGTCTTTTTGCGGTTATCACTCCAGTAAATTACTGAACTGTTGCATAAAATCCATGAATGAAAATTGTCTGCAGGTTTTGGTATCAGAACATCTGTACATCCAAAAGTAATGATTTGTCTGGTTTAATATGCATTTGTTAAATCTCAATTCTACAATATGCAAGTTTATAATATGGTGAATATATATTGATCATCTGGATTTTTGTGGCCTACACACCTATTAACCTTGTTTTAGCTCCTTTTAATGTGCAGTGAGTTTCAATTAAAACCACACAGCACGAAGAAACACGACTTCAAAGTTTAATAGTAATTTATTCTAACTTCTGTTACACTGAGTCATCTTTCCCTGCCGCTCTCATGCCCACATATTGCCTCTGTACATATATACAACATATATTTACCACTCATGTTAAGCTGAGCTCACGGTTCAGTGAGATAGATCATTTACATCTTGTTCGGTGGACCTGTGCAGGTGTAGGTAATGTACAAACCACCACTGAATACTGTGCAAATTATTGCCACGTCATTCCCCTCAAACACAACAGTAATATTGTTTACTCAGTATCAGCCGTAACGAGAACTAAATGATTGACTCCAGATACAAATTCACTCCAGCCTGATTCTCAACGCCTTGTTACTTTATTGCATATCAAAAATGTCAAAACACTGTGAGCTAACTTCAACCCACACATATATCTCATGCCTCTCGCCAAGCCTGCACTGCCTCTCTATATCTCCTCACTCGCGATCACAAATTGAGGCAGGAAATTGAGAGAGGAAGGCAGAAAGAGAGAGGGGAAAAATGAAAAGCCCCTCACTGCTGGACCTCCTACATATTTCTTTTTGTTAAATCGTTTTCGGCTGACTCGCTGCAGGAAATATTCTCCTCTCCACTTGCTTCCTACACAGCTCATTAGACCTGAAGATCCCCATCGTCCGTCAAACCCACAGTAGCCCGGGAACCTCTCGTGTCCTGAACCTGTGCCTCATCCACCTCCAGAGAGAAGAGGCAACCTTTGTGTTATCTCTCGAGTGCAGGGGCTTGTTACAATTGCAGTTCAGTATTAGGGTTTATATCCAAAAATCCATTTAAATCACATTAATGCACTTTTTATAGCTGGTCCAAATGGATTTCTGTCACATAAAAACTATAGAGGCAGTGTTTGTTTAGTCGTGTTCCTACAATTTAAATGTGTGAACAGTCTTATGGGAAATTTAATTGTGTTAGTCAAACTTAGGGCTCGCCTCATATAACCAGATTATAGACATAGTCTCGTGTTATTCTAGATAAAAATTGCCCAGTTGTCTAAAGTTGTGTGAGGAAAATAATTTCTAGGTGGCATTTAGGGGTGGGTAGATAAAGTAGCGTAAAATCATATTATTATTATTCCTTTCATTTATTAAATAATAAAATTAAATATTTACTTTATCTGTATAAAATAAATATATAGGAATAAATATATAAATAACATGTAGTAAAATGGGGTAAAATGTAAAAGCTAGTAAAATATGCTTATAAACCACTGAAGCCATTTGCTCTCTCATGCTGATTCAAAACATTGAAAATCATTAGGTCAGTCATGTTTCATTTGTTCCTCTTGTGTGCTTTATTCATGTATGCTAAAATTTGAAACAGGCAGAATGTAGGACACCTGTCAGAGCCAGTGTGGCCATCAAACCCCAGGTCTTCTCCTGCTACTGTGGGTTCATCTTTGAACTCCCTCTGAGACTCATTAGCCATTTTAGTTCGCTAGTGCTAATTATGAGTTTGTGAGGGTAGCAGCATTTGCCAAAAACATACTGGACGCTCCTGCTAGGCTCTTGCCTTTCCCTCAGAGCGACCCACATTCATACAGTCACATCAGCACACTCATGAATATATACAAAAAACCACATTCAACCCATGTGGTGCGCATCTGTTCGGCAGCACACACCTGGAGAGAGACCCCTGCAGCCGTCTGGCGCAGAGGAAAAGATGTAAGATTATGGATTTTAGAAAGCCTTTTCTCAAGACTCATATAAAACAAGCAAAGAAAATATTAAAAGTATGAAGTTTCTCAGTGAATTTTTTCACTGTGGTTTGAGATTTATATTTGATCTTACAAATGCTCTTTGCGCTCCAGTTTGCCTTCAGCAATGAATATTAATTTAGGAATCTGCAATTCCTTTGTGTTCCAATAATTGTTGGCATGGCTCACTTTTAAGTGATCAAATGGACTCAGGTGTTCTGGATCCACCAGCTGCACCTCTGGACCCCCATAAGGCATCATTATCATACTAAAGCAATGAGAGACTAGCAGATTCAGCCATTCGGTCTCCACTGAGAGGCCATGAACAGCATGGCGGCCCCTACAACCTTTCGTCATTAAATTACTGTCTGCTCCAGCGTCCTCCAATCACCAAACCCCCTCAGGCTTAAAAAGTACCATGTCCAAATGGACAAATCACAAATAAGGTCATATTTCCTCTTGAGAGCCTCACATGTTCTGTTACTGATATTGATTTTGATTTTGTGACAAAGCCAAAGGTTATTTGCGAAATATGCAAATATACTATCTTATATGCATTTGTTAAACATTATCCTACTTTCTCACACTGCAAACAATAATTTTTGTATAGAATTTTTGTAAAGATGTCAAAACAAAATTAATCTATGCAGTAATTAAGACTTGTTTTAGGCAATATAACACTTTTTTTTCTTAGTTCAGCCAACACACATAATATTTTCTTATTATACAAAAAATATATAAATATTTAATATTTATTAACATTTAATAATCTAGATGATATTACATTTTGTTGATTTTATATGTAAAACAAAAAAACATCTATTTGCAGTGGTGTAAGTAAATTAAATATCTTTCAAGATATATACTCTAAAGCCATGTCATAAACTATTATGTGATTTTTGCTCCTCAAGTAAGTTATTTATTTTAAACATGCAGATATTTTATTGAAAAATGCCAAAAATACTGATTAAGAAACTGTTTGTAGTGCAATGCCAAAATAATTTGTTTTATTTTATTTATTTTATTGCCCTTAAAAACTGACCTCTGAAGTCTGTCTGGTGCTTCTGTTCTTACTATGCATGGCCAGCGGATTACATTAATTTATTTACCAAATCCCTGCTCAGTATGTCCCACCAGCTCTGACTGAAGAGCATCAAGCGGTCATGAACAGCAATCATCTTCATCAATTAAACAGCTCCTCTTTGCATCATTACTGAGAGAGGCAAAACCTTAATATTCCCCTCAGCAAACCAGCGCACAGCTCTGGACTAGCTTGTAGAAATGTCATTAGCAAGCTGTGGGGGTCACGTTCCCAGCCCTCTAATTGTTTTTCAGGGGGCTGCTCTCCTACACACTACAGCAGCATGAAAAGGTGTCCGTTCACATGATAGCCAGACCCCCTGGGCTCTTCATTAGACCTCAGTTTCTGGACAGATTGTGTGTGAGGGCCAGGGTTTGAATACGTAATGAGCCTTTTGCGCAGATCAGGAATGAGCCGAGCTGATTGGATGGCATGAACGGAAGTGTAGACGTTTTTGCATTGGCTAAAATGCAAGAATTGTGGCCATATATGTTTAATATGAAATGCCTGTTAGAAGCATTGTAGAATGTGTGTTGTTTGATATGTGCCTTTGAAAAGAACCAAAAATAGTCAACCAAAATGAGAGGCTACTTAATTTAATTCAAAAATTCTAAAAGCTTAATTCAAAAAGTGAGAATTTTAATGTTAATATCTTAAATTTTAATATGATAAAAAATAAAGCTAGTTTTATATCATATAACTATAGTTTTTTTTTCTATTATATTAAAAATTATAATTTAATCTTTATTTACAAATTAACTACATTTGTTTATTTATGCTGTAAATTCAATTCAAGCTATTCACTCTCTAAAACCATGCCCTTAAAATCCCTGCAATATTTGCTTCGAAGTAATAATTTAAAATATCATATAATATTATTATTTAAACAATTCAGATATTTTTTGTGGGGGGAAAGACTGGTCTAAGAAACTGTTTGTAGTGTAAGGCAATATTTTATTTTATTTTATTATTTTACTTTACTGTATTTTTATCTATTTATTTTTTCTATGCAAAACATTAACTGTGTGCTCAAAACATTTGGTTTTCTAGTCCTGGAAAACTGACCACTGAAGTCTGTCTACTATGGGTCCCTTTGGCTTATATGGTATTTTTGTCCATACTATGGAAGTCAGTGGGACCCAGAACCATTTGATTACCAACATTCTTCAAAATATCATGTTCCACAGAAATGAGAAAGTCATACAGTTTGTGCTGTGGATGTAAATAACACCTCAAATGATGTCAGATTTTGCCTGGTGGACAATACAATGGCTGGAAAATTCCCTAGACTCGAGCCATAGAGAATTTGCTGCTCAATCACAGAACCATTATATGCCAATTCATGTTTTCTAACCCATTATTAGGTGTAATATTAGCCTAAAAAGCAGCAAGGTTGATCACCATTCACAGTGAATTTGGAGAAACAGTGAATGGGGTCAACAGGAGGGAGGATGGAGAATGGAAGACAATAAAAGGGAGGAGAGGAATGGCGACGTGAACTAGCTGCATGCTGTAATCCAGCTAAGCAGGCGTTTCTAATGGTCCTCTCAGTGTAAGACATTTACCGCCTCAAAATCCCCCTCACAATAGATCATTCTAAATAAATCCCTCTGCAGCACTCCCCAACACACACACACACACTGCTCTCTACCAGTGCTTGATAAATGGCAGTGTGTAAACTGAGGTGATGTTAATTGAATCTGTGAGAGTTATTCAAGCTGAGAGAAGCATTTTCAGCAGTTTGACTGGAATTTTCATGGTCAAATACATTTCTGTACAATTAAGCCAGTTCATTAGTATTAACAACTCAGCCATCTGCTACTCTCAACTGAGGAAACCCTTCAATAGGACTTTTGATAAGGCAAATCAGCTATAGGGGGGAAATATGTCATGATAATGAGATCCTAGGTTCAGTTTAATTAGATACAAGGATAATTTCTTGCCAATTTCTGGCCTTTTATTTTAATGTTGAGCAAAGCAATCTTGCTACTTTTAATGCAAACACTTAAATATTTCATTTAAACCTGACTCTGCTTTAGGACTAATTTGGATCAGGCACAGACAGATGTTTTCCATCTTTGCCTTTCCACAGGTTCCAGCAGGTCAAAGAGACACAGAAAAGGTCAAGCTCACAATGTGTTGTGGTTCTCTGGTTTTGCATCAGGAACCAGATTTTACATTGGACATCAACTGACAATCCAGCACAGTTAATAAAAAAAATAAAAAAAAATATGGTACAAAATTAACAATTTAAAAAGAAAAATTATTTATCAATATTTCTACTAATTTAATTATTATTTATTTATTATTTTATTAGTTAAAAAATATTATTATTGTTATTGATAATGTATATAATAATGTGTACTATATATGTAGTTATCACATAACATAATAAATAATAGGAATATATCAGAAATTTTAGATGCCCACACACACATTACAAATATACTCTATAATATTTATATATTAATGTTTTCACAGTTGAGAATGTCACTCAACCTGTACTAGTTTCTTTGCAATATTTTGCCTATATAATAATGCTTGAGAACACAAGCTTTTGACAACAACCAAAAATAAAAGGTTTAATTTCAGCAATGTGCTTTTTTTTTTGGCGATGTGCGTAAAAGACACTTTATTGCCCTTTAAGGAAACATTTAAAAAGAGGGTTCTGATAACATTAAGTGTTTTTGGGTTGAATTTTGAGTTGAAAACCATTGGATTATTATGGTATATGAAAACTGATCTTAACTAGGTTCTACAATTGCTTTCAAAACATCATATATACAGAGAATTACAGAGAGAAAATGTTGTTTATTCCGCTGAAAGAAAGAGGGAAATAACAGGTGAGATATGTTTTAATGGAAGCTGCTGTCAAAGCTGGACTGTACCATTTAATTTCGGGGCTTCAAACCACACCCAACTCTATAGCCAGAGAACAATGAACAAAATCATTGGAATGGTCTTTGAAAACACAAAGAAAGATGTGTATCTTCATTTTATCTCTCTTAATTTTTTTCCCGAGTCAAAAGATTAATTTGCTATTGCTTATAAGTGAAATTAAATTACAAGATAATTGCGATGTGTCAAAAAGGTCTCTCTCTTCCTGGTCCAGAGGATGTCCCTCCCCCATCCCGTGACTGATGTCTCCGCCACCTTTCATGACCTGAGTAATGGATGGGGTGATTACAAAAGCATGTACCCTGCCCCCAAAAAAACACTAAGAAAAATATTCTGCTGTCCTCCAGAGTCGCTCCTAATGTATACACATCATGAGTTGTTGGCTAGCATTGGTAAAACTATAAAATATGAGTTGAATAAAAAAGACAGTGTAGCACTGGGGCGCTGCTCTGTCACCCATCATAATTGATTCATTGATAAGACAGTGCTGTGAAATGGTGGAAGCCAGTTGCACATCCCAAGGGGAACCTCGTGTTTCTTGTAGAGCAAATGTGGAGTGTCATTAGGTTAGTTTGAAATGGTCTTGGAGAAAATACCACAAAATATCATTTGGAGCAAAATTGTGCCTCTTGGTTTTAAACTTGTTTGAAGCTTGTTTCCCGATGTTTTTCAATAATTCCAGGAGTGCAGCAAGGGAAAGGGAGGGAATATGGGGTCATGCCATGTATTTTCATGTTAATAGCAAATTGGACCCAATATGATGCACACATTTGTGTTTGATTTTGAGTTTCAGAGAGTGATAAGCTCTTAGAATGTTCTATAAATTACACTTTTTTTCAACGTTAATAGGCTTGATAAAACATCATGAAAGCATTATTAACTTTTTGTTAGTGTAATATTACTAAAGGCAGTTTGACTGTTGTTTTACATATCTGCATCTATAATGACTCAACTGCATTTAAAAATTATGTTTTACAATGTGCTTAAAAGTCACGTCATTGTCCATTAAAGAAAGGACTTTTTTCCAGTTAAGGAGACATTGAAAGAACATTCTAATAACATTAGCAGACTTTGGCTAAACTAACACTGTTGTTTATTACCATGAAGCAGTTTTGAAACAATCTGTATTGTTACTGTAAATCACTATGTAAATACATTATTAGACATTATTAGACACAGTATATTCATTATATAAGCCGATCTAGCTCAAATGTTTGTTCTAAGAACATTTTTATAATGTTCTAATTATGTTATGTAAACATTATTTCTGAACATTCAAATGTTTGTTTTGAAAAAACTGAAGTGTTCCTGAAACTTTGAAAACAGTGAATAACTTAATAAGAATATTAAGAAATGATCTTAGAACATAAACTCGTTAGCTAAAAATATTCTGCTAACATTTTCCCGAATGTTCGAATAGCCAAGGGAAAATGTTCTTTAAAAAAGTCCACAGAAGTTTCATTCACATGTTAGAAATGTTAGGAAAACTTTCTTAAAACTTGTTATATCTCTGTTGGTGTGTCTGATTTCCCATAATGCATCAAGAGATGTATGAAGGCTGGGCTTACTGCTTGATCATTTAACTCATTCAGAAATAACTACTTCGGTGCTGGGATGTTTTAAATCCCACGGCATTGGGGGAAGCTCATAAATGATCAAAAATTGTGTTCCCTGCATGATTCATGGTTGAAAGAAAAAAAACTGCACAGAAGTCACAACTGGGAAATTATTTCATAATTGAGAAGCACTCATCACAATGCATAGTCATTACACCTCATGTAAACACACAGTTTGGCAGATCAACATGTCTTAGAGAGACAATAATTGCCTTGGTCCCTACAAAATGTATCGAGTCACATTGTGAAATGAAACAGATTCACGCTGATTATAAATTCAAGTGGCTTTCCATGAACCTCCTTCATAAATGTAGCACTGGATGTCATGCAGCGACCATAAATCTCCTACTCTGCCACTGAAGGTCATGAAATTCTAAGCACCAAAAGTTGGAGATGTCCGTGTGGATATGAGCTATAAAGCAGCCGAGCTGTGCCAAAGCCACTAAACCCGGAGCCCGCTGACGGATGAAGGCAAGAGTGCTCTCAGTAGCGATTAATTGAGAAAGCATTCATCCATTTTATGACTAATGCATGAGAATTTTCCTGCAGATCTTTCAAACACAGGTATACCATCTTCTTTGGGGTGTAATTTGTTTTTTGTTTGGTTAAGAGGATGAATGGTGGGATTTACCTCCGGTGATGTTTTTCAGTAATGGCATTTGAAAAGGAGCTAACAGTTAGATCCATTATAGCTCATTTTAGACTAAGAGTGGGCATACAGTATGCATCATTACAGTCGGTGCTTTTATAAGCATATGTATAATTTTGTACACTAATATCATAGTCATGAGCAGAAATATCTTTTCAGGCTGTGTCTATTCTGTTCTCTATTTTTTCTTATCACCTCCTACGCACACCAACAAAAGCCAAGCCTACACATTTTCATTTTCTTTCTCAGTCTGTGTCGTCGTCACCACACACACGTACACACTCAAACAAATGAGACAGCTTGAGTTATGGCCTCTATATGTATCTTGATAGGGCCTTTCAGTTCTGGACAAACACCTGATGGCAGCTTTGGATGAGTCTATTTATTTTCCCATTACAGGAAGGCAAGACAATATTGGGCCTGTTGTGTGTACTGGAGATTTTTTATATGTATACTTGCATGAGAACCTTTCTGACTGAGTATGTGTCCCATGACACCTTTTTAACTTTGTCCTGTGCATTTAAATTCATATTGTGTTTGCTTTGTGCCACTGCTGTGTTTCAGAAATGGATTTAAAGAATAATGAAGATTCACTCCCTCTGTCAAGTTTCTAAAATGACAGCATCTGGAGAAAGCGAACACTAATCTGCAACTGCTTTCCTGGATTCATATTTAGTCTAAGCTTGTTTAAGAAATAAAAAATAAATGTGTCCCAAAATAGATAGGATAAGGGCGCCACCTAGTGGTTAAACCAGCATTAACGTTATAGGCCATACGACTTCAACCCTGCTACTGGGGACCCACTGTTTCCAACCTGCAGCACACCTGGCCTGTGACTTTTCAAGTGATCCTGGAGATCTTGATTAGTTGATTCAGGTGTGTTTGATTATGGTTGGAGCTGAACTCTGTAGGAAAGTGGGTCCCCAGGAGCAGGGTTGAAGACCTATGCTTATAGACCTTAGTCAGGGTAGAGACATATTTTTTGTGACAGGAATGTAAACGAGGCTGTGAAGGATAGAAGTACAGTGCATTCAGCGGAAAGAATATTGAATACTGTGCAAAATACACAAAAGCTTCAAAAGGTGTGTAGGCTATCATTTAGGTATGTAGGCCTAAACTTTAGGTTAGCCTACCTTACCAATATGCACCTTTAGGGGTTAATAATGTACAAAGGTGTACCTTTTGAAAAGGTACCGCCCTAGTGAGTGTATATTTAAAAAAAGGAAACAGTAGACATTAATGTTTCAAAAAGTTGTATGCTACACATAACCTCATCACATTGCATTTGAATAGCATCCTGTTATAATTTCGGAAATTAAACTAAACATGCATTTTCACTTCAATTTTATTTACATTTCTTAACTTTTGGTAAATAATGAGTCAGAAAGAGATGTTAAAAATTGTGACTGATGTTACTTGTTCATTAATCACAACTGGAGTTGGAAAAGTTCAATTCGAACATTGCATTATTGAATAGAATATTTTTTGAAGTGTGCTCTTTTGAAGGCCTATACTCCACTTTTTGGCAAATGTAGTAGGTCTTTATTGCATGCACTGAAAAAAAATTGTACACTGTATACTGCGTATTCCAGAAATATCTTATGATTCATGTCCATTTGAATTACTGAGCTTCTAACTGTATTAGTCATATTGTATAGTGTCCTAGTTGTTCTGATTGTAAATTATCCTAAAGGACGTGTTGAATGGGAGTAGTCATGAAAATCCAGACACACTGCATTTCACAGCTGTGAGCTGTTGTCCTTTGTTTGCTTTACATAACCAGATAAACAGGAGCTGCACAAATCACAATGACTGTTGCATGAATCAGATATTCTGACAATATTATGACTCAAATAGTTTTACCATTTACTGCACCTTGTTATTCTTGTCGTTATTTAAAGAATCACAAATTCAGGTCTTGCATATTCAAAGAAAATAACTTATTTTTGCATTGCAGAATAAGGTGGATATGGTAAGTTAGTAAGTAACGAATGACTTTTAGTAATTAACTAGCAGTCCAGTTTGAGTAACAATAGAAATGTCTTATTTAAATATAATATGTTATTACACACAGAACTATTACAGAGGATCTTGATTAAGGCCTTTGGCAGTGGGGTGTGTGGCCCAGTAACCTCTAATTCACAAGGAAGGCTTAGTCTGCTTTTACCATGAATTGCCCTGCCATTGCTCTAGTGCCACTCCTCCCTGCTGAGTCTGTGGTTCATTTAGCACACACGCAGACACAGCAACTGAATCAACTCTATAGCCTGGCAGTATATTATAGGGTATTTCTGTGGGATGTTCGCAACCCCACCCTGCATTTGAGAAATTCCACTGCTTCTAAGATCTGTCCCAAGTGCACACAGCCAAATGCCAAGTGCCCTGCTTCTCTCAGCATGAACTGTATAGCGCAGGAGTTTTCAATCTTTTAGATGCCACAGTCCCCCAAATATGACCATCCTTGTGCGAGAGAACCCCATGCTGAAAGGTATTATGCTATAAAGACCCTGTTTATATTGTGAAAAATGTATATTACATGTCTAAAATATATGTAACTTCTATTAAGCTACTTTATTGCATAGTTTTTCTATTCATTATAGTATTGTACTGTAAGATTGATTGATTATGTATTTATTTTATTTTATTTTTTACACTGCTTTTTTCTAAACTTTACCATGGACCCCCTAGCACAGATTATTTCAGTATTTTATCCCCAAAAAAAAGTGTCCATTATATAACGTAAATGAAAAACATTATTAATAAAACTCTTAACTTTTCTAGAGATAGTTACCCCAAAACACTCACAGTAAAATACCACAAATTAAATAAATAAAATATTTTACTACATTACATACATTTTCTTTTAGGACGTCCTCAATTTGTATTTTTACATTTATTTGCAGTCTTTGTGAAAAAAAAAAAAAAACACGCACACCACGGCGCAGTGGGCGGGGCCACGCAATGGCGTCACATGACAGGCATCTCAAATTACTGTAGTTCATTCTCTGACTTCCGTGTTCTTTCACTGTTACCATCAACCAACCGGCCGACGCAAGAGAACCAGAATGTCTCACCAAACCGGCATCCAAGGTAAAATCCTTTACGCTCTTTTATTGTCGATTCAAATAAGCCAGACGGAGTTTATTGCGTCTCTAATGCACGTTTCTTTATTTGGCGCTTGTTTGTAAACAGAAGAACCTGTTGTGGTCGTCCCTGAGACTGAATTAACGTTACCTTATAGAGTTTTATTGAGAGCTTGCAGTAAACAAACCAGAGCCAGACAGTGAATCTGTGTCAAGTGTACTCTGACTTTTGTTGCACTAATATGGTCATGCAAATAAACTCCAATTGGTCTTTCATTATCAGTATGTTTTCAGACTGGAGTTGAGGATTATGCAGGAAGGCAGCAGGTCTCAAAGGTCCAACTGTAATAACCGTGTCACCTTTATTCAAAGGTGTTGCTAGGCATTATGCAATAGACATCTGTTTACGTTGAGCTTTCACTGCAGTGGCGTTGTGTTACCATGACAACAATTGTATGAATCAATGTAGTCATGCTGAAGTTTTAATTAAAGATCACCTTGCATGGTCATATTGTGATTTCTGCAAAGAATTTCAAAGAACATACTCCAGGAAAGGACTGCCGTCTTCAAACTGTCCCTGACAATGCTTCTTTAGATTCCTCACTTTGGTTCATCAGCCAAATTTCAGTTCCGTTGTCCAGAGATGGTCAGCTTTGTTTTGTATCAGAATAAATGGTCTCATTGTGTCCTGTTCTCGCCCTGTGCTGTCTCTTCTCAGCTACCGGGGAAGTCAAAGAAATCTTTGCAAAGGCCCGGAATGGAGAATACCGGCTCATCAAAGTAGTGATTGAAAAAGGTGAGATGACCGTTTTACACATCAGAGTACAAACATTTATTAAACGGCTTTTTAAAATAAACCTACTGTAAATAAGTAATATTCAGGAAAACAGCACAGTTGTCCGTGTATTTTTTTTTCTTTCCATTTTGATTGAATTTAAAATGGACATGACAGAAAAACTTAAAAGAGCTTTAAATTCAGAACCTTATGATATTTTACTTTCTTTACAAAACCCAACTACCCTTAAAAACAAAATTACTTAATTTAATTATTTTAGCAAAATGTTACATTGACAAGTCAAGAATAACCCATATATTACTTTTCCATTTTTTTTTTATATGTTCACTCTGTATTATTGTTATTTTTTTACTTTTGTGGGTATCTCACATCAGGGTTATTATGTTACCTAACCATAAAATAAAAATAAAATTGTTACTTGAAATAAAATAAACTTTAACTTAAAATAAAATATATTTATAAAAAATATATAAACAAAATTTCCGTAAAGGCAACATCTCTCATTTTCATTTAGCTTATCATGATAAACCTAAAACAAATACAAATTAATGAAAACTATGTAGACATTAAAACAAAAACAAAAAAAATTACAAAACAAAATTACTTTAAAAATGTAATACAAAAATAAAAAAACTGAACAAAATGCAATAAAATAAAAAAGATTGTCTACGTATGACCAAAGAATCATATCACATTTTCCTTTTTTATATATTGTGTTCCTGTAGAGAAGTTAGTTCTTGGCGAAAGTAAACGGGCCGCCAAGAAATGGGACCAGGAATGGGACAGCTATGTTCTCCCTCTCGTGGAGGACGACATGCCCTCGTACCTTCTCTACAGGTTGGATACCACCAACAACCAAGGTTATGAGTGGATCTTTCTGGCCTGGTCTCCGGATCACTCTCCAGTGAGTTTGTTTGCATGTTGCCGTCTTCTTTCAGCTTGTACGTGGCCAAAGGACATCATGAGATGACATCGCTCAGTGCATTTTAGTCCATCCACTCCATATATAGAATCCCTGGTTTAAAGCTCTTTAAAAATATCTGGTTGCCAGTTAAGCCTGTCCATATTAAAACGGCCTGTAATAAGAATGTTTTGTAGTAATATGTAGATATGATCAATCATCAGGGATATTGTATCATTGTTATAACAAACGAGTGTATCTTAAGTGAGTGCAAATAACTGTGGAGATCCCCTGTAATGTTATCATTTACCAAAATATATAGTATCAGGTAAGCTCATATAATGGAGACTTTGTGCATTCAAGCAAAAGAGTTTGATGTTAATCTACATTCACAGTACTTTTTTTTTTAATGAAAAGCACGGGTGACCTGATACAAAACGGACAGTTGTGGTTCTGTGCTACAAATTTGCAATTCAAATTTTCTCCCTCAATGTTCAACGACCAGAGGGAGACTAAAGTGGCTAGAGTCCCAATCGCACCCAAATCAGTCGTTCTTTCACGCCCATCTAAAGCCAGCTCAAATTGCTCAAACCAAGAGCTTTCCAATAACAAAACAACTTTAAAATTGAACTCCAGAAATTCCTCCTGGTTGGATTCAAGTATTAAAGGAATAGCTCACCCAAAAATTAAAATACAACCGTCCAGGTTGTATATAAGTTCATTAGAATAGGTTTTATCATTACATCACTTGCTCACCAATGGATCCTCTGCAGTGAATGTGTGTCGTCAGGATGAGAGTCAAAACAGCTGATAAAAACTACAGTAATCCACATGACTCCAGTCCATTAGTTAATGTCTTGTGAAGTGAAAAGCTGCATGATTATAAGAAACAAAACCATCATGAAGGCATTTGGAGGCGTGTGCCGTGTGCATTACTTGTGGATTATGATGTTTTTATGACTCTCAATCTGATGGCACCCATTCACTGCAGAGGATCCATTGGTGAGAAAGTGATGTAATAAAATCTGTTCCAATTAAGAAATTAATTCATCTTCAGTGGCTTGAGGGAGAGTACATTTTCTGTGATTTCTTTTTTTGGGTTGAACTATTCATATTGTAGTAGTACCATAATTATATGAGAATACATATGTAAATATATATGTTTGCATGGTTATTGATAGTCTTTTTTTTATTTTAAAAGTATGTTCTTGTTCCTAAAAAGAAAATATATTTTGTAAAAACATGCAGATCCAGAAACTTATTTTGAAACAACTTTCAGGTTCGACAAAAGATGTTGTATGCTGCTACAAGGGCCACGCTGAAGAAAGAGTTTGGTGGTGGCCACATTAAAGAGGAGATTTTTGGCACTGTGAAGGTATGACATATATAATCTGCCATTCTTTAAATCAAACCTCCACATGAATGGATCACAGCCATAGGTTTCCCCACTAATGCATCTCTTTCTGCTCAGGACGATGTCTCTCTAAATGGCTATAAAAAGTACCTCAGCTCCCAGGCGGCGCCTCTGCCTTTGACTGCAGCAGAGGAGGAACTGAGGCAAATCAAACTCACTGAGGTAATGCTGACATCAACATAAACACAGCATGGGTGTACACCTTAGTCAGACTCTGCTGAGGTTTTATTAAAATAGGGCGAAAACCACATCAGTCCAACAGTTCATATCAGGCCTTTTGTATTCAGTAACTTCATGAGCTGAACCAAAAGACCGTTTACATTATGTGCAACATTATCTCAAAACAAAATGATAGATCCTTGCTCTTTAGAAGCCAGTTTTGCATTGTGAACTAAAGAGTACTGTGTTGATGATTGGTTGTTTGCTGAGCAGTATGCTATACTATAAAGTAAGTACTATAAACTATAAATGATATTCCAAATCACCATGCATATGTCAATGCTTACTGTATATTAACATGAAAACATAAATGTAATGTAATATTTAGCATCAAACATACGCTGACTAAAAATAGAGAAGCTCAGTCCCAGGCACTCTCACCAATTGCAAAGGATGCTCTTGGCAATGCATACAAACCTCCCCCATACCATAAAAGGATACGCTCTGACTCTTAAATGCATCGTCGGCTGTTTAAAATGACAGGCAGCATAAATGAACCAATCAAAAGGCTCACTGAACTCCCCCCAGAGCAGCTGTGGGAGAAGGATAATGCTACACTAATCTACATGTATGAGAGGAGAGGAAAGCAGCTTTGTGGTGTTTTATTTTTATTAATTTGTTGAAAGAGAGATTTTATTGAGTAGATGGGTGGATAAAATGCTGGGCCCAATCCTGGATGAAAGGATGCAGAGAGGTTTATTTGGATGCAGCACAGAATGTGTCATTTTTTTATATTATATTTTAAGTGTACCATTCAAACGTTTAGGGTTGGGAAGATTTTATCTTCACATTTGAACATGAATTGATACACAATGTTGCTTTATAAATTACAACATAAATTGCAGAGCTCGTTCCTAACAAATCATTTAACAACCACTGTGACTGCTTTGGTGATACAGGCCAGTGCATACATATTATTAAAGGATTATATGCATGTTTTCAGTTGCAGACAGACATCCATGTTGACACAAAGCAGCAGACTCTTCAAGGAGTGGCGTTCCCTATGCAGAGAGACGCTATTCAGGCTCTGGAGCAGTTTAGGGAGAAAAGGATTAACTACGTTCAACTGGTACTTCAGGACTTTTTCCCCCTCCACCACTCTCAGCAGCTCTGTACAATCGCATCTTATTCCTCCTTTTCATCCTGTAACATCCTGTATATTGCATTAAAAAAAACTAAAATGAATAATGGCCAGAACGGTATTTTTACTGTTAGAAGACAGACTGGTTGGGTTGACCCCTGCCCACAGAATCACCAACATGTGATGGAAATAGATGTTGTAGACCTGAGTAATAATTCAAATACACTAATTATGTCCATCCCATTAACAGGAAATAGATTTTCCTAAAGAATCCATCAAGTTGTCCAGCACGTCTCCCACAGAGGTGAAAGATTTGCCTAAAAGGATCCCAAATGATGCAGCTAGGTATCACTTTTTCCTCTACAAACATTCTCATGAAGGAGACTACCTTGAGTCCACAGGTAAGAGGAATATCAAATGTTCAAAGAAATGGGTTTAAATGTAAACCCTTAAATATGTTATTGAACATTATATACGATGTATGTATGTGTATGTAAACGTGTGTGTATACATAATGTTTTTCAAGTCTTTTATGCTCACCAAGGCTGAATAGTAAAACAGTAATATTGTTAAATATAATTACGATTTAAAATATCTGCTTTCTGTTTTAATATATTTAAATAACTTATTCCTGTGATGGCAAAGCTGAGTTTTCAGCAGCCATTAATCCAGTCTTCAGTCACATGATCCTTCAGAAATCATTCTGCTCAAGAAATATTTTTTAATATGTATACAGTTGTGCTGCATATTTTTGTGGAAACACTATATTTTTCAGAATTGTTTGAGTAGAAAGTTCAAATGAACAGCATTTATTTGAAAAATAATATTTTATAAAATTATATTTCGGTCACTTTTTGATCAATTCAGTGCACCTTGCGGATAAAATATTTGTAATGTATGTATTTATATATTTAAATATTTATTTATTTCCAGTTACCATTTCCTACATATCGATTTTCCCTTTTTATTTTGTACTTCTATTTTGAACCTAAATCACGTATTGAGTTTTGAGGGTCAGAAGACAATTTAGGGGTATTAAATCATTAAATGTATATTAATAAATACGGTCATCATCTCTGATTACTTTCAAGGTCGAAATTTACAAATTTTACAAATTACAAAAAAGCTAATGGAAAGTCATATTGTTGGACTTGGACATGTTTTATCCCATAAGTCAATAGTTTCAAGAGTGCTTTTTTTGTGTTTGCAGTGTTCATCTACTCTATGCCTGGTTATAAATGCAGCGTCAAAGAGAGAATGCTGTATTCAAGCTGCAAGAACCCTCTCGTAGACACAGTGGAGAAAAACTTAGGCATTGAAATTGCTAAAAAGGTATTATATATTTGCTTACCTATATAACCCTTCTCACTGTATTATTAAGTACAGCATACACCATCCTGTTTTCCTGGAAGCATGCCTCATTTCAAGGATATCGGACCATTTACAGTAACGTTAATGTTGTAGTTTTAAAACTTTAATTCTTCCTTTCAGTTGGAAATTGACAATGGTGATGAACTAACCAGTGACTTCCTGTACGAAGAGGTTCACCCCAAGCAGCATGCACACAAGCAAGCTTTTGCCAAACCTAAGGGGCCAACCGGGAAAAGGGGGGGCCGCAGAATCACACGGGCACCAGGGGACGACAGCGATGATGATTAAACCTCTTCCTGTTCTGAATCTGACAGTGGTACATTCCACTTAGTCTAAGGAATCCTGTCCTCAAAGCGAATTCCCATTTTTACCTTGACTCATGTAGACCACAGCCCTATAGACTGAACTATGCACAAAGTAAAACACTAAGCCTGTGAAATTACATTTTGTAGCTTGCAATATGATAATTGTCAGATATTGCAATATTTTCTATATGTTGAAGAACACAGACTGAGGTACACAAGAATGTATTTTACTAAGCTTCACTTCCATTCAAGTATGCTGTCTGTGATGTTCCTGGTAATAGTTTTAACACTATTACGCTGTTTACTTGCATATTAGCCAAGATTATGATACAGAGTGCAATACTGTTGAAATAGACACCATTTAGTGCTTGTTTTCCAGAAATAGATATTGATTTTCAAGGAAAAACCTTTTTGAAGTATATTTTTGAGAAAACGATGGTTTCCCATAAACAGATGTCAAATCTAGTTCAGGTATAAATTGCATTTTCAGTGGTAGCTCTCCAGTAAAATTACATTTTAGCTTCGGAGTAACGTTAATATTGGTCCGGGAAATTGGCCTTGGAGATTAGGCATAATTTATGTTTGGAAAACAAGCCCGGAAAGTTAAACAGTCCACGGCTTAACTTTTGTGGTTGTCTGATCAGGAAGGTCAGAAGTTCAGCTCTATTTTATGAGGCCATACACATTATTTATTAACTTTCTGATTGATTAGGTTGACAGATTTTCTTAAAGAGTGACTAAATAAATTATCAGTATTCTGACAGCCACTGAAACTTGTAGCTATAGGGTAGGGATAATTTCAATGAAGAATTTGCCAAGAATAATGTACTAAAAAAGTTCCGATACTTTTTTTAATATGTATTAATTCTTAAAAATTGGTCGTTTTTTATTAAATGTAGGATTGTTTAATTATTGATATGATTATAATCAAATCCGTCATAACACAAATCTGAAAAAGTCATGCTTCTCTGCATCTTTGCTATTTTTCACGTTCTTGTAATGAAGACAACTTGCAGAGATACTATTTTTCTAAGCCCGTACAGCTGTTTGTCCAGATGATGTCATTGTCTAACATATTGAAGTGAGTGTCCATGGTTTCAGGGTTAGGGCCATCCTGTCTGTCTCACAACTAATGTTTTACATCTCAACTAATGGCCAGCCTCCATTTCATGCCATTCGCAACCACACTAATGTATACAGTGCATGGAGTTAAGTTCACTTAGCATCTTGCTTGGGATGTTTTTGAAACCACTCATAAGGGAAGGGACTGTAAGTTCCTGAACCTCTGGGACGATCCATCTACTGATTCATAACAGGCAAACCACTATTAACATGTCTCCTATGTAAGGGTGTTATGACTCATCCAAAGGAACACCTTGTCAACTAAACCCTTAAATGTATTTTTCTATGCATTGATAGAGGAGAGAGAAAAATAAAAAGATTTGAATATACCTTTAAATTTGGAGTCGTCTGTTATCTTTAGCCTTTGGGTTCTGTAATTATCATAATATATATATATATGTGTGCACGCTCGAATCATAAATGAATAATAACACACCTTTTTATTTAATTTTTTACAGGAATCTATATGTCTGTATACACACACACACACAAACTCATTCAATAGCCCCCTTACATGCCTTTTAGTGTTTGTTTCTCATTACGATTTTATGACAACATACCTTCTTCTGCGGCTTCTGCGCCTTTAAGAGCGGTACCACGTGCTGCGGAGGAAGTGAACTGACAACAGTAGCGGGTGAGTGTAAGCACTGTTTTCCAAAATGTGCATTTTCCTTGCTTTGTATTATGACGTAACAGGGTTAAATGGACCAGCTTTGTAACAGGGATTCAGTTGTTTTTGTGTAATAAATGTTAACACGATAAATTCCTCTTTACATTTTATTATATTTTTACATTACATGTCTATACAAATTAACAAATCGCTAAAATAATCAAATGATTGCTTGACTTAATTGCTAAGTGTATTTTCTTAAGGACTTAAGAATGGAGAGGCACAGTCTCTCCTGCTTTATATCAGACCATGAAGGTTTCCATGGAACCATAAAAAACTCACCCCAAGACTTTGTGGTTATTGAGATAGACATCAATGGACAACTTGTTAACAGTTCTAATGTTCAAGAAGAACATACAAAAAGTCCTTCTCAACCAAGTCAAGCTCCCAAAAGTGATGATAAATTAAAGCAATCTAAACCAGATGACATTGACATTTTAAATCAGGATTGCTTTGATCTGAATATAATCTTGGGTCCAGCTGTGAACAAAGAGTTGGAACATTTCACTAACAAAGTGAGAGTAAGAGCTGGTGAGCAAGAAAAGGTGGAACTGTCATTGGGTACTTATCCTGATAAACACCTGAGAGCTGTTGTGCATAGAGCAGTACGATACAACTTCCCCTTCCTCCAGACTGTGACCAACCAATCAGAAATTCAGGTCAGAGAGGACCCAGACTTCAAGGAGCTTGCAAGTTTAGTCTCTGAGGGAGAAGCTGAGGAGTTCTTCAGGTTCATCGATGCCAAAGTACCTGGTTGTGTGTTCACCTTCCTGCCAGATAGCAAGGAGCACCGAACTTCAGTTCACCATTTTGTTAGCAGGCGGTTTGGAAAGCTTGTGGAAACCAAGAGCTTCACAGACCAGCAGAAGACGTCCATTACAGTGAGACTAAGAGAGAGAAGCAAACAACCCAAAAAGAGAACAACAGCAGATTGTCAAGAGGAGGTGATATTATACACAGGTGAGCAGAGAAGACATTTCATTTCATCATGTAAAGCTGATAGTCTATGGAAACCTGCCTAAAATGTAAGACTTGAATGTAAGATGTAAAAGTTCTTTTCCCCTCAGCTTTCACACTGAGAAAGGAGAACTTGGAGACTTTGGAGGCCATCAGCTATATGGCTGCTGTACTCGGAGTGCTTCCGTCTGATTTCACCTACGCAGGAATCAAAGACAAGAGAGCCATCACCTACCAGGCCATGGTTGTGAAAAAGATCTCTCCAGAGCGGTAAACGGACCATTAGCCAATTAGCCCATTATCTGATGTTCGGTCTTTTCCCAATATTTATTTTTCTCTCTCTTTTCTTGAACCTAATTAAATGAGTAGCATGTCAGTTTTTGTTGCCATTTTCTACTTGACATGGGTTTCATTCTGGGGTCTGGGGATACCCAAGGGGGGGCCACAAGAGGGTGTTAGGATTTCTGCAAAATATTTGAATGGAAAAACTACATTTTAGGGCTGTCAAAGTTAATGCTAACTACAGATATTAGTGAAACAATGATTTTAATATCCACATTCAGCAAATTTGATAACATTACCATTTCATTCTGATTTGTAGAACTGACCATTAATCGTGAAATTAATTGCAAATATTTTATTCTATTTATAATTAATTGAAAATATTGTATTCTATTTCTTAACTTGACTACAAGAAAAAAAGCAACAAAAAAAAGTAAATATTTTAAAATGAATTACATTGTATATAAAAGTGGAGAGCAAATAGAATCAAAGCTGTTTAACTTTGGAGTCCCCTGTTATCTTTAGAAATTTGGGTACTGTAATTAGCACAATTAATGAACTAAGTTTTTTTTTGTTTTTAATTGCAAATATTTTATTCGATTTCTTACCTTATCTGCAAAAAAAATCTAGAAATGAATAAAAGTAAATATATTTTAAATTAATAACAATATTTAGAAAAACTTTAGAAAATACAAAATTATGTAATTTTGTTGTCTTTATAATATCACCCTTTTTTAATACATCAAAATGGAATGGGGTTCTTGGCATCAAAAGGTTTAAAAAGCCCTCTTTTACTTCACTCAATTAATAGATGCATTTAACAATTCTATTGGCAGGTTGTTGGACAAAGTCTCTGAGTTTGAGAGGAGGGGAATGCAGATCTCTCGTGTCCGTCTTGTGTCTGAACCCCTTAAGCTCGGCAGACTCCAGGGAAATCACTTTGATCTTGTCATCAGAGACCTGAAGCCTCATGAGAAACATGGACTTACAGGACCGCAGCAGCTTGTAAAAGAGGCAGTGGAAAATGTGAAGGTAAATATATGTTCACCAGCATTTAATGAATAAATGGCATAGACACGCACAGCTACAAAAAGAATGATTTTGTTTTTACAGAACAGAGGCTTTGTAAATTATTATGGTCCCCAACGGTTTGGAAGTGGATCATGTGTCCAAGCAGACCAAGTAGGACTTGCACTCTTGAAGGAGAAAATGGTACCAGTTCATGTCATTTATTTCCATTTAATGTCTATATTTGTTGCATTTGTTAAAAAGTCCTAAAGCCTTTGTATTTTGAGCAGGAGGCTTCTGTTACGCTGTTCTTCACCCCAGAGGATGGTGAAGATCTCCAGAACAAGGCAAAACGCCATTTTCTTCTCACTGGTGTGTGCTGGGATTTCTCTGATAGTGAAGCTTGTGGTAGTACACCAAAAAATGAAAATGAGGTCA
This sequence comes from Sinocyclocheilus anophthalmus, assembly GCA_018155175.1. Taxonomy (NCBI): domain Eukaryota; kingdom Metazoa; phylum Chordata; class Actinopteri; order Cypriniformes; family Cyprinidae; genus Sinocyclocheilus; species Sinocyclocheilus anophthalmus. The sequence goes on from JADLZN010009794.1 coordinate 288,882, forward strand.
TCGTGTGCTGATTCTTCATGTCGTTCAAAACCCATTTGACTTTCTTTGCATACAGTTCCTATACATCCAAGAACAACTAACATTTTCCATATCTCTCTCTTCAGGGAATGCCAAGGAGAGCTTGGCTCTCATGCCAGCTTACAAAGCCAGAGAGCGGCTTATGCTCCGTGCGCTTCACAGGTATGGCAACGGACAGGAGGGTTGCATACGTGGCTGGCTCAGTTTACCCCACAGCATGAGGGTCTTCTACCTCCACTCTTACTGTAGCAGAGTGTGGAACGAAGCAGCCAAATACCGGCTCCAGGAACTGGGCTTTAAGCCTGTCCAGGGAGATCTGGTTTGGGCTGGATCTGAAAAGGGACTCAAAGACACCACAGAGGAACTGAACACTCCACAGGTGAGGAACTTGGTTAAGTTAGTGCTCTGGGAAAGAAAGAAAAAAGTTATGGACTGTATGTAGGTACTGATTTAAAATGTTTTTTGTTTTTGTTTTTTTTAGTTGTTGAAAAAGTAGAAAAAAGCTTTTGTTTTCTAAAATAGTAAAATAAGTATTTTATTTGTAGTAATTTCTTTAAAATATTGATATATTTATGATTGAAAACTAGTAAATATGGGGTATGTCTATCTATATGAAAATATAAATTATTGATAGATATAGATATAAAATATTTCATTTATAGACTTTTGTTGTAATTACTTTATTTCTGTGTTGTAGGTCCATGTTGTGACCTCCAAGGAGGAGAAGGATGAAGTTTTTTCATTAGACCAGGTTCTATGTTCTAATGTCTCCTTTCTTCTGACTGTGTCTACTCTGCTAACCCTTACCCTTCAGTCCCTTATAATGTTTCTGCTGAATTGCTTCTAGGTAATTCTTCCGATGCCAGGAAATAGTGTCAAATACCCAGAAAACTTGCTGGGCCAGTGGTATCAAGACCGACTGGCTCAGGATGGCTTGGGGCCATGCCGTTTTAGAGTGACTCCCCTTAAACTCAATGTCCCGGGATGTTATCGCCCCCTGCTCGCAAAGCCACAGAATATCACCTACAGCCTGCGGACCGCAGAGGAGCAGCAGGGTCAGTCAGACGAGACTTGCACACCCAGTCTGTCACTAACCTTTGACCTGAATGCGTCCTGCTACGCTACTGTGTGTCTCGGAGAGATAATGAAGAGTAATCTTTCATAGTTGATTCAGTGACAGTGATTAAAAATGTTTACAGACTAAATAATGTGGATAGTTGGTAACATCAAATATTAGGGGCTGTTTTGTGCCATATTGTGTAAATGACTACTAGGACTTCCTGTCATAAAGCATTTGTGCCTTCACTTACGGGAAAAGAAGAGGATCTTCAGTACCAGTGTAATTGATGAGGAGGATGTGAGAGATCTATCTTGAACTCTCGATAGGCCTTGAAGATGTACATGCAAAGATTTTATACAAATCCTATTGACAAATCTCATGATTGTTTGGTTGTCTGTCCACACGTCCCAGAGCTCTGCTTCAGCTGGACGAGTTTACAACCAACAAGACACCACTTATTCTGGAGAGACAAGACAGAAATACAGACATTATTAGACATACTGCATATCAAGACGAAAAACAGGTAATACAAATAGAAAAATATATTAATGTTGCATATTTATAAAACACTGCAATCTCTATTATTATTCTGTAATATTCTGTAATGCTGCATCAATCAGTTTCATTCAAACGACTGTTCAATATTGAATATTTACAAAAATCTATATAAATTTAAATTTCATTAAATAATTATAAATATTAATATCTAATAAAATTATAAATATTAATAAATTTAATTTGCAGTATTTATTTTATAAATAATAGTTAACAAATATAAATCAAGTACATAAACTGAATTCCTAAACAGTGTAAAAATATCGCAGTCTATTAATCCTAAGCAATCCTATACCTTCAATAATCTTCTAGTTCAATCTGCCTTTCTCACCAGTTTAAAGACGTTTTTAATTATATAAATGTGCATATACATTCACACTTTCAAAAGAAACAAACAGCATGAATTCCTTATTTATTCACTTTGAAATACCGTGGGTACGGAAAGTATTCAGTCTCCCTTAAATTTTTCACTCTTTGTTTTGCAGCCATTTGCTGAAATCATTTAAGATAATTTTTTTTCCTCATTAATGTACACCAAGCACCCCATGACAGAAAAAACAGAATTGTTGACATTTTTGCAGATGTATTAAAAAAGAAAAACTGAAATATCACATTGTCCTAGGTATTCAGACCCGTGCTCAGTAGTCTTTTTGGGAAGAGGCAACAAGTTTTCAACAGGGAGTTGGGGTCCTCTACATTCTGCCTTGCAGATCATCTCCAGTTCTGTCAGGTTGGATTGTAAACGTTGGTGGACAGCCATTTTTTTAGGTCTCTCCAGAGATGCTCAATTTGGGTTTAAGTCAGGGCTCTGGCTGGGCCATTCAAGAAGTTGTTGTCACAGAGTTGTTGTGAAGCCACTCTTTTGTTATTTTAGCTGTGTGCTTAGGGTATTTGTCTTGTTGGAAGGTAAACCTTCGGTTCAGTCTGAGGTCCTGAGCACTCTGGATAAGTTTCGTCCAGGATATCCCTGTACTTGGCAGCATTCATCTTTCCCTCGATTGAAACCAGTCGTCCTGTCCCTGCAGCTGAAAAAAAAAAACACAGCATGATGCTGCCACCACCATGATTAACTGTTGGGACTGTATTGGACAGGTGATGAGCAGTGTCTGGTTCTCTCCACACATACCGCTTAGAATCAAGGCCAAAAAGTTCTATCTTGGTTTCATCAGACTTGGGTCCTTCGGGTTCTTAGCAAAACTCATGGGGATTCATGTGTATTGCACTAAGGAGAGCTTCCGTCGGGCACTCTGCATTAAAGCCCGATGGGGAGGGCTGCAGGGATGGTTGACCTTCTACAACTTTCTTCCAATCTCCCAACTGGCATAGCTCTGGAGATCGAGACCCAGTTATAGATTTGGGTTACTTATTTACTCTCTAACACAAGGCTCTTCTCCCCGATAGACTCCGTTGTGCAGGACGGCCAGGCTCTAGGAAGGGTTTGGTCATCCCAAATGTCTTCATTAACGGACTTATGGAGGCAACTGTGCGTCGTAGGGAACCGTAAAGTGCCCAGAAATTTTTTTTGTAACCTTGGCAGATCTGTGCCTTGCCACAATTCTGACTCTGAGCTCTTCAGGCAGTTCCTTTAACCTCACGATTCTCATTTGCTCTGACATGCACCGTGAGCTGTAAGGTCTTATATAGACAAATGCGTGGCTTTCCTAATCAAGTCCAATCAAAATAATCAAACACAGCTGGACTCAAATAAATGTGTAGAACCATCTCAAGGATGATCAAAAGAAATGAACAGCACCTGAGTTAAATACATGAGTGTCACAGCAAAGGGTCTGAATACAGGACCATGTGATATTTCAGTTTTTCTTTTTTAATATATCTTCAAAAATGTCAACAATTCTGTGTTTTACTGACAATATGGGGTGCTGTGTGTACATTAATGAGGAAAAAAAAAAGAACTTAAATGATTTTAGCAAATAGCTGCAATATAACAGAGTGAAAAATTGAAGGGGGTCTGAATACTTTCCTTACCCACTGTATATAACCGTAATGTAAAGATTTCAAGGTAACGGATAAAAACTGATTATTGTTATTCTGAGGTTGAAGGTTTCACCGGGAACACAGATGTAAACAAAGTCGTGTGATAAAACCTTCATAGAGATGGGAGTGGGACCGCCCGAACGGACAACTATATCTGAGTTATTAAAAATCTAATAGGGAAGCACCGAAAAATGAATCTGCTGTTTGAACGAATCGTTTGAATGAACGCCTCAATGACTCCACCTACTGGTGGTTTACTTTCATATTTAAAAGTAGTTTATCTTTGCATTTATTCCAACATTTCACGTGTGTGGTGTTGTGAATATCTTATAGATATATTATTATATATATAGATAAACTGGTTTTTAAATCACCAAGTCATAACATTATGTCGTGTTGTAATTTTGCAGTGTACAGCATCTCTGCTGCTGTGGGATTGCAAATTTAAGAATCTGTTTAAAATATGCTGTTCCTATGTTCTGACATAGCATCACATGAAAAACCTAGGTGAAGTACATTGTATTTAGCATTTAAAGTAAATTACATCAGACAAATGATTATCTTAAGCAAAGTGTAGCAAGAGGTTCCTGTCTGTTTCTGTTCTCTTATTGTTAGTCAAATGAACAAGATTACTGAGACCATCACCTTTTGTTTGTAATGGCTCTTGGTGCCTCTGCCCCAGTCTTTGAGTAGTTATACTGATTGAATTAGGACTTTCAAACTGATTGGATTAGCACCTATGCATTTGAATGACACTGTTATGCTGATGAGATTAAGGCTGGGAAAATGCCGGTGTCGGGCTGATTGGCTGTACTTAATTTGCATGCTATGGGTTAGATTGTCTCCAGCTCTACTGAATGTATCCCTCCCCCTTAAAATGTATATAAACTACAATGTATTACTGCATTAGTCAGACTTGGATGACTGCAGCGACCCACAGCGAGTTCTCAATAAAGATTAACTTGAGGAAGATACCAAGAGGTCTTCGATGGTCTCTGCTTAGACGCGTCGGCAAAGTTTCCTACACTACATTTCAGCACAGTTAAACTTTTTGTTTAAATGCATCTAAATGCCACTTCAGCTGCTTGTTTCTTCTGCAGTGGAAAGATCGGTTTTTGTTAATACTGATTTCATTTAACTGGAAACAGCCTTATAGTGTCTTATTATATTAAGTGAAATTATTAATAAATTATAAGAATTTGATATGAAAGATGATGCATTTAATTAGGTTAGGGGAAAATGTCCTTTAAATAGGCAAACAATGACCTGGAAATCAATTTAAATAAATTTTAGTATGCAGTAAAACTTCAGTCCTATAAAACGTAATTTCCCAAAAACAAAATTGTGGCCAGTGAAAATGCTGAGTGGCTAATAATTTTGGAAAACCACTAGCCACAGTGGCTGGTGAGCAAAAAAGTTAATGTCAAGCCCTGAATGTATTGTCATAATTATAAACACACTGGTTTGTAGTGCAAATAGTTTTACAATTTACTGACTTCCGCGTATAGTTTTTACTATAGCGGCACTGTAACTGCCACATTCACAGACCAGTTACTTTATATCCAAAATGAGGTGAATATGTCTGAACAGAATGGTTCTGGCGAAATGTAAATGACCGTAATTATAAACACATTGGTTTGTAGCACATAGTTTATCATTTACTGCACTTATTATTTACAGCGGCCAATGAATCCAATTTTTGTGCACATTCAAAGAAAATAGCTTATTCTGCATTGCAAAATAATGATTGACAAATATATTTGGCCTTTTTGCTCCACCACTGGTTACTGTTAATAACTCTTTATAGTATATCCTGTATGAATTATACTTTTGGACAGAAATTGTCATCCCCCTTCCTTCCCCACCTACTTAGGTTACCAATACCATAATTTGCTTTCCAAAGGAGTGCTCTTTCAAAAAGAAAATGTTAGTAAGTAAGTAACCTACACATTTACAAGCAAAACAGCACACACTGACAATGTCTGAATTTCCTGACAGAGGAGCTCTGAATAGGAACTATACATTAACAAACATTTAAATTACTTAAATACAATAATTAAGTACTGCCAGACGTGTGGTGGTGATTTAATAAGGTAAATACCATAGACTGTAAAAAAACAGGTAAATACACTGGAAGAGAAGGAGACTTACAGGTGAGTTCCGTGACATCTTCCATTCCTGCGCTTTATCACAGCGTTTGTCAGTTTGGTTTGTTTATGGGCTGAAATGTGTGCGGTTAAGTGACTATATAAGTCTGTAACTGAGCTGTCATCTGCAGAATTTATACTTAAATCAGTCTACACGTGTTGTTACGACTGTTATCAAGCATCCGAAGCTGTCAAACTAAACTAAAGCCCGCCTGGTGGAGCGGATGAAAAACTGCACTTCTGTTCTTACCTTATAACTAAGTCATATTTTATTGCCAACGGACTCAAAGTTGCTTCAGAGATTGGGTCATTGTCCATGTTAGAAAAAAGGCGCTCTTTTTCCTTTCCTACTGAAGAAAAAGCAAAAGCCTCTTTTTTTATTTGGTTCAATGTGTACAAGGCCGGTGACAAACAGCTGATCATCAGCTCCCTCTTGTGGTCAATAACATGATCTGCATTATTAACTGAAACTACAAACCTGAGATGGCAAATCATAGGTGAGAACCGAGATTTAAATTTAGAATATTTTACAGCAAATCTATATTTTGTCATGCTCTTGACCAGCAGAGAAACTTGGATCTAGTAGTTTGTTAAATGATCCAGATCAGCTTTCAACTAATGTGTTAAGTCAGATAAAATGTTGTGTTGTTGAACTCAATGGCATAATGTAAACTCAACTCATAATGTAAACTAAAACTAAAAATATCTTTTATACTGTGTCTATAGCTGAAGTAGATGTTAATTTGATTTCATTTATGATGTTTGTTCACAATTAGACAATGACTTTGTGTTTGCAGAATCGAGCAGCATTTAGTAAAGCTTGACTGGATCTTCCTCTGTGTCACTGATGAGGAGGATGTGAGTCTCTCTGGAGCTCTGGATGATCATGAGGCTACAGATGGAGGAGTGAGACTCTGGCTTCTGCACACCTACAAAATCAAACATCATAACATTTAATACAAATTAAACCAAAGTAAAATGGGCTGGTGGAAATGATTCTCCGATGGGTCCGAGAGCATCCCCTCATACATAGAAGAAGCGTTTTGGAGAATGGCTGGATGGATAACATGCGTGAGACCATCAATGTGTTAATGTGTGTGTTAATCTCCAATAATTGTAACTGCATTAATTCGTTAAAAAAGCAGAAGGGGAAAAACTCAAAGGGATCTCATCCACTTTCCTGATTTTAGCTCCAAACCTGATTAAAAACAGTTGAAGCAGCTAATCTTTTTTTTTTTTTTTTTTTTATTGAACAATCATTAATGTACAAACAACTTGGCCATATCAAACATTTCAGTTCCAATATACAGAACAGGCTATATGCCAAATAACAGAAAAGAGAGAGAACAGGAGAGAGGGGAGGTGGGGGGCCTTGAAGGGGGGGATGAGGGTTTTCTTTGTAGACTAATATCCATAATAATAAAAAACAGAATTATTGCATCACTTTAAGGGCTGTTGTTATACAAAAACAAAATTATGATGAAATGCATAAAAAGCTGTTTTAATTCAAGAAACATAGATTGTGAATTATAAAATTTTCGCCTAAGGATGCTATTGACCAGAAAATAATATGTTATGTTAATTTTGAAGCAGATAATCCAACAAATCTAAATCCCAAAGTGGTCTACCAATTTTTTAAAAAATGTTTGAGTAAAAAAAATACAATTAATAATATATTGAAAATTAAGGAGTTTAAACATTACTAAATAATGCCAGGGCAAAAATGTCCTTAGTTTCAAAAGCAAAGCTGGTGGGAATTTATTATTAACTATTTTAACTAGTTTTGATTATGAAATTAACGATATTATTAACATACAATACAATACAATATATATATAATATGTATAATACCATATTATATATGTGTGTGTGTGGTGGGTGGTGTGTGGGGTGTGTGTGGTTGTTGTTTTATATAATTATTATCTATATAATGTTACTTATTAATATCACAAAAATATGGTAAAAAAATTATAAAATATTCAAAGTTTTTTAACGTGTAACACTGTTCTAAAAATAATAAAGATATGGATATATTACATCACCAGGAGGATTTAAGGTGGCTCTTAGACTACTACTATACTAATAATATATAACATTACAAATATATTTAAAAAAATTGTAAATGTAAATGTATAATTTCCAGGAAATGCTTAAGTGTAATGTATTATAATTATTGGCTACATATAATATCTATATATATATATATATAGATAAAATATTTGATATATATTTTGATAATAATCTAAAATCATCAATAATACAATTTAACGTTGCATAATATTTTAACAACATTGCATAATATTTTAATTTGTTTGTTTGTTTATTCATTTAAGCAGCTTAACTGTAGTTCATAACCTGCATAATGGCGCTATGTACTGTATATATTATTATGTATTATATCTCCACAAAATAAGTAATACAATTAGAGGAAAAAAGTGGCCTCAAATGTCTTCAGTTCAGTAGTCCAGCAAAACCCGCAGTGCTCTTGCATACAGAATGCGCTAAAGGTCTTAAACACGATTTTTCAATCAGGCGATTGGCTGCTGCCGAATTTAGCCTAGTGTGCTGTTTGGATACCTAAAAAAATAGTGCAACTATTTATTTTTGGGATAGAAATAGTGATATACTTTGTTTCTGTCTTCGTTCACTTTTACGTAGATGACAAATATTGTAAACATGTTTCACTTACTTTACTTGAGTGTGTTTAACTGCACGTGAGACCCACCCAGATCATAATTACAGGAACATTAAGCTTATAAATGTGCTGTGAAGCAGCAGGAGAACATCAGAGCTTCACACAACACCAGAAACCCAGCAGACCTACAGTCACATTACAACATAAGCAGAGAAAACGCACTAGGCCTATTGTTTATCATTCAACTTCATACACTTTATATGAATCACCTCCTTGGATTATAAGGTAATGCAAAGCTAGTGAATTTACAAAGAAAATTTACAGGTGAGATGCATAACATTCCTGATTTCCTGCAATTTATCATAATGGGTCAATACTGTTTTTGTAGATGGGCTGGAATATGACAAGTCTGTCATTCAGCTGTAATCTGCAGGTTTCAGCTTTTAAGTATCCGAATATGTTGTGGCGACTGTCATCAGTGGAGCGGATGGCACACTGAACAGTTTCTACCAGACTGCGTTCCAAATTGTGTAGAACCTACATTGATATTTGCATACTCAAATCCCTATCGGTTCCATTAAATGTGTAAAAAATTGGAAAGTAGTGCTATACACTCTTGACGACGGCATTTGTCACACACACTTTACTACTGTACGCATTCGCTAGTCTACGCTGACAAACTTTTAATAAGTTAAGAAATATTTTTAGGCTCACTCCTGTGTGTTTAGGTGCACAACTATTTTACTCGAGTCCTAAACTTGTTTTTTTTTGTTTTTTTTACTACTGTTCATAGTAGGTGCGCTTCTTCATTTTGACCACCAGATGGCAGTAACTGCTCAGAAAAGCTTTGCTTAATGAATCCAAATTCAGCACGTTTGTATTGAAAGAGGCTGTGAGATAGTAAACTGCACTTGCAATGGGTTAAAACATAATATTGTACCAAAATATTCAAAAGAAGGGAAAATACATTTATTCAAAGAAAAAGTTCTTTAGCTAGTGATTTTGTTTCGTCAGTGCTTGAAGACCAGCTTTGCAGATGCTAGACCTGCCGGTGCTCAATATCTGTGGTCCGTCAGGGCCTGGACTTGTAGACGAAAGTTTATAAAAACACAGGCTCTCATTCATAAGTAACATAAACAGCCTCATGGCCTCTAAACCCCTTCAAACAAGTGCTCACCCTGTTTCTTTTTCTGAATCTGACTTTAAGTTTAGATCCTTTATGTCTTATTATCTTTGTTAGTCATCGCCTCAAAACACTTTAATCAAAGTAGACCTTTAAATTACAGTATCAAACCCCAAAAGGCCAGAATAAAAGGATTGATTAAGGGACTAGGTCGTAATGTTCACCTTAAATGATTACATTCTGGCATTCCAGCTGCTACCACATCCAGAAAATGTTTCACGCTGTTCTGGCCTCAGAGAGCAGTGTGTTTTGTGTGCCTCAGCTATGGTGGTCACTGTTTAAATCTGTCAGGATGGGGTATGTTGTTTATACCTCAGTGTCAGTTGTGGTAAGCAACCGATGAGCAAGCGCAGTCTCCATTTTGGTCTGGATGTTAAATTGTTTGGAATTGAAAAACAATGCTCTCTGTCTTGTTTTCACAAGAATTCGGTTGTTGACATTGAGACCCCAGCGTCCTCTCCTCATCTTTAGCTTTAGGAGATTTGTGAAGCTCGGCTGAAAGCAAGCACTAAAGTTAACAAATCATCAAAGCAATACTGGAGTAATGTGATGAACTTCACAGATGAATCTCACAAAGAAATGTCTGGGTCATACCTTACCCCAAAATCAAAAGAAATAATAAGAAATTATATTTTGCATACATAAAACAAACCCTTTCACTTAATGTAATCTTGAGTGAAATTAGCACATTTTCTTCTGTAATTCTCATTACTGAAAAAATAAAAATCATATTATTATCATCATCATTATATTCATCCTGTATGGACACAATGACACTTTATAAATTAAGTGATTTTTAAAGAAAATATTAAAATAATAAAGTGAATTTAATGTAATAAAAAATGTTGTCCTTTGAATGTTTTATCATCAGAGAATCCAAAAAAACGTGCTGCTATGGAAGCAGCTCTCTGATAGAGTTTCTGAAAATGTAGCTTTGCCATCACAGAAATAAATGATATTTTAAAATAAATTACAATAGAAAACAGCTATTTTAAATTGGTATAATATTTGAAATTGGTGAGCTAATAAAAAATCTATGAATTATATATATATATATATAATATAATATATATATAATATACACACCACATTATTTCCACAAAATATAATTTTGTAATTCTTCCTTTTGATTTTGGGCTGAAATATGAATTTCACTCCTGCATCCCAGTGTCCTAAATTTGATTCTACGATGGCAGGAATGTGGCACACAAATCTGTTTGGTGTCACTCCGCAGGGCAAACATATTGATCTGTGGAAACCACTAGCTAAATTATCAACAACTGACAGGCAACAGAGATCGAGAGCAATTGTTGGAGGCAATATTTCCAGTGTTTTAACATTTCAGAGAGGGACTCGGCCAACTGAAATAAACACACAATCAATTGAGCTCATAAGATTTTAGCCGTGCTGTTTTTTCCCCTTCATTTCATTCCCACAGTCTCTTGATGCTATTTTCATGTATCATCTACAATCGTAACAATGTTTTGCCTATGAAAATGCCAAGGTGCTTTCCAATGGGAATTTTCATTGGATGGGTTTGAAATTAAAAGCTCTTGTAAAAACTATTGTGTGCTCTGCTATGATGAGGAGTTATTTGGTTGCCATGGTGAAGGAAAGCTGTTATTTTTAATGGTTCTAAGCTCGGCGCTACAGAGCCTTAAGCAATGGCACTGACAAACTGCCAACCTCAGCAAATGCTCTGTGTGGGGCATGTTATAAGAGTGAAAGCGCCACACACACACTCACATACATACCTGCGAAGTGCGAATACTGGCACACGTAGACATCTTCAACAGAAATCACCTCCAACAGTCTGCCCTCTTGTGGAGGTGGCCTGTAAACAAACATATTTATTAACCACCTTCAGCCCACAGATCAGATTTTGTATCTAACTATAATTGATTGTATGAGATCTTGTCATTTAGGCTGGAGGACAGAAGGAACAGCTGGGATGGAGACTTGTAACAGAATCAGGGAATAATAAATGTCTCTCAGCTCCACCCTCAGCAGGAGACACGTCCATCCATCACTGCCAATGAAAGATGGCCAGAAAGCCCTGCAGTCTTCACTTCTCCATTTTTTATATCCATCTTTCCTCTTATCCTTATCTTACTGTGATTTTGCCAAGTAGGACATGTTCCTGGATTAATATTGTTGATACTGGAACAACATTTCTTAGTTTGAACCAAAAAGATTTTAGTAATAGCTCCATAAAAGATGACAAAGCACCAGAATGTAGCATAAAGACCGTCCTTACTGCTATATTTAGGATAGTTTTGTCATCATTTACTCATTCTCCACTTGTTCCAAACCTGTATGAGTTTCTTTCTTTAGCTGAGCACAAAAGAAGATATTTTGAAGAATGTTGGTAACCAAACGGTCGCCGGTAGCCACTGACTTTCATAGTACTTGTTTTCCATACTATGGAAGTCAATGGCTACTAGCAACTGTTTGTTATCAATGATCTTTAAAATATTCTTTTTTGCGCAACAGAACAGGTGTGGAACAACTTGAGGGCAAGTAAATGATGACAGATTTGTCTTTTTTGGTTGAATGATCCATTTTGAAGCCACATGATAGCTTTGAACAGATCAAAATGTAAGACAGGCCTAGCACTGATACTGGGAAAATGAAGCTGATTAACGCTCAGTCCTGTTAGAGCTATGTTGATTTATACATCCGCCTTATACTGAAGCATAAATTCATACTCATAACACAGGTCTATTTCTGTGCACATATGCTGCTTCAGTGAAACTGGATGCATTAGCTCTGGAGCAGTCTGATGGGTGCTGCAGGATCTGACCTGATGTCCCTTCAACAGGAGGAAAGGTACAGGTCACACTTGCTGCCCGTTGTTGCTCATGCTCCAGTTCACCAGAAAAGTGGGCAGAAAACATGAGTCGATGTACTAAGCAAACAGAAAGATGGTCTTCATGTGTTTTTAAGTATCACAGTTCTCTGATATTTACACACATGATGACTTCTCTCCAATGCATGGCCTGATGGGCAAATTGTTCAATGCATTCATGCTTCCGAATATCTGCAGATCGAGTATTTTCACCATTTTATGAATATTGTGTATTCAGATGTATCATTCAACATGCTAATTTTCACATACTATATAGTATAGATGGCATATTTGGACTTGAGCTAAGTAAACAATTTCTTTTTCAGAGGTTTTATTATCTGCCGCTGAAGTCTGAAAAGTAACAGCATGACTTTTGTTGATTGCTGCACAATTTGAGGTATCATTGATGTCCATACCATAAACGCTAAAGGTGCAGTCACATTTAGCATTAATTGTTTTTGCAGACAAATTCCAGTCATTTCATTAGGAATCCACACAACTGCGTGAAGATTTCCCCATATATTTTCCTCAACATCAGGTTCAAGTTGGTCACATGGATTCACCGCACTGACCAGCTGAAAGTTGTTTGGTTTGGCAGTGATTTTTGTGTGATAGGGCTATTGACAATGGACAATTTTCCTTACAAAATTTCACAGAAAATCCACTAACGTGACCACACCTTAGCCCTAAGAGAAACAGTGATAATCTTGTTTGTCTTAGCAGCCATGACTACCCTGTTGAAAAAAAAAACAGCATGCTGGTTAGACACGTTTTGAAGTATGGTAGCCGGTTTGAGCTGGTTTAAGCTGGTCCTTAGTTGGTCATGAGCTGGTTTAAGCTGGTCATGTGCTGGTCCTAAGCAACTAGCTCCTGCTCAGGACCAGCTCATAACCAGCTTATAACCAGCTCAGGACCAGCTTAAACCAGCTCATGACCAACTAAAGACCAGCTCAAACCAGCTGCCATGCTTCAAAACATACCTAACCAGCATATTCTGTTTTTCAACAGGGTAATAATATTTAAAAAGGGTTTAGAACAAAACAAACAGACTCATAAACTTAATTCACCATTGAAAAACTGCAAAACTTGCAGTTACCGGTCAAATATCAGTTATTGAAACACTGGTTGACTTGACTTGCTGACAAGTTCAAGATAAGAGCACAATGATGCACTGGTTATCACTCAAGTGCATCCGCATCTCGTTCTCCATCAAAACGATTCAAGAAAGAAGATGGAGATTGGATAAACGCATATCTGGGCCACACATGAAGAAAGCGGTTTCACTTCAGATGTATCAGCTGATAAGATCGGTCCTTACTGTGACTGGGTCCTCTTACCGCTAAAGAGACACTCATCTAGCGCTATTGTTGAGCCGCTATCAGCTTTACACTACTATTTTGCTCTGAGCAGCTGCGGTCAATGTACCTTCAGTGTCCTTTCAGAGCAGCAAAAGAAGACTGGAACCAATATCTATTGGAATCATCCTAAATATTTTAGTCTCTCCAGGTTAATGTAGGTCCTATGAAAATAACTCTTTCTGAAGAGATGGGGCTTTGCGTTAACTAGTGCCATGAACGCCACACATGACGATTAAAGAGCTAAAGGTGAAGTTTCCGTTTGATGTGGGGAGACAGAGACAATGATACTCATTATCGCTGGCACTGCAAATGTCTCCACCTCTGGATTGGATCAGGTGCTAACAGGTTGACATGAGGGTAATTTCAAGCTTGTCTAGGGTAATTGAAGAGCAGCCATATAGACCAGATTTATAGGCTACATTTTATGGCCAGATGATAACTTTCTCTCATCTGCTGCACTGTGGGACTGTTAGGCTTGGCTCTTTGCCTTAAATTAAAGGAGGTTTGGAAGGATGAGAATAAAAATACAACTCTAAACCACTGACATCAAATCCTGATCTGTAAGGTCTTATGGGGTCAACGCCAAAACCGATGTCCCATGATAAGAACTCATATGCCAGAACTCATTTTAATGCTCTTTTCTGAGAACTGACAAGGATAAATGTTGGAAAAGCTTTGCGATCTTCTTGTGAAGATGATTCAATTCCAGTTGAGAGGGTCACATGTAATTTCACACTACATGGGGAAAGTTGTCACAATGGAACCTGCCAATAACAGTTAGACTTACTGAACTATATTCATTTTGAAAACTTTCCTGTGTGACAATTAGCCTTTTTCCTGCATTTCTCATGACTGGAACAACTGCAGAGAGAGGAATCTAGAGAAAAGTACAATTATAAATCATATTTTTCTTTTTTCTTCTTCTTCTTCCAAATCACCTCAATCCAGTAATAAAAAGCTGTCTAATGTTAGTGTCTGAAGCGGTTGAACAGGGAAACGAAGCGTTCCCTTTCACTTGAAGGATTATCTCTATCTCTGTATGTGTATTGGTTGGCCACCATAGCGACCGTCCGAACTGAAGAAAAAATGAATTACCTCCATAAGAACATTTAACTAAAGAGATAATTGAATCTTGGCTTAGGCCTTTGAACAGCATGGCTCTTAGCAGAGATTGTTATCTATTGGGATATGGATGGATCTCAAATGCTTACTGAGCTGTTTTAAAAGGGGAAATCCTTCAAACTGATGTAGACACTGACAGACATGAACAAAACACTGTGGTCCTTCTAGATTACTGACTATAAATATAAAATAGTTTTAGTACTTTTAAAGCACAAATGACATAACATCTGACAAGATGGGAAGTTAAATGATATATATCACAAACAATTACAAAGAAATGGCAAACACCACATTTAATTAAATGTGAAATTTTAAACTAGGAAATTTATATGTTTTTATTTAAATCTAGTGTTCTGCACATGTCTAGTGTTCTAAACTGTGATAGGTAAGTTTAGGTGTATGGGTTGGGTTAGGTGAAAATAATGAAAATATCATTAACCTGATAGAAAATCAGTTTATGCCGTTGTGTGTGTGTGTGTGTGAGAATGTACAGTCAGTTGATTATAATTGTAAAATAAAATCCTATAGGGTCATACCCTGTCGGGGTTTATTTTGCAATAATGAATAGGCGACAGTACATTATCCCTTACATATTTAGTAGTGTGGAATGTACTAAATATTACAGAAAGGCTAAATGTGACAGAACAACATACACAAACGATGTTTGTGTGAATAAATATGCTCTAATGTGTCCATCTTTGACATGCAGCACAGTCTCTCACTCAAACGACAGTGTGACCATTATCTCCCCTCCGCATTAAGCCAGTGCACCAGGCATCAATTCAATACAAAGCCTTACGCCCTATATATCTGGCCTGGATCAATGCATTGACTCTTTATGCACTCACAAAAGCAGAAAGGATGAGAGTGGATCAAACGGCCCACATTCCCACGCAGTCACTCGGGCATCCTGTAGGACAGCACGGGGTCCTGACGCACGTGCATCTGCTCACACGCCCAACTGACACAATCAGCCTGCGATCTCATGACCACGAGACGTGTTTGAAGCAGTGCTGCCGGAGATGACACGACGACGAGATCTCTGTGAGAAAAGGTTGGAATGAGTCCCTGAGGAGAACAGCTGAGGAAGGGGAATGCTTTGTACAAGATACAGGGATACAGTGATACACTTGAGCATGTGACAGTGCTATCCACACAAAGATCATGTTTATTTGATTTTAAATACACAGAGAGCATTTTATTGACTATTTATAGGTGTTTCTGATGTTTCTACAGGCTGTCAAACTCCAAAAAGGACAAAAATCATTGTAAACCACTGAATATGCCTCATCATATGAATGAGCATTAAATTCTGAATTTTAATTATTTTTGACATTTTTGGGGGCATAAAGTCAAACATGTCAGGTGAAGAAAACAAAACCCTCATTAAATCCATGAAAAGCACAAGTACACCAATCAAACAAAAAAAAAAACGAAATATATATATATATATATATATCTATATATATATATATATTAATATATAAATACTTGAAAAGCACATTACGTATCAAGTACACGGTGATATCTATTACATGTATATATATATATATTATATATAGAATTGTTGTAAAATAATGATTAGAGTAATATATATATATATATACATATATATCTATATATATTGTGTAAATAAATGATCGAGTACATGTACAAGGAAAACATTCAGTTTTATACTCATAATTTCACTTTTAATTCAATTTATTTATTTGACGTTATTGGTAGTGTGTAAAAATTACTAGCAATTTCTGAATGAAAAGTTTCTCACCAATTTTATTTTATAGTCACACAGACAATATTTTTTTGCAGTGGTAAAAAAAACAGTGATTATAGGTTTTACAAGAAAATACTATTTCTAGTATTTTCTAGTAGAGAAAACTACTAGAAAATTTCTAGTAGTGAGTGCATAAAGAGTCAATGCTATTTCTAGTATTTTCTACTTAAAGAAATACAAAGAAACCACAATTAAACATGAAATATTTGTGTAATTTACTAGCTATTTCTGCGTGAAAAGTTTTTCAGGTTTTTCAAGTGAATCCTACACCATTTTTTTCAGTGTATTGAACAATAATAGTATTTTAGCAGAACTGCTTCACTGCTTATTATTATTTTAATAATTTGACAAGACAAGGTTAGTTCAGGTTGTAAAATGTCATGTGGTGCAGCTGCTCGAAAAATTTATAATTACTGATATTTGTAAAATATACTATATATTTTTTACAGTGAATAAGATGTGCACTCAAACTTACCATTTTTGGCAACTATACTATGACAATTATTCTTCCATACAAATCTTTTGCATTCCATAGAAGAAATAAAGTCATACAGGTTTGGAACGACATGAGGGCGAGTAAATGATGACAATTTTCATTTTTGGGTGAAATAAGGCTCATAAGTCTGTATTAATGGCAGATACGAAATGAATGCAATGTTAGAGAATAAAACCACATATTGCATCACAAAATTTCCTCAAACAGATGCAAATAGACAGAGGTTTGAAAACTAAGTACTTCAATGCAACATTCTCATAAAAGCTCTCCACAAGCTAATGAGTTTGCCTCTCTTGTTTATGATCTGTGGCTGGACTCAAGCTTGAATCCATTACAGCAAAGACGCAAAACCCACAATTAAAGCCATGCCTTTCAAATTCGTTTACGAATCACAAGAAACCAGGTGATCCACAGCATATGTATCAAAGAAAAGACTAGATCCAAAATAAGACTGACCTAACTGAGTTTTCTATATCAGTACCTTTTTATTTAAGCGAGTTTCACTATGATTTTAAATTCTGCATTGGAAGATTTGCTTAATTAGATCACAGTTTATCCAGCAATCGAGTCCCGTGTTTAATTCAGCCCAGGAAGATTGGATCATTATGTTGACTGCAGTAGATTAAACACATGTGGGTAAATGATTTTTGATGACTGCCATTAAGAAGTACATTGACAGGGTGATTAAATAACGCTTACATGAGTTATGAAAGGTTAACTTCTATGGGGGAGAAAAAACTTTTTTTTTTAAACTAAAAGTGAAACAATGTGAACCCCCCAGGCCTGTTGTGGTGGGCTTGTGTATTACCATCAGAGCAACTCACCCTCAAGCTCAGCTCAAGTGCCTTGAAACTGCTAAACAATGAGCCAGGTTGTGCTTGCCGCTAGCAGATTCTGTGTAATGCGCCTAAATTAACATGTGATAGTGATTTAATGCTCAACACTTTCCCAGTGTGTGTGAATAGCCTAGTGGACTTGCACAAAAGCAGCTTCATGGATCAGTCATTAGCACACCATTATGGTTGCTTTTATGGGCGCTGTCAGCCAGTCCCCATTATGAGCTGAAGTGAAAGGAGGAATCAATCTAAGGAGGAAAACGCTTTTTCCTGAATCAAAGCAGACATTTATCTGAGTGTCCAGCAAGTTAACAGCTTAATCTGAATGTAATTTGTCCATATTCACAGAGAAACTCTTTCTATTCCATATTGTCACAGAAATACAATGGCATCCATTCTGAGAATCTGACAGTCTGAGAAGAGATTGTAAAACAACAAAAATTAATACTTTTGAATTATATTTTGGTGCAGGCAGTTACCCAGCATGCCTTGCAGCAGGCTCCGAAGAGATTGAGTTTGAACTGAATTCTCACGTTACCGTCTTAAATGGTGTAAAACGAGTTTGTGGTGGTGTTTATAGGACTCTGTATTCTAGAATTTGCTGTATGCGTTTATGTGGTTACCCTCATTTAAATCTATAGTGCCAAAATTGTAGTGCTGGGTTGTCATGCCTTCATTTTATTTAATTAAAACCTCATACTGATGATGTCATTAAAAGATTCTAATTTTATTTCAAGGAATATGACATCACACAAAAAATATCTTTTGTATGTTTTAATATTTGTATGTATATGGTACAAGCGGTTTTGTTGAGTAATCATATTAAAATCATTTGATATTAATGTGTTTTTCAGGTAATGTTGTGAATGAGTTAGCTGTAGTTGCTTAGATTATTTTTATAGCATTTGGTGTATGAGCAATGATGGAAAAAAGTGAGCTTCTGAAATAATTGTTTTAGAGAAAGAAAAGAATGAATAATACTTTTGGAGCTTTTAAAAAAAAATTCCTCCTGAAGAAATGAATAACGCTTTGTAGTGAAGCTGGTTGCCCATCATGCTCTGCAGCAGGCTCAGAAAAGACAAATTTTGGACTAAATACTTGTCTCATTGTCTTAAATTGTGTAAAACAGTTTGGCAGAGTGTTCATTGAAACTTGCACTTTTAGAATTTGCTTTTTTATTGCATGTTGCGTTTGTGAGATTACCCTCATGTAAGTCTATAGTGGCAAAAGTGTAGTGCTGGGTTGACAAGTTTCTGTATTGTATGTGTGTTTGTCTTTTTAACAATTTAATAATGTCAATTAAATGTTCCAATTATATACTCATCATTTGTTTTGTATGAAATGATTTGTTTTACAAAAACAACTGTGTTTGGTTTATATCATCCTAACATGATCTTGTATTATAGTTATTTTTAGTGCATTGTATATTAAATATTTACACTTATAAAATATTATTATTTGTAAATTCATGTTTGGTCCACTGAGTAATATTTTAAGTGTAAGTAGTGGTTAGACATGTTGGAGTTAAATATCATTAAATATGAAGTGCATGAATAATTTGTATTCCTTCATTAATTTTGTTTTTGTTTTGTGTGTTTATTAAGAGAGCTTGGCTAATTAGGCTAATTAGAGATAATTAGCCTAATAAAAACACATTTTTCTATTAAACACACTTGTTTACCATTAAAACTGAACCTAAATTATAAAATCACCTTGAGATCATTTAAAACCTTTAGACATTGGTTTATAGGTTTGTGATATCAATGGCCTCTAGGAGTGAACCATCAACATTTCAAAACAGTATGATGTAACAAAGGTTTTTTTGCTGACATCACGTGACTTGGTCAGTTTGATACGTGCTCTGAAACACAGATTTGAAACAAAATATTTGTAAATGTTGTTTAAGCTTCATTAATTCGTTTTGAAAAAACATGTTTTTCAAAAGATCACACAAAATCAGTCAAAACAATATATTAAACATCGGTACATGGGATCACATTAAGGTAAATAATAAAAATTATTTTAAAAAGCTTTGAAACAATATAACATAACAAAAGCTGATTTGCTGAAATCACATGACTTGGCCAGTTTGATACGCTGTAAGCCCTAGTCGTAAATAGTTTTGAAGCTTCACGGAGCAGTGATTTGAAAGTGCCCAACACTGGAAAAATTTAGCTTTTTAAATGATTTGAATTGGAATCAATTGTACCGATTCCTTCACAAAACGACTCACTATTTCGAAACACTCAAAACACAACACACTAGCGAAACCTGCTGGTTAAAATGTGCAAATTCAATGATAACTCAGCCCAAACATATAATTATTTTACAAACCACTTGCAAATGTCTTCATGAAAGTCTAATCTATTAAATTAAAGCTACAAATCATTAAATGCCATTAAATATGAAGCTGTATAATTTGTGTTCTTGCAGTGTTTGTTTAGAGTGTTTTTAGAAGGTCTTGGCTAATCAGGCCAAGTAGAGAAAATTAACAATCAATTCACTCTCCTTTTTTCATTAGTCACATGTGTTTGTCATTAAAACTGACCTACATTTTAAAACTGACACGAGATCAGTTAAAACCATATGTTAGAAATTGGTGCACTTTGGGATCAATGCCCCCTAGTGGCAAACGATCTAAATTATAAAACGTTCTGAAACGTTATGACGTAACAAAGTCTTGTTTGCTGACATCACATGATTTTGCTAGTTCGATACGCACTGCGAAACACTGATTTGAAACAAAGTTATAAAAGCTGCAGAACTTCATGACGCAGCGGTTCAAAATGGCCCAGTACTAGAAAAATTGAGCTTTTCAAAACTGAATCAATCGTACCAATGCTTCACAAAATGACTCATCGTTTCAAAGTGCTCAAAACCTGCTGGTCAAAACATGTAAATGCGATTACCAATTTAGACATTGGTTCATTGGTTCACATCAAGGTCCAAGGCCCCCTAGTGGCAAACCATGTAAATTATAAAAAGTTTCGAAACACTAGGATATAGCAAAGCCTTGTTTGCTGAAATGGCCAGTTTAACATGTTAACTTGGCCGGTTTGATACATGTTTTGAATCAATGGTTCAAATAAAACATTTATGTTTTTAAAGCTTTATGAAAAAGGGCTTTGAAAGCACCCACCGTCAATGCATACAGTGGATGCAACATAAAATGTGGGTGCTGTTGTCATTAAAACAAAATTCTAATTATGCTCAACATTTTTGCATTTCATTTGAAAAAGAATGCAAAATAGAAGCATTTTCACCATCAATCTCAAGCATTTTGGATCCACTACACATCCTCCACTACGTGAGCCAATAAACCCTCTTTCACTACTGCAAGTATTCATGGATATTCTCAGATGGTCTACCCAAAAATTCCGGATGACTTCACATTTCCATTCTTGCAACATAATTGCCATATATCAGCAAACGGAGGAAGCACATGCCACAACAGAACAGCAATCTGTCCACTGCAGAGCCAAATGATAATGGCAGCATGTTTCTTATTTCAGGCCTCTGAGAACATGCAGCTACATCTGTGATCAGAGCTCCACTCACACGATTCGCTTTGGCTCCAGGCATCCATTCCGAGTCAGACGTGAGTTGAGGGTCAGTTATTTAGAGATGTAATAAAGAGGATCTGTCTTTAATTAAATATACCCATCAAAGCTTTGAGGTCGAGTACCTGGGTTTTGTTCCCAGAATGCACTCTGGCATGTTATGTGTATTTATTATTTCAGTTAGCTTTGGAGACACTGCACTGACCTCCAGCCACAGAGTGTTTTAATGTCTCAAAGAGATCCAAGTATAGACTAATTAAACACAGAGTGGTCGGTCACTTGACTGCATCAGGAGGCGAAAGCTGCTTCGAATCCCTGTGGCAATATCTTATTTTTATCTCTTGCAGACAAAAGGAAGAAAAGATGGTGCTATTCTGCCTGTGTTCACATGACAAAGACACAAAATGACATCTCGCCTGCACTATGGAAAAACTTATAACGGCAACTGATGCTCATCTTTCTTTCAACTTTTGTCAGATTACATTAGTTGACTGTAGACCTGAATAATCTACTCTCATATGCAATCTTTAAGAATATGTACTCAAAAAATGCTGTTACTTTTGCAATTTACTTAATTTGTGTTGAGATTACATAAATTGCTTTAACTGAAATTGGGCAGTGGGTTTCTAGTTCCCATCATGCTTTCCCCTCATGTCATATCCCTTTTAAGTTTTGATGAATATTAAATTGATTACATAACTGGATGCTCTTGTAGAGGAGTGAAGCTACATCAACATTACCCAAATACCCAGCATGCCTTGCATGGGACTAGATTGAAAGAGTAAAAATTTAAATTAGGCATTATTTTGTGTGTTTTTGACAATAATAAGAAAAGGAGCAGACTTGTTAGTGTTTAATGCTCTGATATGTCAGGATTTAGAAGAGTATTTGTTAAGATTTTTTTTTTGGGGGGGGGGGGGGTGGAAGGGGGTACCCATCCTCAATTTGTGCTGAAGAATTGTGCTCAAATTGAGGATGGGTACATAACAACTATCACTTAAATCAGGGATTCTCAAATCTGGCCCACGAGATCCACTTTTCTGCAGAGTTTAGCTCTAACCCTAATCAAATACACCTGAGCATACTAATCAATGTCTTCAGGATCATTGGAAAATCACAAGTGAGTTTGATCAGGGTTGAAGCTAAATTCTGCAGCGCATTTAGATTTGAGGAACCCTGGCTTAAATGAATGATTACTGATTTAAATCTGCTATTAACAGCTATATGTAATATTCTGTCATCTGACATGTCCGTTTCTACATCTTCAAGCATGAACAAAATGCTCTGGTTCCTCAACTCAAAAACATTCAATTAAGAAACCATCGGCTTTGCACGCAAGCTGTAAATGTGATTAATGCCAATTAAAGCAGATAAGGTAATGCGTCTGTCCTAAAGGAACTAAATGACATTAACTGGCTCCATATCATGTCTGTACAGTGTAAGCCACTCACTTTAATGCATCTATTTGCATAACGTACTGCAAATTCCCCCGTGTGGGTGTCTGTCTTATCTGCTCTAACCTGGTAAAAGGTTGTCAGCTCTTTGAACATGCTTACACCCAACAAAGGCATTCATGAATCTGAATTAATTTAACTTGAATTTAGCTGATTGATGCGAACATGTACCTACAGATACAGCATATTATGATGAGGCAGCTGCCCATAATGAGCTTAAGCGGTTTATCCATTCTAAGGTTACAACATATGCCTTATAACATATGGAGGAAAGACTTCTATTATACAGCAAATAGAAAAGAAAAACAGACAAAGACTGAAATTATAATTTGAGAAATAAGGCTAAGATATAATGACTACACAAAATACATTTATATAGGAGTTTATACATCATAATTTAAAAATATATATATTTCAAAACTTAAATTAATGGTCATTTCCTTATAAATAATTATGTAAATGTATTTATTCATAATAAATATGTATTTTAAAAACATGATACAACATGTTGGATTTAAAACATTTGGTGAAAATAATATTTAATAACTGGTTTCAGTAATGAATTTCCTATTCCTATTATTAGAAGAAACTAGATACAACACATTTCAATATTTATTGTCATAGATAAAATACTTCATCATAATTAATATTTTTTTATTCATTTAATTACCCATGTTTAATAAAATATATACATATTCTAATTCCAACCTTCCAAATGATTTTCTAAATATTCCTGATTTTAACACCAATTATGGAGATTGATCTTCTGTAACAATTTTGAAATATTCCTTTTCAGTTATTATGATTATTACAAAGATTATGTGATCCGATGCTCTTGGAAGGTTGCAAAACTACATCAGCATTTTATAATCCAAATTCATGAGGTTAAATTTTCCATAATAACTGCAGGCGGTGTACTTGAACATTGTAGATTTCACTCAAATCAGCATATTTTCAGAACTTTAAAAAAAAATATATATGTCTACTGTACTGTTTGTGGATAACAGGCAATCTGAGTGGTTAAAGAGAACAACCAAACTCACCAAATACTGTGAAATGATGCCACAAATGCACACAGTGTCCCATCATAAAATAGAGAAAACAGTTTGAAACTTACTCCAAGAAAGACGATTTCTAAATCAATTAGCAGCAAAGCATGACAATCTACAATAGTATAAAATAATTCCACATATATGTTTTAAGTCAAAGCACTATGGGCCATTGAAAAAGGAGGCCATATGTTCTGGATTAACAATCAAAGTTTATGCAAGAAAAAGCGTCATTATGTTCAATTTGTTTGCCAATTAGTTTCTGAGGCAAACCCACTCATCAGAATGGAAAACCTGAGCAGATCAGACCTCTGAGAGGCCCTGCGCTCATAGTCACACAGTAAGTCTCGCCCTTGACCCCGCAGAGCAAGGGATTGTGGGTAGGCCACTTTTGTTGAGGATGCCCCATCCCCTCCCCCCTGTGGATTTGCAAATGGCTGACAGAAGGAGATTGATTGATTGCAGTGGGAAGTTAATCTGTCCCAGGACCCGTTAAGCACACGGCTTCCCAGCACACTGGAGCGGCTCTGAATCAAGAGGGCCATCTCCAGATTGCAGGGCAACATTGGTGCAATTGGAGGCTGACCTTTCTGAGTGTCCTACACAGTAATAATCAATACCGTCCCCTGCCTTACTACAGGACATAAGAGATGATGAATTCATTATAAATTGACTTTCTTTTGTGGATTAGTCAGACAGAAGAGGGAAACATAGAGGATGAATCTTAAGGGATCCGAAAGGACACTTCCACTTAAATAGTACAAACCAACCGGTGTTGCCAACATGGACATTTATTATGCTACTATGCTGCAATATATTAACCATACTAATCATACTAACGCTATTATGTTTATTAATCTGAATTATTTGCAGATGTTCTTGTTCTAAACCTACCTTCTCAGGCTCGGACGGATGATTAATTTAAAAAAGGAACGGAGTGGAGAAAAAGGAGACTTTTAGTCCATGTGTGTTAGCTTTGAAGTCATCTATATGCTGGAGTATTCCAAAAAAAAGAAAATGTCCCTGCCTCTAATACCACCTGCAGCCAACTAGCAAGTAGCACATCATGGCTCATGTATGTGTGGTAACTAAAGCCTATGGGATATTTTTTCGCTGTTCAGAAAGTCCGGCCCAAACATCCTGTTTCGGATGGAATTATTATGAATTGTTGTGATCCATTTGGTTTATAGTAAAATATACTGTACATATTCCTTTTTATCAATGACAACATCAGTTGTCCTTGTGGGCAACGCTCTGACATGCAGTGCGGTTGCACCATGGATGACCTGACATTGAATCTCGGTTTGTGGTCTTTTCCAATCTGGGCCCACTCTTTCTCTCTTACTTTGTTTCCTACTGTCCTGTCTGTATAAAAGAGGCAAAAAGTGCCCAAAAACAAGTAACACAACACATTTAAAGCCTGAGAAATGATGCATATGAAAGATAAAAATGCTAAACAGATGCACATTAAGCATCTGTACTGGTTAAATACACATTTGACCACATAATTAAAATTACTTGACACTAATCATACATAATAACCATTTTTAAAACTGTTACTATTTGAACATTCTTCCACAAAGAGCCAGTATGTGATACGTTGGTGCTGGGATGCTATACTGTGATTAAAGAAATTGTGAAAAAGAAGTGCACTTAATGTACTTCAAATCTCCAAATATAACTTGAAGGTAATATAATATTAATAAAATAAAAGACCACTCTACATGTCCACCACGCTTTTATAGTAAACAGTAAAATCATCCTTATAGGAAAAACATCAGGAAAGAAAACTCGTCAAGTCATTGCAATGAATTTGGAGCGATTGCTCTTTTTTCTTTTCTTTACGTATGTCAGTTGTCTGGCATCCTTGGACTCTATCGTGATATGAGCCAGTGCTTTCATACCGTCTCTCTGTCATTCCGTCTTCACTAAAACTATTCTCCATGGAGAGGCTGAAAAAATCCCCCCTCATGTAATCAGTCATGTTGTCTGTTCAGCTGCCAGATGTGAGGGCCATGAGCACTTAGATCTCTATCTATGTTAGAGGCTCTTCTCTCTTTGCAAAATGTTCTCTCTTCTTCACCGAGCACCATGCACGCCGCAGCCCTGCTTACTCTGCTTTATTCGCCCTCTTCAGACAAATCTCCCTAAATGAAGCGGAACGCAAACTCATCGGAGGTCCTGTCACCCAATTTTGGATAAGATAGATCAGTCCTGTCTGCTCATCTTGGGTGGATGTTCCCTGCCGTGCTGTGGGCTTCTGAGGGCCGGGGTGTATTTTCTGGAGGGGGGCCGGTCAAATATTTAGTCTCAGTGCTGTCAAAACACTTTGGCAGCTGCTTCCCACACTAAAGTCGAAACCTCATCGAACTCATAAATCACATGAGTCGTGACACAGGTTTGTGGGACGCTGAAGGCCATTTTTCAGCTCAGTACTAGGAGTTTCTTTTCCTTTGACATAAATCTCAGTTCATTCTTCTGTGACAGGCAGCTTAAAGAATATCTTGACGTTGTTGTTTTTTTCAGTCCAGCTTATAGCTTCCCTCAGCCGTTTATCCGGTAGGTCTAGAAACGTTCCAGCGTACCGTCATAAATTTCAAGCGGCAAAAGTAATGTTTTATTCAGAAGGAAGAGCATGCATTGCAGATGCTCATAAATTTCTCAAGATTTATCCAGATAGTGGAAAGATTTGATTAAAAGTCAGGAAATTATTTGCTTGTTCTTGCCTGGAAAGTTTAATTTCCTTCTAGCTCTGATACTGTTATTAAATCTAATCTGTGAGTTTTCAAGAAGTCAAGTTGAAATTTTTGGATTATAAAGCTTAGGTAGTAAATGTCAAAATGTGCATTCACGGAATCCCACCAGTCATAATGATAATTGCATATAAACAGCCACTTACCTCATTCCTTCCGACTATTATTTGGTCAAACCTCCATCCCAACATCTTTTTTTTTCAGAGAAGTTTAATTTCCTTCCAGCCTTAATAGTATAAATGATCACAATCTGTGGTTTTAAAAGAGCTAAAGATTGTGTTTGTGCATTATCAAGTTGATCTCGCAATGCATCTGAAATAATTATGCTGATTACTCGCCAACATGCATTAATGCATATGCACACACAAACACTCACACTGCCTCCATTCGTGTATTAACTCGCTGCATATTAAAGTGACAGCAAAAATGTATGATTGAAGTGTGTCTAAGGCACTGATGGTCTGTGATGATTCAGCTGCCGGCGGTGTCTGACACAAACAAGCACATCAAGCAAATCTTTTAAGGAAGCGACTATAACACACACACACTGGAATAAGGAATTATATTTAATGATATTAAAAAATAGATGAAGAATATATGTATATGGAACTAAAAGTATGAACCCAATTCAGACATTTGGAACGATAAGAATGAATGAATGAATGAATAGCATTTTATTTAAACAAGATCCATCCAAATTAAATAGGTAGAGCATAAAAAAAAATATATTTTTAATTTAGTTCAAGTGCATTCATAATTAAATGGGCTCAAAGTTAATGAATACTTTCCATTAAATAATCATGCAACTTAATCAAAGATTATCAATAGGATTTTGAATACAGCAAGTAAATAAATAAATAAGATTTATTTATGTATTTATATATAATAAGTTGTATTCAAAATCCTATTGATAATCTTTGATAATTAAGTTACATTATTGAACAATGATTGATAAGTTACTTGATTGAATTTTAAGTATTTGTCTATATACTTCTAAACATCATCTAACCTGCATCTCCTCAAACCCACACTGCTATACTGAGCATTCACTGAAAAAAGGTTTCCTTCCATGTTCCTGATCCTAAATTAGTCTTAGTCACTGCTTTCCCAGGTCAGGATAAACTCTTGAATTTGCATTAAGCTATTGCACACACCTCATTTGATTCTGGTGGCTCCAGAGCTCTTGACACACAAGTCTAAGCTAGTCTGTTTGGGCAAGAAGTAGATGACGGCGTCTGAAGTCTGCCAGCGTGTCCCAGTTCTTCTTTAGCTCTGCTCCCCTCACGGTTCAGCTCCCCAGGTCAACAAAATTTTGTAGCCTGCAGGCTGTACGAAAACGTCCCAAGAAATAAAGGCAGTATATCTAGTGGATTTTATCTAGTGGATTTTAAAACCATTTGCCAGAGTCAAGCTCAGTTAGAAAAGAACAGATCCAAGTTTCTCTTCCTGCCTGATATTATCTGTGGTCTATATCCTTAAATTGATGGCTCCACTGAAGTGGCTTTCCAGCATTAGCTTGCTGTGCCTGGCCAAATACATTTAGTCATGGTTCATAAAAGAGATTTGACAGGTGATATGGTCACTGAAGAGGTGTTCTGTTGAAGTAGAATGAAGCTTCCATCAACGGAGACATTGGAGGTGATTGTCTTCAGAAACATTTTTTGTTATATGCTGGTAGAAAGTCTCTTCACATCCCGATAACAATCATTAAGTTAAGTGGTCTAAATGTTTTTTGTTTGTTTTAAACTTTTACTTTATTTGTTACATTATTTCAGGAAAAAAAAAACGTAATATTGTAAATCACTTTGTTTCTCAAGTAAATGTGTCTTGGTTTAAGAATGTTGTGATATTTGTACTGGAAAACAAGACAAGCATACTAAGAAATAAATTTGTTTTTCTACTTCAAAATTTCACATTTAATCATGTAACTTGCCTTTTCTTTGTAATTATTTGTGAAATTTACTTGCGATTTCTGTGAGAAAATTGTTTAGAACACATTTTTTTAGTGAAGGATTTCACAGAAAAGTCTTTAAGATAATGCACTAAAATTAATTTTGATTTCATTATGCTTGCATGAGACAAATCTCAACAGATTACACTTCAAAAATTGCCTTTAAATATATAAAATGTATATATTTTTTAAGTCAATCACCTGACATTCATAGTATGATTTGCACACTGGACTTTTATGTAATTATACCAAAGTCATTCTACATGTAGCCATTTACAATCGGGTCTGTAAATGCAGTTTCTTGAAAGGGTAATTGCATTTCCTGCTATCTAGCTTGGAGCCAGTCATTACAGAACCTGTTTTCCAGTCCAGTCATGCACAAGGTTATATCTGCAAACATGAGAGGTCCAGGATATGGTTTTCCTTGACCTACTCAAAGGTTAAAATCTGTTAAAATCTGAGGATCCGCAGTGATGAAGGACAACATTTGGACGGTATCTCTCCAGGCTCAAAGCTAATTCCAGGGTTAACAGGCTGTAAATTGCATTGCCACGACTACTACAGTGGTGGCGTCCACTCGGTTTCACATTCCATTCCAAGAATGCCAAACAGTCGAGCAGACATGAGACAAGGATCACAAGATGACCTCAGAAACAAGTCCAGGGCCTCTAGGCTAAGTAAGACCAAGTGGATCTTACCAGAAAAGTATCCTTAGCCAGTATCCCAGTCTCAAAAAACAATGTTGCATAAAACTATATTAATTAGACAAACTGGACATCTCATTCCATTAAATTACTTCAATGGATGTCATAAACCGTTTGCTGTCCAGTCCCATGATGAAGTACATCAAAGCATAGCAAGTGCCTACTATCCCTGAACCACAGAAAATATCAAAGTTGATTTGCCCTTCTGTCTGAAGCAAGCTCTGCATCTTAAAACAATTACCACTCCGAGACATTTCCAGAAAGATGTGTCACAGAGCAAAGGAAACAACCGAGAGCTATTGACAGTGTAACCAGCCTTGAAACAATCCCAAAATACAAATCTATTAAAATAACACAAAGCAGAAACGTCCCATGCGCTTGTGATCAAACAGTGCACTTCATTTCACTTGAAGTACTGCAGAGAGACTTATGCTTACTCATATTTCATGGTGACTAATGATGGTGCATATTTCTGTGACACACACACAAAAAAAAAGATCTTGCAACAAAATGACCCACCGGGTAATATTTGGTGGTGTTACTTTGAAGTCATCCTCGCTGCGTGCCAAACAGATGCAATGAGTTTCAAGCAACAAGCAATTTGTTTGTTCACAGTGAAAATGAAAATGTTCCACGATGTTGTAAAATTGAAGTGGTAAAAGTGATTTTTCTCAGTTAGTTCACATGTTTTACATGTTTCAATCTGTTATTAAAATTGTGAGTTGTCGCTCACATAATACAATAATGCAATATAATATAATATAATATAATCTTGCTAATTTTATATATAGCATTTTATATAACCTAATTACCCACATTTAAATAATATTTTGAAACATTATAATATTATACAAAGTAATACAGTGAATAATAAATAAATACGTAAATTACAACCCAGGGTTTACAAAAGTAACATGCAGAATTAATTACTACCTTTATGAATTACGTTAATCCAAGGTTAATTTTAAGTGTTTACACTGTACATGAGAGGTCAGTTTTACTAATGGCTCACTTATAGTTGTCACTGTACATTAAACAGAGGAAAAAGCATTTTAACACTGAAAAATGACACACTTCCCCTTTAACTCAGACTTGGGTTATATTTTTTGTCATGTGTCTTTGTAGCTTAACTGTATGTAACAAAGGTAAGAGCTTCTCAGACATCCTGGTCCATATTTTCTCTGAAATGTAATAATTTGAGCCGTCTGGCTGCATGACCTCCCTGAGCAAATCTCTAACAGCGATGACAAGTTTGAAAAAGATTTGGGCCCTTCTCATTTCCTGAACGATTATTCGTATCTTGACCACAGAAACCAGAAACATGGAGCATGATGAAAAAAGACAAATGCACGAGTGCCTTTCCTTGGGCCCCTTTCAAAGCCATGCCAAACTGTCCACCCCTCCCCAAAGAGCGCTGAGTTACTGCCCTGCAGTCCTCTTAAAGCGTTTTTCCCTAAATGTCGAAGAACAGCTCACAAAAGCGCAGATCTGCCAGCAATACTACACCCTGACACTAGTTTTATTAGAAACATTTGGAGGCATTGTTACAAGATAGAGAACCACTCAAATACACGCAAAGAAAGAGAGAAAGGAGCGGATAAACGAGTTTGTGAGAGAAAGCAATAATCGAAAGTAGCATGAGGAAGCTACAGAACAAGCAACAAAAGAAAACACAGCTCTTCCTTCATGACGGTGTGGCTGATGAAGGTGTCTGCAGGGGGAAAATGACAGCCGTTGAGATAACATCCCAACAGTCCTCATCATTTTTCCCCCTCACTTTTTCACCCCCACAGTGAGGATGAAAGATCTTATAGAGCTCTTATAGTCTGCGACTACCACAGATGCGATTTATTTTTTAGAGCATCATTCAACTCTATCGTAACCCTGCCAGGTTAATCATAATTGCTGGTGGGTGACTTTACAACATAAAGAATTCTCAGAACGTGAATCAACTGGGACACTCAACCAATGAGGGAAGAGATACAAAAAATTAAGGGAAGAGGGTGAGTGGAATGTTGTATGAATCGGCAGACGAGTATACTACATCTAGAGCCATATTATCATGCCTTTCCCACTAGCAAATAGTGCAAAAATCCAAGGAAATGAGGGATGATGGCCAATTTGTGTAACCCCACTTGCTCGGTTTTTACTAGGATTTATTGTGTGTAGTGTGGTGTGCTGGCACAGACCCAGGATCAACAAGTATGTTTTTATCGTTAAAAAAATCCCATTTAAATGTCCTATCTTCCCTGTTACTGAAAGTGGGGTGGTCACACTTCACTTCATGTTCCTCTGACTTTTCATTCACACAAAAATGTAATTAAAACATTTAAATGAATTATAATGTAATACTGTAATATAATATAATATAATACAAAAGATCTAGTATGGCATCATATCCTATTGCCCATTTTCACACACACTGTGGGCCCCCAAATAATGTTTGAAGCCAAATGTGATTACACCTTTAGGGTGGAAAATGTGAAGGAATGTTGGGAAGGGAGAGTGTGAAAGGAAAAATACATTATCATGCATTGTAACAGCATTGTCTCCAGCTAACATTGTGTGGAATGTGCGCAGAGGCCTGATAAGCCCAGTATGGAGGTCTGAGCATGCTGGAAAAGACCGAGAGCTTGTCTTTTTGAACAATCATCCAGGCTACTGGTGTCTTACTCCTCCTTACCTTTGTTTTGTTTTTCCTGCGCTCCCCCTGCCATATCCATTTATATTACTTCGACCCTTTTTGCGGTTTGGACGTTTTCTCTTGTTTTTTCTATTTTTTTTTCCTTTGCTGATTTGTAATTTTAATTAGTGTATCTTCACCAACATCTCTACTTTATGGGTTCGCGTTTTTTTTTGTGCATCTTTTTACTTTTTCTGTTACTTTTAGCCTAGTTTGAACCTGACCAGCGTTGTGGTGTAGCAGAGAAGACATAACAGCTTCTACTTTAAATCCTCGGCAATTCGTGCACTGGATGACCTCTGTTCCCCCTTTTTCTTTTTTTTTCTTGTTTTTTAGGGAGACACTCCCCCTGTTCCCACAAATGAAATTTCTTTTCTATATTTATGTATCGGATGACCAGGTAGATAGAACACATGCAGTCAGAAAACACGCGTGTTAATTTAAGACCCAGGAGTCACTTTTTTTGTTATTGATTTTTGACACGACGGTCACTGTGGGGCAATTTTTTGTGTTGTTTTTTTTTTTTTGTTTTTTTAAATAGCGCTCGTTGTGTAATGAGAACATGTCAGCGGTAGGAAGAACACATCAGGGTTTCTTATCTAGAGCACGAGAGAGACGTTAGTAGATGTCTAAAAACGAGAGGCAGTGCTTTCCATCTGCAGCGGTTTCTACAATGGATCTCTTTTACTCCATCAGTTATAGACTAGTAAGCTAAGGATGTTCTCCAACTATAGGACCCTTTGTGCTCTGCGGAATTTTGGAAAAACACTAGTGATTGATTGGTCACTAAACCGTTGAATATATCATTACAGCATCACCGAAAATATTGTATGTTTTTCTAGCAACACATCAAAAGAGGCATTGTGTTGTTATAGACTTATATTGGGAAATGATGTAGGTGAACGTATATGACATGGAATTACATAAGAATAAAATAAATAATAAAAACATCTTAAAATGCCCCCCCCCACAAAAAACAATTATTGTCCTAACAATCACATCAACCCATAGGCAATATTTAAACGTGAATAGCTGCAAGAAAAACCATAAAATTTTTATGGTTTTTGGGATCTCCCTTTTTCGGCATTACTACACAGGCATACGTACCAACCTTTGTTTATGGTTATTCTTTTATGTTTATAATAGTAAATGGAAGTTGACAAAGTCTCTTTACCATAGTCCACACCTCCCCCCCCCCGGCCTTTGCATGTAAATGGGCATTTAAGAGATGTGCAGTATGCTGATTTGAGAAGTGGAATCTCTGTCCACATAAGATAATAGTATGTGGGCTAAAGATAGACAGATAGAGGATAGCCAAAGTACCCGCTATATTCAACAGCGCTGTACGGGGAACCAGCAGGTCACAGATTACATCTACAGAGAACCAGAAGGATTCCTACTGATTTTTGTATGTTTTAATAAACAAAAACATCAGAGACTGGGGATCGTATATAGTCTACATGAAATGGTCATCAACTATATATAACTATATATATATTATACTTATGATATATATAATATATATATATATATATATATATATTATATAAAGAGATAGAAAACTGTCTTTCTGCGATGTTCGGTAAAGGATAAGGAATCATGATATATTGGCCCTTCCTCACAAGAAAGGCTCTTTACTACCCATGTAACCGGAGATAGTTCTTTACACCAAGCTTTCAAAATCTGTTGCCATCTGTTGGTGATGTATCAGGGGACAACCTAATTAAATAAATTATTTTCATATACACACTCTGTTAAATATATAATTGTTTGTTTAGAGATCAGATTGCTAACATCTTCTGTCATTCCTATAAATTTTATTAACATGATAATCTGCTGTGTTAGACATTTTGTTTCCAGACTATAAACTTACATTGCCACAAAGAAATGGCTTATGAAGGCATGGGATAGATTTTGAGCAATTCTAATAGGACAAATGAACAACAGCCCTTTTTTTTTTT
This sequence comes from Sinocyclocheilus anophthalmus, assembly GCA_018155175.1. Taxonomy (NCBI): domain Eukaryota; kingdom Metazoa; phylum Chordata; class Actinopteri; order Cypriniformes; family Cyprinidae; genus Sinocyclocheilus; species Sinocyclocheilus anophthalmus. The sequence goes on from JADLZN010009794.1 coordinate 323,024, forward strand.
ACGCTAAATCTCAACACCCCTGCACCAGGCATAAATCTTCTTCCCTCTCTTTCTACCCGAGATCCCACACATTCATTTAAACCTTCGATATATCACCCCATTACAGTTGTAGTTAAACCGCACTCACAATAGCGGATTGTTGTTTCTTCATATTGTGATGTCTACAAGATGAGAATGTCCTTTTCATGAAAACCGCGGTATCTATAGAATACAATTTCATAATAGTTTTGCTGTTGTTGTTGTAAGCATGAAATACTTGTTTATGCCAGTAAATGATAACATCGATAAATTATAGTGTAGAATGCAATTAATCTAGCTAATCAAGCTAAATAACGCTTTCACTAGCAAAGATCGGATTCTACATTTGATGCATACCAACGCACTGAGCACTAGTCAGTGTACAATATGTTATGACCAGGACAACGAAAACTACAGTGTTGTAGGTCTTTCCTTCAGTCCACATCCTTTGTTATAGGTCTGGCCCTGGCCAACCTGGGTGGCCTGTAAGCCCTGATGCTAAGACCTGACCTGACCTTCAGCCTCGAGGCTTACCGTTTGTTATGGCTGCACTGCCAGGGGTCACGCCCTCCCAGTCACACTTTAATATGCTGTTCACCTGCGGAGCCAAAGATAGCTGTCCGGCTGTGCGCAAACACTTTTGTTTCCAGTGATGGTGGGCAGTTGAACTGGCCTTCTTCCTGTTTCTTGTTACAATAAACTAAATACACACAATAGCACCTCTTACATTGTTTAAATCAATTTCCTGATTTCTACAGTTCTAGAACGTTTCTTCCACCACGGGAGTAAAAATCCAATTAGTCTTTGTTATCTCCTATAGACTTTGTCCCCCCAACTGTTCCCCTTTTCTCACCTTTTTTTTGAGAAAACAAGGCGGCACAAGTGTGCGAGTCAAGACTTGGGCAAGCCTTCCCCTACTCATCCACCGAGTGCACACAACGTGGTGTAGGGTATTTAGGAACTGTTGTCTGATCGCTTCTAGAGTCTAGCTAGGAGTGGGGTTTGATTTTCCCCCAGTCACGGTCCCGACACACTTGATTTTTGACTCTATAGTCCCAATTACTGGCCCAACATCGGCACGGACAGGTCTGAGGGCACGACCAGTTCGTTTTAATTTGCCCCGTTGAGTCATTAACGACCCCCATCAAATTCGTTCACACCACAATCACGGTCTCCACCCTATTTCATATGTATTCACATACATAGTGCGCAGGTGTACGGGGAATGGCGTTGACACCACAATCAAAACGCACCCGAGTTCTAGACATGGTGGTCAGCGCCCACATACTGTGCAAGTGTGCAGAATATTGATCAATATCTAACATGATATTTTGGCACGTCAAATTTCTTGAGAGCGTGTCGGTAGAGTAAATCTTACGCATTGCATTTTCTTTTTTTTTTATAGTTTTTGTTAATCTGGGGCTTCCAAAGGTGTCACGTAATAACCAGCCAAAGAAAAGTCATCAATCACACTCGCATGAAGACAATACCCAACAGAACAAAAATAAATTTAAAGAAACTTTTTTAAAAACTGAAATATTATCTCTACCGGAGCCAAAGTGAAAAAGTACCCGAAACATCTTTATCGTGTATACACATTGCTATCCCTAGCCTACTTGGATACGAGATGTCCTGTCCACTTTTTTTTTTAGGGTATTGGGTCGTATGTACTATGCGTATATCTACCATTGGTGTTTACCCTCGGGTGAGAGTTCGAAGGTGTGGTAGGTGTTTGTAGGGCCAAACAAAGTCGAATGTGCTTTCATGCTGGGCTCTAGTGCAAACGAGGCGGCCATAGAAGAAGGAAGGTATGGGCGGCATGGATCAGGTTTTCCCCCCTAGACGGGTGACGGGCAGGCCATTGGTTGGAAGCAGGGGTACTGCGGCGGGCGATTGGCACACCACCATATCATTGGGGGATGTTACGGGCCCGTATCTCTGCGGTCTACAGTCAGAGTTTCGCTGAACCCACAGGAAGGGACGGCGGATCTCCGCGGCCCACTGCCACTGGACCTCCCCTGTCGGCCTCTTTGCTCATTTCCTTTTCTCACTTGGTACACCTTTTTTCGGTCCTGCCGCGCTGCAGATTTGCACCGGTCCCGCGCTTATGACCCAAACCCTACAGACACACCACCCAACACCCCTGCCGCCGCCCAGGCTGGGCGCGCTGACGGGCACTCACCCGAGCAGCGCCCCGCTCGCGCGCAAGACTTCTATTTTTGACCGTTAATACTATGCGCTAGACCCCCCGCGCTCTCTCTTACGGTCCTATGTTTAGTCGCGACACGCATAGTCTCCCACAGTGGGGCTGTTCAGCCCGCCCGCCTCCACTCTGTTCCCCAACTTACAAGCGATCCCGCCCCTCAGACCAGTCACCTAGGACCTGCCCCAGTCTTCATACAAGTGGACCCACAACACCATGACCAAAAGCGAGCCGGGGGGCGGGGCGGAGGGGACACTATGCGAACACTCAGTGCGGCATGTGACCCCGCTCTTTCTTGACTTGGAGGCCGGCAACTCTTTCGACCCTTGACATCCTCCCACCTAGAACCCATCCGAATACGCCACCAACCCGTATAGCAACTGCCCCACCCTGCACCATACACGCAAAACCCCCAACACCCCGCATTCCAGTCGGCATGTTGTAGGATGTTCACAGCAGCCGATATGGTGACATACCCGACAAATACTACACATTCATTTTAACGAATATAATATATATTAACCCCTCCCCCAACAGCTCTACGACGCGCAAGCACTACACGACCAACAATCGCTAAAGTGCAAGATGACCTGCCAGTGCTTGTTATCCCGCCAAAACACAACAGTCACACACCAAACCCACTCTCACCAGTCACCCCTTTCAATCTCAGCACCCACTTCCACAAGTTCAGAATTCGTGTCGAATCAGAAAAGAGTTTCACAAAGGTCCAAGACAGTTTTTCTACCACACCCAGACCCCCCATTTGTCCATGCACAACTCCCTGTACGCACACACTAACAGAAAGCTGCTTTGATTAAAGTGACTTGATTCTTCACACTACTAATGACCACAAAATTTCACTGAAAATTTGCTAATGAGACCGCAACACAGTTTGATGAGACCACAGTTTGTAAATGCAAAAAGGATACAAATGGAAACTGTTTTGATTGTTTTTTTTTTAAAATACTGTCAAATACTGTTTGAAGTTTATAAAAAGTGTATCATTGCAGTTTCCTTCATCTTACAGCGGTGCAAAAACTTTGCTCTCTTCCTTTACGCCTACTTATTTTTTGTTTTTACATGTTTGATCCTCATTTTGTTCTCTTCCGCAAGCATAAAGTCATAGAGAGGCATGAAGGATATGAATCTGTGTTTGTGTAGTCTTGGCAAAGTCCCCCACACTCCCAATCATCCCTGCTCCAAGAATAAACAGCAGAAAGCAAACTGAGTTCAATTCATTTTTCACTTGTATCTGATTCAAAGAGCAGCTGTTCATAAATATGTCTGCATTCTCCAGGTTTTGGAGGACGACAGGGCTTTTTTTTTTTTTTGCGCAGTGACTATTATGTTAGTTTTGATTCCTTTTCCAACTATAGGGGTTTGAGAGTGTTTTTACTGCTAGAAAAAAAGTGTTTAGTCCATGTATCATTTTCCAAAGCCTGCGCAAGCCTGCTAAATGCTGAAGCATCTTTGAAGACTATGGCATGAGTAGCCAAATGTCTTACAATCACAAGCAGCCTGCCCATTAATCAGTCAGATTAATCTCAGAAAAAACAAAGGAAGAGGCTCCTTAACCCTTTCCAGCAGAGGTTGTGTCAGTTAACAGACATGGCAAAGTTACAGGATTCATCAGCTCATATATCAACACATTCATCCATCCATTTCATTACTAACCTTTTCTTTACAAGGGCCTCATTCATTTCAGATTCCTCCTACACATCACCGGAGTTGATGTCAATCATCTTAGTAACACTTGTTCCCTTTTAGGCTTGGTTGAACTTAAGTCATCTCTGGTAAACTTGCCTATAAAGGACAAAATGAAAATGAACAATGAAATGTGATTCTTTCTGTCAGACTAATAAAGATGTGTCCACATGAGTTAGTGTTATTATTTTAACATTAAAATGCACAATAATGGCACAATTTCAAGTGACGCCCCAGTTAAAGTGACTCAGTTTGGACACAAGCAACTTTTTTTTTTTTGCACTTTATTTATTAATTTTTCAAACATGTTTAAACAAAAAAATTTCAAACAATTACATAAGTATGTATTTTCTTTCCCCACCCCGTTCCACAACCCTGAATTAACAAAGTAGAAAAATAATAGATAAATAACCAAACAACCAAATAATTATATGAATAAAGTGAGTGCTTACTATACAAAATAGCAAGATACATTTCAATACTTTGTTATCAGCAGATATCAAAGTCAATTTTGTTAACAAAAGTAAGTGTTTGACATTTTGACAACTTTTAAGCCCATGAAACCTTACATACATCCTTAGTAAATATTCAAATCCAAAACGGCGGCATTCTTGGTATCTGTTTTTGTTTGGTTTTTGACTGAAATACAGAAGAGGTGTGCTTCTCACCAATGACTGGTTGTGACAAAATCTGTTGTCATGGTAAATAGTGCTAGCTATTTGTTGTTCAGACAGGTGCACGTGAGATCCATATCCCAAAACAATGGGGGGGCATCAGGGCCGTCCTTAGATGCTGTGGGGCCCCCCCCCCCCCCCCCCCCCGGTGCGGGGGGGGGGGGGGGTCGAGGTCCATTCCTCAGGCGTGGGTACGGTGAGGAAGAATCAGTTGAACCCCCCTAAGGACGGCCCTGGGGGCATCAGTGAAAGACAATCCTCAAAGAGAACAATAAAGAAGAAAGTGAATGTCCACAACCCACTGAATCAAACATGCCTGAAGGTAAGGCATTTGGCATGGCTTGGTTCACCAAAGAAAACGTCTCAGTTGGAAATGTTGTGCATGATTTTAGGGGCAAAAGAAAAGCTCTGGGGCTACATGAAAAATGCAATGTTGTAAAACACAGACTTACAGATCTTGACAAGAGTGTGCTGCATTGCAGGTGTCTGCAGGGATATACTGTAAAATGCCCTAACACACGCATGTAGAGTCACAGAAAGTTCACAAAAATGAAATCTCTCTTTAAAGTCTGAACGACACAGACCAAATGCTGCTATTTTGGAAACAGTGCAAAGGTGTGAGTTTATATATACAAAAAAGCACAGCTAAATGTGACATTTATTATAATGAGTTTATGTGAGCATTGTTTTAAGTTATATTTTTTAATGTTCTGTAATGGTTTAGGCCTATTAAATGTTACAAATGTTACTGTAATGGTGAATGGCTATAATTACTCATTTTATTATCAGAAATAAAATTTAAAAAACTCCACTTAACAGAAGCATCAATACGTGGAGTCGCTAGGGATTCTGGGCCCATTGCACAGAATTTGCTATGGGACCCCCTCAAAATTGTTGGGCCTCTCTCATCCTCTAGGCCCTCTATGCACTCTGTCCCCCTTCCCCCCACCACCACCTCAGATTTTCAATTAGTGTCAAACTTTTGGACCCCACTGTATATGAAAATTTGATTTCTAATGTACTTTCATGCTTTTAAGAAAGTGTTAAAAAGGAGAGAATATTTAGACTACTGAAACACTTTGGTTTGGATATAGTCCAGAAGAAACATGATAACCAACCTAGAATGATCAAGGCCCATGTGCCACAGAATTAAAATAGAAAAAGAGTGAAAGAGAAAGAGACATGTCGATTATGGCTCATGTGACCATTCAAAAACCTCTTTTGTGCATTTTTATTATATGTTCAGTAAATTTAGTATCCTGTGTTGTGCTTGCGGTATTTGGCTAGCCTGCAGTTAGTCATTAATTGGCACGTGCACACACAACATTCAGTCTTCCATACTGGGGGTCTGACCTAACTCCAGCTGTGAATCAATGCAGCAAGTGGTTCAATAATGCCTCATCATGGTAGTTTCACTGCCGTATTGATCTGTAGTGCCACAGATGCTCTGTGGTGAGAGTTTGAGCCGGCGTCACCTCTCAAATGTCACAAAACTCACTGTCTTTGCAATATTACTCTTCTGAAATGAATGTGGAAAATCATCCACACGTTTAATAATGATTAAAGGGAGGGTTCACACAAAAAGGAACATTCTGTCATCATTTACTCACCTTCAAGTCGTTCGAAACCATTATGACTTTCTTTCTTATGTGGAAAACAAAAGAAGATAGTTTAAAGAATGTTATTTTCCTGATTGACACTGTAGAGCTGCTTTGACACAATCAGTATTGTATAAAGGCTGTACAAATAAAGGTGACTTGACATGTGAAGAGGGGCTGTTAAGTTTCAAAAAGCACAACAAAAAACATCATAAACATAGTCCATAACATCTGTGAGCTATATTCCAAGTTTTCTAAATAAATATGATAGCTTTCATTTAAGTTATTGGAAATGTTGTCTTGAAAAGCCATGGTCACCATTCACTTTCAGTGTATGAAAAAGAAAAGCTTGGGAATTTTTCTTTAAATGTCTCCTTCTGTAGAAAAAGTAATTCAGTTTCACAAGACATGAGGGTGAATAAATGTGGACCGGTTTTTCCTTTAACTTTCCCAGGCTCATCTCACCAATAAATTACATTTTTGATTTTGCACTGGGAGGTTAAGTACAACTGTCCTGTTTTAGAGCAGTCCAGCACTGGCACATAATTAATCAAGCAAATGAGGTTAATTGCAGCCATTGTTTAATAATGCCCTACTCCCATTATTGTATTGTTTGTGGAGTTTAACAAAAACTCAACCTCTCATTTGACCTCTCAAATTTCCACAGCGGGGAAATAACCTATCCAGCCCCAATCACAAACACATATACAAACAGAAGTACCATTGGATAAGAGGATGGTGAGCAGCCCTTTTGGAACAGAACACACAGATAGTGGTGACACACAGGGTTCTGTTAAGGACAGGTTGACACCAGCTCTCTTTGTGAATCAATGGTTTGTTAGTAATAGCTGCAGTGTTTTTATATGGGCACAAGGGCTGCATTATGAACCAAAGTGTAAACAAATAACCAGGGCTTTGGAGGGGGTGCCTGGATCTTCCCTGGGGCTGTGTCTACATATGGAGGACAGAAGAACAATACTTGTATGTATGCAATAAGAGTGAGGGATGTTTAAGCCGGTTTAGACCACTAAATTCAGTTCTATAGTTTCAGGGCATTCATTAAATTCAGAGGAGCTAGATTAATCATTCATTATCATAATCATTCATAATCAGTGAGTTAAACTCTAAATTGAGGATGAAAAATGTCCCTAAATTTATAATTAATTCATTTTAAAATTTTATTTAATTAAATATATCACTGATAAATATTTGATTAATATTAACTGATAAATAAATAGACAGATATATTTGTAAGTGCAAATCTATTTAAAAACAAGTGTTTAAAAATACAACAATAAAACAATACACTAATAATGTTTTAAACGTAAATACATTTAAAAGTATATTTTACTCTTAAAGGAATATAAAAATAAAACATAATATAATAGTTTTTATTTGCAAATATATATAAAAAATAAATTATGTAACAAAATAACACACTTACATAGCTTTTTTTTAAAGGCAAAATATTTTTAAAAAATAACGTTTAAAAAATAAAACAATAAAAACAATACATATACACTATACTATAATAATAATAATAATTTAATTAATAATAATAAATAAATAAATAAAAATAAATGAATGAATAAAGTGAAAACATTTTTAAAGGATATTTATTTTTTCTAATATTAAAGGGACATAACAATAAAATTGTCTATTAATCATGATTTAAGTGTGAATATATTGAATTTTTATGGTATGTTTAAAAAATATAACGTAAAATAACACTTCAGAGTTTTAAGTGCAAGTACATTTAAAGTATTTTTTTATAATCTTTAAAAACGTAACAATAAAATAATACATTCATATATAACTTTAAAGTGCAAATATATTTTAAGTATTTTAAGTTATTCACAGTTCTAAAATGTGTCAATAAGAAAAATAATGTATCATTTTAAATGTGAATTTAAAACAAAACATTTGCCAGCTGATTTTAATCATTACCCATTTGCCTTTTTATCCATTAGCCTGATGTTTGTCTTTTTCCAAAGACATTCTAATCATTCACCAGAAATAATTCACAATGGAACATCTTTCTATGTTAAATCAAAACGTTCATGTGCTTATGACTTTTTTCTAACTTAAATTACACGCATTCATAAAATAACTGGTGTTTCCTACATGTGAAATGTGATTAAAATCTTCAATTCAATTATTTTAAATTTTAAATTATTTTAAGCTGAAGAGCTCCAATAAAGGGTTAAAGATGCAGACTTGTGATACTACCGTCCCTGTGGTCACACATTTGGTTACTCTGGCCATGATGTGGCCACTGAGTGGCCAAAATTGAGGCTAATAGATGATGTATGTTGGTCTGTCAGATGGAAAGACACCTTTGTTGGCAATGTTCATCCATCATGGTGCCCAGTCATCCATTTAGCCTCTGACACTACACGAACCAAACGGCCTAATCCAATTGCTCACACGAAAGGGACAAGTTTAGGGTAATAGGGTGACTCTTCTTAGGGGGAACAGTGGCTCTCCTGGGACTTTCTTATCAGAAAATTTTAATGCACATTATTTAGAAATGTAAAACTTTACTCCATGAATGTGAAAAAGATAATGAATGAACAAAGCCAATGATCTTTTAAATAAAATGTATTTGAAATTCATTCTTTCTTTCAGACAAATGTAAGCAGACCTGCAGATTTGTGTCTCTCTAATGAATGTGTGGGTGTATATAATGATTTGTCCACCTTCTTAATGATGAAGTCAGACCCTATTAGTCTACTGAATGCCTCTGTCTCCTCAGGCACTGGGGTGTCGCCACTGTTTCCCTCTGGAACGGACGACCTCTGACTTCAGCAGCGTAAAGGTTGTCTCCGTGGGGAGCCCTGCAGCTCTGGGGGCATGTTCCTGCTGAGAGAAAAAAGAAGCAAGTAAACACACAGTTGGAGATTTCCAGAAAACAGTCAAATGAGACGATGAAAGTGTTCAATCAAGAGACAATCCCACCCAATACACATCCACCAATTGTTTTGTTGTATGATTAATCTGTCATGAAGTATTGCATGATTATTTCTTACACCATCAACCATGCTTTCATAACCCTGATTTAAAATTTGCTAGTTTTGAAAACATTAAACATCCAAATTTATTTTTGTCAATTACACATAAGATGTGTGTGTGTTTATTTTAATATATTTGAATTGTCAGCAGCTGATATGCTTAAGAAATATTTCTTATTATTGTCAACATTGAAAAAAAGCTATGTTGCCTTGGCATGATTTACTTTATTTTTTTTCGAATTTTTTGATGAATAGGAAGTCCTTATTTGAATTGTTTTGTAACATTACAAATGTCTTTACTGTCACTTTTGATCAACTGAATGGACTTTCTGTTCATTTATTAACATTTATGTTTTTTATTTCTACAAAATCACACAAATCCTTGTTTTAATGGTATTTACATCTCACAATTTTTTTGGAAAAAGATAAATAAGACTTTCTATTTAATGTTAAGTGTTAATATGGAAATCTGAGACAAGATGGCTGATAACACACAATGTTAGCTTCTGTCCCATTAAAAAAAACTAAAAAAACTTTATCTTTATTGATTTCATATTTGCCACTACCTTTTCAACATCCAACACAAGTGTTTTTAGCGCTTGGAGAGTCTTGTCAAAACAATATTAATTTTAGTAATAAGTAACAAGTGATTTATGGTGTATTCCTTAGTTGTCAAGTTAAGTGCAGGAGAACACATACAGCAATGTTATATATGGCAGCCATGATGAAGACTTTCATTTCAAACTGGTAGGGGCAGTCTGGAGGCCCTGAGATCTGTTTATGCTTTGTTTAAAACCCTCTCTCACATTTGTTCAGCTGGGTTGCTTTTCTTGGCATCAAAAGGCATGAGGGCCCAGCCCTGCAAAATCCAATTCCCTCTCACCCAGGTCCTCTCTTGGCTCCATTGACGGTCTCCACTTTGCCAAAAAGAGATGAGGAAAAATACATATATATATAATGTGAAAAACACATTGTAGTTCTAACTTTAGCATTAGGAAGCTTATTTGTTCTGCTCCGACTCTCATAACCACCTCTGATGCTGTTGAACCCCCCATAATGCACTGAAACATCAGGGAGTCCATGAGCCCACGGCAAAATTTTTGTGGTTACTCACGGGTATATTATTCTCTGTAGAATGTGTATCTCTTTGTTTCAAGGGCATCTAGTTTGTGATTCATGGAATGGAGGGGTGTGTTGGACATGACCGTAGTCATTAAGTCTAAGTAAACAATGACTCTGTAAGAACGTTGAAAATAAGGGCTCTTCTGTTCATATGACAAGAGGATGTTTATGTAGAATTCATCAGGCTAGATAATGCGAAGCATGTTGACGAACGATAAACATCTTTGTGGGTCTCTTTTGTTGTTGCTTTTCTCTTCTGTTCAGCCGCTTTCTTTTTTCTTGTTCTTATGGCATATCTAAATGCATTATTCAGCAGACTGATGTTTGACTCATGGATTAGAAACACACCACTCCATTTATCCACTCATATAACATGTGGCCTCTAGCAAACCCTCAAGGGTTTTTTCTCTCTCCCCTGGGCAATTTTTCTTGTGCACAGCTGAGACTTGTAGAAGCACATTAGATTTAAACTGATCCAGACCAAAGACACCCCTTTTCCACCAAGGGTGCCTAAAACCAACTGGTCTCAAGCCAGAAACCGGTAACGTTAGTGTCTATGGGATCATGTCTGCATCAAATAAAGTTTTAAAAGCAAAAACATCTCATTCTGGCAAGAATGTTGCAAAACAAAACTATATTATTTATAATAAAATCACCTAATGCTGTGACAATGCAAAGCAGCTCAGTCGTACGTCCTTAGTTAAAATAAAAATAATACAAAGCAGGTATATACGATATATATATATATATATCTATATATATAATATATATATATATATATATATACATAATAAAAAAAATATTTTTATTCCAGAAAGGAGTCTTTAAAGTGACAGTAAATACATTTATAATGTTAAAAAATAATTCAGTTTTAAATAAATGCTTTTCTTTTGAATTTTTTATTCATCAAAGGATCCTGAAAAAAGTGGTTCCTACTCACAAAAATAATACGCTTAAACTTTAAGCATAATAATAATTGTTTCTTGAGCACCAAATCAGCATATTAGAATGATTTTTGAAGAATCATGTGACACTGAAGACTAAAGTAATGACTGCTGAAAATACCATCACATTAATGTGTTATTATATACTAAAACAATACAAAACAATATTTATTATGTGTTTGTGTGTATCTATGCTGCACATGCTCTCCAAGGCTGCAATTACTTGATCAAAAATACAGTAAAAATTTACAATTTAAAATAACGGTTTTCTATTTGAATACATTTTAAAATGTAATTTATTTCTGTGATCGCAAAGTTGAATTTTCAGCAGTCATTACTCCAGTCTTTGATGTCATCATTCTAATATGCTGATTTGGTGCTCAAGAAATATTTCTTAGTATTATTATTCTTATCATTATTTTTAGCTTATGACGATTGAATCTAGAGCGGCTTGTGATATTTGGATGTTCAAATGTGTTTGCAAAACACAGAAGACAACAGTCACTTCTTCATATTCAAATGTCACACATCAGGTGTGTTGGTGGCGCAATTTCAGATAGAGTGCTGGCATGAAGTGAATCTGAAAGGCGCCAGAGGCCTCACCTATTCTCACGGCTGCTAGTCCATTTGGCGAGACCCAGACTGGTGGGATTTATTTTATAGGGGCATCCATGATTTACAAGGACACGTGCAGTCAGAGACTGTGGAATGAGAGAACGTGGTGTCCTGGATAGCAGAGGGTAGGTGTCAAAATGTTTATCTACACAACGGAGAGAACATATGACAAAGCTACATACCACTCTATCCTTAGAGCTCCCAAACAGTGTATTATTAACCCCACACGTCATTTTGAAAGAACTGCTGCAAAGCCTTGAATAAATCATCTGGCTCATCAATCCAAACCAGATGAGCTCTGAAGAAGTGGTTAAGTCTTTAAATCAAGCCAACATGAAGTGACATTTTGTGTCAGTGCTGAATCAGACAGAAGACATGCCCAGAGTCAAGTCTGACACTTTAAGCTTGATCAGAAGAACCCAGAGCAGGTCAAGTGCAGGTCAACACTGTACACAAAATGAGATCATAGTGAGTTTCACTGTAAGTCACTTCATGTCATTTTAATTTGGCACATTCCCCCCTAGATGTTGAACAGATTTATTTTCTTTGATAATGTCTTTGATAATTAATTAGCATGATTTTTGTAGATAAAATATTTAGAGTGACATGAGAGACAAACTTGCATGTTTTCCTGTGAAAACAAAATTATTTTCCATACAGTGAAATGTATGATGATCGCGGGCTGTCAAGTTCGGCTACAATTTTTGCTTCGGTTCATTAAAAATTAAATTAAAGCAACTTAATATATCCGATAAATTATAATTATATATATACTATATAGTAAAACTTATTAGGTCTGGATTTTAGCTCTGGTCATTGCTAAATAAAAACTGAATGCAATAAAGTAAGGCATAATACCCCTGCTAATTTTCACATTAAACAATACTAAACATAATCAACATCTGAAGCCCTTGGGAGCTGGAAATAATTTTCCACTGTGTTATTTGGTGATTTGTTTGTTGATTTTTTTTTCTTCATCAGGAAAGGAAGGATATTTGGTCCAGCTGCATCTGGTATTTTGTACAGCTTGGCATCCACATTGAGGTTGCTAATTGATCAATATCTATGAATTACAGAAGGAAGATTCCCAGACAACATGTAGTGAAGTTCTGGAGCATATTACAGTGTTTCTTATGACCATTGTAAATTCTGACAGTACTAAATGCAATCACTGACAAAAGCACACTTGTCCAAAAACACTGTCAAGTCAAAATTATTATTAATAAAAAGCAACTTGCACTGAATTTCATGACACCAATTTGCTATAAATTTTCAAAGCTACCTTCACGATTCACTAGTTAATGGCACATCTCAAAATTAGACTTCTAAACTCCTTTACATTTAGTGACTGTTTATCTTGAAAAATGTACGTTTTTTTACTGGAGATACATAACTGTAAAAGGTTTGCAGAGTTTTTTTTCTCATAGAACCCCAATCACTGAAATAAAGCACACTGAGAGGGAGGAGCATGACTGGAATTTCAGAAGTGTATAATGGTTTTACAGTGTGCACCTATCCAACAGGATAGTTTGCGAGCCGAGCAAATCGCTATGAAGGAGCAGAGATTATATTCTACACACGTTCAGCTGTTTTCACTGGCACAGGTCTGTGTTTACATAGTTGTGGGAATGCTGAGAGATGCCGTGCTCAGTTGTGGAAATTCACTGTGCTTTTGGAAATCGAAAAGCTGCCTACCTCAGCCCTGAGGTGGCAAGCCACTTCCAAACTGGTTAACAGAGTTTAAAAGCTTTTAAACATAGATGTGCCTCTGACATTTTCTCTGTTTAAAGTAACTGTCATTGCAGTGTGGTTTGTTTCCACTTAATCTGTGAGATCAGACCATTGAATATGACCAAGTGCCTTGTCTGGAGAATATGATTGATATAAGCAGGAAAGATGCCATAGATATTCATAGTGCTGTGTTAAGTTGAGAATCTACCTGTGTGTTTGTAAGTAGGCACTAGGAAGCCATCTGTCAGGCCAAATATGGCAATGAGAAAGTATACTTGGTTGGAGAAAGTGGGGAGAAGGTCCTCTGTGATTAATTAGAGATCCTGATGGCAAGGACAGGTGTAGTCTGGAGAGAAAGAGAGAGAGACTGGTGAACAGTCCTTTGGGAACGAAACACTCTCACACACACCAACACTCACACAGGCAACATTCTAGAAAGGACACTTAGAAAGGACACCTCACTTTAAGCACTAACACTTTTAGATACACATAGACACCCGTTTATCATAATGCCATTATGTTTTGCACTGCTATTCTCTGCTATAGTGAAACGTTCCACTGGGGGAAAATATATGAATCTAACTATGTCTGTGACATTTTTGTAATGAGTTAAGATAGATTCAGTTATTCAACTGTTAAAAGTGTGTGTTTCAAATTCACATATTTTTCGCTATCCACCGACCTACCATACTATATCCGAAACTACCTATACTATCCGTGATTCTATCAACATCTTCTATCTATATATCTATCTATCTATCTATCATATTGGTTTATTTAGTTTTGTCTAGTGTTTAGTTTTGTTTTGTGTATTTTGTCTGGTGTTTGTTTAGTTTTATTTAGTGTTTTGTTTAGTTTGTTTATTTGTGTTTAGTGCTTTGTTTAGTTTTGTTTGATGTTTTATTTAGCTTTGTTTTGGCTCGTTTAGTGTTTGTGTAGTGTTTAGTTTTATTTAGTGTTTTGCTTAGTTTTGTTTGGCGTTTCATTTAGTTTTGTTTGTGGCTTGTTTAGTGTTTGTGTAGTGTTTTGTTTAGTTTCTTTTATTTAGTGTTTTGTTTAGTGTTTGGTTTTGTTTTGTGTCTTTTGTCTGGTGTTTGTTTAGTTATTTGTTTAGTGTTTTGTTTAGTTTTATTTAATGTTAACCGCATATGCAGAGGAAGAGTTTAGCCCCTTTCACACATACAGTCTTCACTGTAAGAGATCATGTGTGAACAGGACCTTTTCAAAACTACAGGTAAATTTGTTCTGCCAATCATATCGTTCTTGGAGATGACGTGATTACTCTTACTTGTTTACAAAGCTCCTTTAATTATATAAAAAAAAGATTTTCTATATAAATATGTCTCTAGATGGAAATCTTTGACCATTGCGCCTCGCACCTTTTCAGAATGTGTCACGCTCATCAGGTGCGACTCTGCAGTTGAATACTATTATGCGCGTCTCATGTTTATAGGACCAAAAATGTTTGATTGGCTAGTAATGTTAGTATGGTTGAGAGTGAAAGCTGTGTTCCTCTCATACATTGAAATCAGAGAGGGAGATGACACAGAAAGACAGAAGTGCACGTCTGAACAGACTGATGCATATGGATAAAGATCAACTTTTACAGAGGATTGTGCACGCTATTTGGAATGGAAGATGGAGAATGAACTGAAAAGTGAAAATGGATGGTGAAATCTTGGAAAGAGGGCCAGACAGAAGAAGAGAACAAAGATAGAAAGAGAGAGAGAGGTTGTGTAAATGATTTAGTGTTTATTGGAAGTCCAAAAGAGACGTTAAAAGGTTTTGGTCTGAATTTACAGAATGGATTTATGAAGAACAGAATGTCTCACAGAGAAGACCTGATTTTGGTGTATTATATATAAAGTAGTCTATATATATTCTTTTGCAAATAGCGTTTGCTCATTATTTATCACACACACACATATCCATACATATACAGTACACAGCATAAATGAGTACACCCCCTCTGAAACTTAACAAATTCACCAATTACTCTTTGCTTAGAAAACATGTTATGTTTTTTTAGAGATATAATATTCCAGCACGTCTGCTTGATCAGTTACCAAAGAAGAATGTTAAAATTATTCAAGAAAATATTTATCTAAGTGATAAAATAATTTATCAAAGTGATCAAATGTTGTGTTGCAAAAATGAGTACACCCTCCTGAAAGTAACTAAAAAAAAAAACGAAAACAAAATTCTGTGTGTAGGTGAGGCAATTATGGATCAAAGGGCAGTATTGTGAACCAAAAAACTGTTAAAGGTAAGTAATTTCTTGATAATTAAGTGTTACATGGCCCACTGAATCATACTCAGACTTAATGCTGACAACAATGAAACCACTTGAGAGAGAACTGTCAGGAGATTTATTTCTTGGCATAAAAGAGGACAATGGTACAAGAGGAATACCAAATTATTGTTTTAAGTGTGAAAATATAGCCAAAGTAACACAGAAATTCAAAAACAATGGACTTGTGAAAAGGCCCCTGAAATAATCAGGTCTTCACTAAGTTTTCATTTAGTGATGAGTGAACTTTTGCTAGAAAAAGAGCAGGAGAAAAAACATTCAAGTGTCTCAGAGCCGGCAAAAGCTACGAAAAGAGTGACACATTATCTCACAGAGTATGACGCAGCCTGCAGAAGTGACACGCATGGTTGTTTATCCACACCAGAACTACCAACTGTAGCCAAAGCACAATAAACTCATTTAGATTTTCCAAGGCCCATATTTACAAAATACAGACTTCTGGGAATCCATACTCTGGTCTCATGAGACTAATTCAATTAAATTTCAGATTCTAACAGTATCCAAAAAATGTCTAGGGGTTGCTAGGGAGGAGTACAGAAAGAAGTGCCTGTTTGTCCCACCCCCCCCCCGTGGCATTCAGTGGTTGTAAAGCTCTTCTATAGGGATGTATGAGTGCTGAAGGTGTGAGGGAGTTGTGCTTTATCAACGCTGTCATGAATTCACACACAACCGTGTGATGTAATACAAAAACCTGAAACAAAAAATGCTACCCTCTTCTCATTCCCTGCAATGTTGGCCATTTTTTTTAACATGACAATGAAGATATTCATTCTCCTGAGGTGAAAATCCTTCAGTGGACATGTATTTCACTCAATCTTAATACTCTTGAGCTGCTGTGGGGGATTCTGTAGAGACGAGCTGTGCAACACTCCCCATTAAAGACCAGAGGATTTAAGGAGGTTGTCCTCCAGGAGTTAAACAGCGCAGATGTGAAAATGTGTCATGAACTTGTACAATCAGTGCCAAGAAGTGTCAGAGCAGATGTATAGAGTTATGATGTAGGAATATTAAAGGATTTAGATATTTACACTGGTGAATAAAAATCTAGGTTGTATCTAAATTTCTGCAATCCTTCACTTGAAATCAAAAATTGTGGTTTAAGTTCTGATTTTCTACCAGAATTAATGGCATTTATGTCTCTGTTTTTATTAAGAAATATGTTTAATACATTTCATTTCGCCAGCTTTCTATGAAAATTATATTAGTGGTCATTAAGAAAAAATACATTATTTTATATTTATCAAGACGGGGAGGGTTACTCATGATGCTGATTGCACTACATACTAGATAGAATTAATTAAAAAAAAAATCTTAATTATTCCAAACTTTTGACTAGTTTGAATGTGCGTGTGTATGTGTGTGTGTGTGTGTGTGTGAGTGTGAAGTTGATAAATAATGAGCAAACGTTTAAGCAAGGAAGAAAGAAATGAGAACAACTAAAGAAGTAACAAAAAGAAATGAGAAATGAGAACAACAAAAGAAGTAACAAAAAATGATAGATGTGTGGGAAAAGAAGAGGAGGAGGAGAAAAGATAAAGCACCAAAATTCCACAGAAAGGCAGACATAGTGAGTGAGAAAGATTAAAGAATGGTTATCATACAGTTACAATGAGGGATAGACCAAAACAGAGTGAGAGAGACAGAAACCTCTGTGACTGGATCTGCTTCAGGGACATAGGGAAAGGGCTGGTCTAAGCAAGGCCCCGTGTAGAGTGTTTTCCCTGAGCAGCCATTTCTCAAAGCTTCTCCTAGAGGTGAGGACAGAGGCCGTCTGGCACATGTTCAACAGATGTCTCTCCAGGAACTGTCTTTTAACTACAGGGACAAAATCTGTATTGCCAGCCTGGAAACTGCAAAGATGAGAGTAATTACCCTAGAAAATCAATCACTGGATCAAAGATTCATTTCAGATATAGTAATAACTGATAAAAAAAGAAAAGAAAAGAAACTTCATGCATCATTGCTTCATGTTTTAAGAGTCTGTTTTCTTTTACCTGTCATTTGAGGCTTAACTATTTGTATAACCCTGATTACTTTGAAATGGGTGTTCATTGCTCCAGGCTTGCATTATTGGGTTCACAGACAATGACAATTCTTCTTACTGTAGGATCTATCATTAAGCCCTGTGATGCACTCATTTTAACCGACTGAACTATAAAACACAGGGTTCAACGTCAGGCTCAGGCATGTGTGCATGAACGTGGACTCTGCTGTGTTGTCACACAATCCTTAAAGGAAAAGTTCAACCCTAAAATAAAATGTATAATCATGTTTTGCAAAATGTCCAAACCTAAAAAGTATTTACAATAATGTTTTATGCAACCCAAAAAACAAGACGTCTAGGGGTTAATTAACCCAAAAAGCAACACATATCATATGGCGTGGCAAATGCAATTGACCTCAAATGAGCCATGACTCCTCTAGAGAGGTGAACTTACTCCAGAGAGAGCAAAGGAACAAACAAACGCCAAACAGTCTAATTAAACAATTAACCTTTTAACCAATCAAAATTGCCCATACTGGCATAATGGGATAGGGAAATAAAAAAGTTGTAAACAGAGAGAACAAAAAGCAAGAAAACAAGAATGCAAGAAAGAAAGCAACAAGCAAGAAAGAAAACACCATGTGAACGTCAATTAACTATTTCTCTTTTAGATCCAGTGGTTGTGGGTGGTCACAGGTAGAAGAGGATAGAGGTTCAGGGTTTCATGGCTGCCAGCTTTCACGCCAAAAGCAAAGCCCTCCCCTAAGAGCGTCCTGTGACCGCTGGGTCAGAGAAGGATCAGGAGAGGGGCAAAAACTCAAACCCAGAGAGACTGAATGGGGAGAGCTAGATTTCCCCCTGATCTTCACCTCAGCCTGGTGCATACAGCCTATTAGAAGCGCTCAAGGTCTCACAGGCCGGCTTATCTCAGAAACATGAGAGAAGCCATTTGTCAGGGGAGAGGGGTGCTATTCCTCCCAAAATCTGCTTTGGATTTTGGTTACAGCCTTCGGTTCATTTTAGCTCTGAGTACTTGCAGAGGCTTCACATAATTGAAGTGTGCTTTGCATGGTCTGATGAGAGTCACATTTTTTATTTCTTCTAAATTTACCAGTACATTAAAACTAAATTTTAAAACTAAATTGTATATAAAGAACTTTTTAAGCACTAAAGTTCACTCATTTAAGAAACAACAAAAAAGGGCCAATGACAATGCAGATTTTGCTTGTCTTTCTGGAACCTCGTTCGCAGATCAAACGAACCAATATAAAAAAAAAACACAAAACAAAAGAAAACAAACAAAAAAACTCAAAAGAAAACAAAAACGACTCAAAAGAAAACAAAAACAACTAAAAAGTAAACAAAACAACACAAAAAAACAACAACACAAAAGAAAACAATTATTAATGCTAAGATAATCTCAGTTTGATGTTCAACATCTCAGTTTCTCTACATTTTCTTCTCCACATTTGCATTCCCATTTTCCCTCCTTCCTATCCTGACTCACTGGCCTCAGCTTTGCCCTCGGCTCTATTATATGACTGTGACATTCCACAGGACAACCTAGTGCTTCTGTGACGCCCTTCACTTCCTCTCTGCCATGATGGGAAAACAACCTTCACTCCAAGAAGCCTTTGGCCTCAGCGTCCAAAACAAGAAAATCAAGATCAACCTACACATGCTGGAGATTAGCAGCTATTTCCAGAAACATGAAAAATGTACTGTGGCAAAACATAGGGTAACATAAGGTATTTAACTTGCCATTTAGTGGTTTTAAAAGAAAACAACTGTCCGAAAAATTTAGAGAAGCACATGATCAAGTGCACAAGTAGTCAGAGGAGATATGTTTGAGACAGTCCTTGGGGTGGTATGGTGTCTTCTTTCATTTTTTCCCTTCTTTGTCACTGTTTTTTTCTCAGTATTCCTCAGTAAACATCAACCCAGAAGATGAGGCCCTGCCCTACCCCCCATCCTACCCAAACACGCCATTCTACCACCCAAGGCCAAGCAGGAAATAATTTAGATATTTGATTAGTCCTGTCCACAACCACCCACAATTTGTTTTACATTCCAGTCAATGATCTTGCACGGTTCCGGTTACTCTTCCAAGTATTAGTGAAATTCTCACCCTAGGTTTTGTTTGTTTAGGCGGTTTCATAAGTACTGAACTGAAATCCATTGGGTTAATATTGGTTTAAAGAGTGTCAAGAGACATAATGATGTTAATGAGAGATCTGACATTAACAGCCAGAGTTGATGCTGTGGTTTTATTCAGCAGCATGATGAACTGTAAAGAAATTGTCAGTGATGACAAAGAACATAAATCAGGTGAAAATTCCAAACTGCCAATGAAAGACTGGAAACAACAGAGCACCGGGTTTTGTTTTGAGGGAGTGTGGACATGGGATAACACAAGATCAGATCACGAGGAGCAAACAATCTCCAGCAGCACTTGGTAGAGCTCCCCGAAGTTCACTGGAAATTTGAAAAACTACAAAACTCATTCATGGACAAAAAATCCACCGTCAGTTTCAGTTGTAAAGCTCGCTGGAACCAAAGAAACAGAGAAAAACACACAACTCGCAAGCCTGGTTCTGCACACCTGATCTTCGGCAACTCTCTATCGTGAAAGCTGTGGTGTATAAACACATGCAGTTTAGCATAAAGCATAATATGTGAGGGGTATAGTGGCAAAAGTTGAAGGAAGGTTGTCTAAGCCTGAGACCATGTTAAAAAAAATAGATTAGAATTAGTTATTAGTCTATGGGGTGTTATGTGTAATATATATATATATAGTATATCTGATATATATATGGTGTGTGTATGTGTATAATATATAGACAGTTTTTTTTAACAGTGCTGTCAAACTATTATATAGCCATCCAAAATAACGTTTATGTTTACATAGTATGTGTATGTAGTTATGTACTGTTTATATTTATGTATATATAAATACAAAACACATGCAATTTAAGAAAAATATGTTGTTTATTTATTAAATATATTTATATATAATATACATATACATATCATTTCATGTAAATATTTTCAAAATATATGCATGCATATGTGTGTGTACTTATATATACATAATAAATATACAAAGTACACACATATATTATGTAAACAAATCTTTTTTTTATTTTGGATGCGATTAATCGCAATTCATTGTTTGACAGCACTAAGATTATTTGATCAAAAATACAGTAAAACAGTAATATTACAGCAATTAGTTATATATAGACAGGGGACGGTGTGAAAGTATTTCAGACCCCTTAAATTTTTCACTATGTGTTATATTGCCAGCCATTTGCTAAATATTTAAGTTAGTTTTTTTTATCATTAAGTACACAACAGCACCCATATTGACAGAAAGAAAAAAAACCAGAATATTGTTGACATTTTTTGCAGATTTATTAAAAAAGAAAAATTTTAATATCACATGGTCCTAAGTATTCAGGACCCTTTGCTAAGTATTTAGTAGAAGCACCCTTTTGAACTAATACAGCCATGAATCTTTTTGGGAAAGATGCAACAAGTTGTTCACACCTGGATTTGGTGATCCTCTGCCATTCCTCATTGCAGATCCTCTCCAGGTCTGTCAGGTTGGATGGTAAACGTTGAAGGACAGCCATTTTTAGGTCTCTCCAGACATGCTCAATTGGGTTTAAGTCAGGGCTCTGGCTGGGCCATTCAAGACCAGTCACAGAGTTGTTGTGAAGCCACTCCTTCGGTATTTTAGCTGTGTGCTTAGGGCCATTGTCCTGCTGGAAGGTGAACCTTCTGCCCAGTCTCAGGTTCTGAATGCTCTGGACTAGGTTTTAGTTCAAGGATATCACTGTACGTGGCCGCATTAATCTTTCCATCAGAGCACCCCAAGTCGTCCTGTCCCTGCAGCTGAAAAACACACCCACAGCATGATGCTGCAACCACCATGCTTCACTGTTGGGACTGTATGGGACAGGTGATGAGCAGTGCCTGGTGTTCTCCACACATACGCTTAGAATTAAGGCCAAAAAGTTCTATCTTGTCTCATCAGACCAGAGAATATTATTACTCACCATCTTGGAGTCCTTCAGGTGATTTTTAGCAAACTCCATGCAGGCTTTAATGTGTCTTGCACTGAGGAGAGGCTTCCAACTGGTGGAGGGCTGCAGTGATGGGTGACTTTCTACAACTTTCTCCCATCTCCCGAATGCATCTCTGGAGCTCAGCCACAGTGATCTTTGGGTTCTTCTTTACCTCTCTCACCAAGGCTCCCCCGATAGCTCAGTTTGGCCGGACGGCCAGCTCTAGGAAGGGTTCTGGTCGTCCCAAACGTCTTCAATTTAAGGATTATGGAGGACACTGTGCTCTTAGAAACCTTAAGTGCAGAGCAGAATTTTTTTTGTAACCTTGGCCAGATCTGTGCCATGCCACATCTGTCTCTGAGCTCTTCAGGCATTTCCTTTGACCTCATGATTCTCATTTTGCTCTGACATGCACTGTGAGCTGTACGGTCTTATATAGACAGGTGTGTGGCTTTCCTAAACAAGTCCAAACAGTATAATCAAACACAGCTGGACTAAAAATGAAGGTGTAGAACCATCTCAAGGATGATCGGAAGAAATGGACAGCACCTGAGTTAAATATATGAGTCACAGCAAAGGGTCTGAATACTTACTTAGGACCATGTGATATTTCAGTTTTTCTTTTTTATAAATCTGCAAAAATGTCAAAAATTCTGTGTTTTTCTGTCAATAGGGGTGCTGTGTGTACATTAATGAGAAAAAAAAAAATAACTTAAATGATTTTAGAAATGGCTGCAATATAACAGAGTGAAAAATTTAAGGGGTCTGAATACTCTCCGTACCCACTGTTATATATATATATATATATTAAGCATGTAATATAATTTGTGATAAAAAACAAACAAAAAGAAAACAGCACACTGCTCCATTTATAAAAGTCCCCTTCTGTTAAACAAATTGCCCATTTTCAAACAAGGATAATCTGACCTAATTGAGGAAAGTTTTCAAACCCTTGGCTCGGTTCTTAGTCCTTGACATTAAGTCCCCTGAAATCATCTGTATCCGGACCTCAAAAGAGCAGCTGACTTCAGTATGTGCAGCAAACTTCCGTTTTGTCAATTATGTCCAGAGAACAACACTAATTAAAGCCTCACTAATAGGGCACAGAAGGGACCAGATTGACTTTATGTGATGGGCAGGCCAGGCAGTGAAGAACTTAAGTGTGCTTGACCTGTTTTGAGAGTAAGTCCGGATCCTGCACCAAGAGTCTTATTAAGGTTAGATTGGAAGTGAACTCGGTAGGGATGAACTGCAGCAACAATACTCCTAAAAGGGATTAAGGAGGAACAAGAATACACTGACTTTCCATCACAGGTCTGACAAAAATAACAAATGGCAGTAGCAGTCGAGTCCATGTGTGTGTGTTTTTCAAGACTCCTAAACATAAATATTACACTTAGGTGCACAACTCATCCTGTACCGGATACAACCATTTGTATGGCTTCTTGAGGAGATCAGACTTACCTGCTGCATGATAAAATAAGCAAATCCAACTGACTTAAGATGCAGTCAGATTTTTGGCGAAACACAAAAGCGAACACCATATATTAAAAAAATCTATTGGTAACAGAAAGTAGGACTTTTTAGCGGACTCAGGCTGCATGTATGCATGTGGTTCACCCAGAGTAATGAGACCCTCTTCTCTGCACATCAACAGGCTCTTTGTTTCGGTCAAAGGGCAGAGTTGTAGTGTGTGGGGTACACAGAAACCAGGGTGCATAACTGGCGCTGGTCTGACTTACAAGTTAACACACCCTCCTACCTCTTAATGAAACATTAATTACTTTTTGCCATGCATTCTTGCCAGAGGCTGAATATGCAGGGAAGAAATGAAAAGAATCCACTGGGTTTAGTTTTACACAGACAGGAGTCATCTGAAAAGTCTGTAAACCTACTGACCCTCTCACATGCTTCAAAATGGATTACTGGGTCACAACCCAAACCTCAGACTATCGATTTGGCTACAGCGTAAAGGAGTGATTTACCATGAATCATCATGCATACAACGTATAACTCATGTGCTAAATGATACGTCATGGCTATTTGAGTAGATCTGTTTCTGAAATTCTAACACCCTGAATGTAATTGAATCACTCGCTACTCTTGGCAGGGTTCAGATTCTTAGCTAGATTGATTAAGACTTCACTGTGAAACATATGTGTAGTTCATTGGTTTTTAAGCCATCTTACACCATTTTTGAAGCAACAAGGACAAAGAAATCAATTGCAGTTCAGACAGCAACTCCTGACCTGGAGCATGTAAAAAACTACCTGAGATTTGTGACCCTGGACCACAAAACCAGTCATAAGGGATTTAAAAATATATATATTTATACATCATCTGAAAGCTGAATAAATAAGCTTTCCATTGACGTATGGTTTGTTAGGATAGGACAATATTTGGCGAGATACAACTAATTGAAAATCTGGAATGTGCAGTGTGACAGTGCAAAAAAATCTAAATACTGAGAAAATCGCCTTTAAAGTTGTTCAAATTACGTTCTTAGCAATGCATATTAAGATAATTTTGACCCATACAATGTTTTTTTTTGGCTATTGCTAAAAATATACCCAAGCGACTTAAGACTTGGGTATCCAAGTCGAGTGGAGATTTGTGCTCGCGCATTACATGGATCATGTAACATTATGTGCTCTCGACATTGTCATTAAGATCACGCTATAGAAACCGCTTAAAATTAAGTATAAAGAGGAGAAGAAAGCGGTCCTAGGCAGCTGCCTACACAGGATCCGCCCCTGCCAGATGCAGTTATAAATACTAAAAAACAAGCCTATCGCAAGACATCTGGTAGGGGGGGCAACTGGGGTGGCCAGCCAAATTTCAGGGGGGGGCAGTGCCACCCCAGGCCACCACGTAGACACGCCCCTGGTTGTGATACATAACATGTAGGGGGGAAAACATGAAATGATTACAATATAATAGTAAATTATATAAACAGGGACCGCGGAAAGCATTATGGTTCAAGGTTAATAAGATCTTATCGATAGTTTGGGGGGGGACAATTTCAGCAAAGAAAAAAAAAAGAAAAAAAAAAAATATTAACAGTGGGTACGCGAAAGTATTCAGATCCCCTTAAATTTCTCACTCTTTGTTATATTGCAGCCATTTGCTTAAATCATTTAAGTTAATTTTTTTTCTCATTAATGTACACACAGCACCCCATCTGACAGAACAAAGAATTTTTGACATTTTTGCAGATTTATTAAAGAAGAAAAAATGAAATATCACATGGTCATAAGTATTCAGACCCTTTTGCTGTGACACTCATATATTTAACACAGGTGATGTCTATTTCTTCTGATCATCCTTGAGATGGTTCTACAATTTCATTTGAGTCCAGCTGTGTTTGATATACTGATTGGACTTGATTAGGAAAGCACACACCTGTCTATATAAGACCTTAAAGCTCACAGTGCATGCCAGAGCAAATGAGAATCATGAGGTCAAAGGAACTTCCTGAAGAGCTCAGAGACAGAATTGTTGGCAAGGCACAGATCTGGCCAAGGTTACAAAAAAAATGCTGCTGCACTTAAGGTTCCTAAGAGCCCAGTGGCCCCATAATCCTTAAATGGAAGATGTTTGGGACGACCAGACCCTTCCTAGAGCTGGCCGTCCGCCCAAACTGAGCTATCGGGGGAGAAGAGCCTTCGTGAGAGAGGTAAAGAAGAACCCAAAGCTCACTGTGGCTGAGCTCCAGAGATGCAATCGGGAGAAGGGAGAAAGTTGTAGAAAGTCAACCATCACTGCAGCCCTCCACCAGTCGGGGCTTTTTGGCAGACTGGCCTGACGGAAGCCTCTCCTCAGTACAAGACACATGAAAGCCCACATGGAGCTTGCTAAAAAACACCTGAAGAACTCCAAGATGATGAGAAATAAGATTCTCTGGTCTGATGAGACCAAGATAGACTTTTTGGCCTTATTCTAATGGTATGTGTGGAGAAAAAACAGGGCACTGCGATATACCTGTCCAATACAGTCCCAACAGTTAATCATGGTGGTGGCAGCATCATGCTGTGTGGGTGTTTTTCAGCTGCAGGGACAGGTTGACTGGTTGCAATCGAGGGAAAGATAAATGCGGCCAAAAATGAAGAGAGTAAAGTTAAAGACAACAAGCCTCAAGTACAGGGATATCCTGGACGAAACCTTCTCCAGAGTGCTCAGGACCTCAGACTGGGACGAAGGTTTACCTTCCAACAAGACAATGACACTAAGCACCAGCTAAAATAAAGAAGGAGTGGCTTCACAACAACTCTATGACTGTTCTTGAATGGCCCAGCCAGAGCCCTGACTTAAACCAATTGAGCATCTCTGGAGAGACCTAAAAAAATGGCTGTCCACCAACGTTTACAATCCAACCTGACAGAACTGGAGAGGATCTGCAAGGAGCAATGGCAGAGGATCCCCAAATCCAGGTGTGAAAAACTGTTGCATCTTTCCCAAAAAGACTCAAAAAGGCTGTATTAGATCAAAAGGGTGCTTCTACTAAATACTGAGCAAAGGGTCTGAACTTAGGGACCCATGTGATATTTCAGTTTTTTTTTTTAAAATCTGCAAAAATGTCAACACATTCTGTGTTTTTCTGTCAATATGGGGTGCTGGTTGTACATTAATGAGGAAAAAAAATTAACTTAAATGATTTTAGCAAATGCTGCAATATAACAAGAGTGAAAAATTTAAGGGGGTCTGAATACTGTCCGTACCCACTGTATATATATATACAGCTATATAATCTATATATTAGTAATTTATTTAAAAACATATACACTGCTTAAAAGGTTCTTCACAACGATGCCATAGAAGAACCATTTTTGGTTCCACAAAGAACCATTCAGTCAAAGGTTCTTTAAAAAACCATCTCTTTCTTACTTTTTTATAACCTGAAGAACCTTCTTTCACCACAAACAACCTTTTGAGAAACAGAAAGGTTCTTCATATGTTAAAGGTTCTTTATGGAACCATTCAGACACATGTATGAAAAATATGCCCCCTTTTCTTAAAGTGTATAAAAGCTGATTTTATACAGATGATAATCAAGATGAATAAAAAAAAGAACATTTCTAATATCTTGACACATATTTTAAACTATACTTTCTTCTATCATGGTAAATCTTATACATCACTGAGCCACAAACATCTGCTTTCATGAAGCCCAAAATGGCAGCTGGATAGACTGACCCCTCTTTCTCAGTCAGATGTGTGCTCTGCTGAGTTAATCTGCACTTCCCTTCACTCCCAGCATGTGTATAGTCTTACCTTTAATGCCCCACTGTAAATAGGGTTAGTGTTTCAGTTGTCTGTGGGATACATAAAGGCCTAAAGCGCTGTTAGGGGTCCTTGTCTGAGAAGAGAAGGTGGAGAGAGGAATGAGAGATAGGGAGAGAAAACGATCTACAAGCTGACTTTACGTTTCCAATTGTGGTAGGTGTGTGTATGTATGTGTGTCAGTGTGTGTGCAGACTTAAGATGAATAGGGAGATAAGCCCCTGAGATTAAAATGTATGGTAGAAACATTTTGTCATTGTGTACGTGCGTTAGGGGCAGCCCTGTGAATTAGGTCAGGAGCCCAGACCGTCTGCTGTCGAGAGCTGCGGAGCCGGTTCTGTCAAGGTGTCAGAAAAGTGATGTTATTGTACTCTAAAGCTGTAAAGTGAACGTCTCAGCACAAACACACACAGTAACAAGGTACTGACGGACAGGACAGATGAGACTGTCGGTTGAAGAAACTCAACTGGGTAGCATTAACCTGTCAACTTGCACTCTGAGTAAATAATTTTACTTTGAGTCATCTATAGGATGGGAAGTCTGGATATGCAATAGCTATTTGACTGATATGAGTCGAAGTTCTGCCTCTAATTTTAAATATTCAATCAAACATGGCAAAGAGGGAGTGTAAGTGCCCTTAAGCAAGCCACTTCACTTCGGGGAGCCTCAAGAGTGCAGTAAATCTCCCTGCCTCCCTTGTCTTGCCAGACTTTCACAGTGCAAGACAACTGGGGTGCTCTTTGCCCTGAAAATATGATGCGTCAAGACTTGTTGCATCAGGTTTGATGTCAATAACATAAAGTGGTATTGGTTCGCGCATGCCTTGTCATTGACGTCAGGTCTGGTGTAGTGCGTGTTGACACTTCATATTTAAATATACACAAGTCAAGTGTGCATGACATTAGAGAGCTACGCGTACATTTTGTTTGTGGACCATTATTGCAGTTTTGGGATCCAGTTTAGGCCTATGAAGTTGCTGCACTGTGTTTTCTGTCCTATTTTTTTTCTAAAAATGCTAGAATAAAATTTTTTAAATGATTGCTTTCTCATTAAGTAAGGAAATGTGCATTAGTATGTAAGTGTGCAGGACTTCTTTTATATTTTATTTTTAACAATATGGAATAACAGTACTATTAAAGCTTGTTTCCGCCATGGGTTAAATATTTCTTTTCAGAATTGCTAGAAAAATTTTAAAATTATGTTTATATTACCGAGTTTATAATTTTGACTTTCTCACAATTATGACTTTATATCTCATATCCGAGTTCATATCTCACAATTGTTGACTTTTCCCCTTGCAATTCTTTTGCAGAAAGAATATATAACCTGAGAACTGCAAGATGTTAACTTGAGATATATACTTATGTTGTGAGATCAGAACTCGGAATTGCAAGAAAAAAGTCAGAATTCTGTATTTATGAGGTTTTTCTCAGAATTACGAGTTCATATCTCACATTTTAGTTTATATATATTTATTTCTATATATATCTTGCAACTTATGAGTTTTTATTTCATAATTCTAAACTGAACAATTTCCACAGAGAATTCCAGCTCATCAGACATTGCTACTGTTCAAAAAAGTGTAATGGACATTAGAAATAACTAATAAAACATGGTTATGATCTGATTTTTAGTGATGATCAATTATGGCTGCATTTACAGTAGAAATAAAGCATGGCCATTTGTCCTCAGAACATAATTCGAGTGTGAATGGGTTAAAATTGTGATTTAATCACAATATCGCACCAATCAATGTGTGCTTTTGCGCATTCATTCGTCCGATGATGTTTAATTTACTTTGGACCGCTCAGAAAGTGAGAGAGCAGAAGCAAGAATGTGAGTGTGTGGAGGGACTGGTGGGGGCCGCGCGTCTGAGCCAATCAGCGGAGAGTATCGCTCATGTCATTTCAGCGCACTGAACACACAGGCTCTTTAACTGACTGCAGACTGCATGTTTACTCATCGCAGCTGGGATTCAGACTCGCTTTCTGCGTCTCCGCTATGCTGACCCATTGGTTCGCGCTATTTGGATACTGAAGAGCTCTACAAAGACCGCTGGTTTACCTTCTGTCATCTGGACTCGAGCAAATGACACGATTTGTGAATATTCTCTATTAGCAACGGAAATAAATCAACTCATATCGTCCCCGTAAGTATGTTTGTGCATTTCTGTATGTCCTTAAAATACGCGGATTTGTTTTAATTGATACAGGCTCATAAAATGTCGATTTCTAGTATTGTGATGCGCAAAACACGGGGAAATCAGAAACAATCTTTTTCAGCTGCGTAGGCATGAATTAAAGGTAGCCTACCATAATGGAAAGCAAAGAAAGGGCTTGAACTTTCTATGCGCGTGTAGGTCAATGACAAATAAAAAGAGATTATAAAATGAGATAAAAAAAAATAAAAACTTGTGCCAAATTCTTAAAAATGCAATCGTTGTATCCATATTGTTTTGAAAGCGTTTATAACTAAATTATTTGATGACCCCCACATTTAAGAGGTCTAACCATGAAGGAAAAAAGTACGAAAATACGTGGTGTCAAAATATCAGATCTTTTTAAAATAACAATTATGGGGGATCTAAAGTGGTCCCCCCTGTTTTATGTTTTTCTTTTCACAAGTAAACAAATGTGTTTTCTGCATGTTGGTTACACCATAATGACTTTGGTTTGCCAGACAAAATGACTAATAATAATAATAATAATAATAATAAAGAAATTCTTGATAGACAGGCAGTCTCCGGTTAAACCGCCTAAACATTTTACTTTCCGCAATTCGAAGTTCAGGAATCTAAAGCACTGAAAATATTTGAGTATGCATGACATTTTAATGTATTGAACTGAATTACTTGACTGATGAAACAACTGACTGAATGAACACAAATGATTCAGGATGTAACTGCATTTATGTAAAAAAGAACTCGATGTATAGAAACACCGCACTTTACCTACCAACTTTAGACGCACGGTGTGTTACAGCATATGGATGTCTGGTGTGAAGCCCTGCGGGTCTCCAGATGTGTGCACACACACTCAGCTGTTCCTTGCCACTCAGGGCACTACCGGCAATAAAGTCTCTCTTTCCTGTCAACCAGGTGCCGTTTGGTCTCCTGACATGTAGATCACCGGGGGGGGGGGGGGGGGGGATCCATGACTCAACGACTCACCTTTTCCATAATAAAAAGAAAATAATGCTGTTAGTTCTTAAATACTAGCCGTTGGGGACCATTTCCATATAAGGTAAAAGAGACTCAACCTTTTCGGTTCTCTGTGAAAAATTTGTATGCACGCGAATGGCACAATGGCTGAATGACGCACATTGTCTTACTATATCTTTCGTGAGAGTAGTATATGTATGTATATATACTTTAAACCGCATAATATCCAGCTGTTTCTTATTTTGAGCGAGAATATCGAGTGAGTTCTCTATAAGTGAGGTGTTGGGGTCCTCTAGCGGTTGTTCTGCTAGTGAAGATTTGGCCTGAGGATGTCGTCGTGTCCGTTGCTCAGCAACTAGCAACTGACTAACTTAATACACTATTTATTAATTTCATAATCTAGTTATCCAAAAATTAAATTTTAATCGCACCGGAATATTTAACCTAAAAATAAAATGTCATAATTTACTCAACCTCATGTTGTATTGCTTGTGTTAGGCCAGAAAGGCAGCATCACATCAGCGAAAATGAATGACTAAAGTGAAATGTGTTACATGGGGAAAAAAGACAATGCTAAGTAAACATAAGGCTAAGTAAATAAAGTCAGAATTGGTATTTTTGGGTGAACTATTCCTTTAAGCAATGCCTGGTATTTTAAAAGACACTCCATGTGGGAGTGAATGACAAACCAGTTAACTAGATCCCTGGGGCTTCTCAGGTGAATTGAGTGGAAGTGGCAGATTTCCACATGTGGCACCAGAGATCTGAGATTGTTATGTAAGGACTCGGTTAATAGATGAGCTATTACGACCACATGTGAAGCTCGGTTTCAGCTGACGGTACCAGAGAGTGATTGTAGTGTGTCCCCTTGTTTGGTCTAAATATCTATTAGGTGTGTTTGTAGTTGCCGTTGGGTTGTGCAACTGACTATTATGGAAATGGTTTCAAAAAAGAAATCAGGATTTTAAGATAAAGTCACAAGTAGGTATGGGAATGTCTGTGGTTATAGATGGGGAAATCAGATTTGCCTGTCTTGGACATAAACAAAACAATAAAATAAGCATTGTTTAAGCTTTTTTTCGTTTGAGTTGGTTAAGCTAAAGCCGTGTTTGGAAATATGATAAATAAATGTGTCTATAGAATGTGAAACAGAGGGATATTTGTGTGAGAACAAGTAGCTACGCAAACGACAGAAAGAGCAATTCTAACCCCAGATCCTAGCCGAGAGGATATGCTCTGAGGACTGCTTGTATATGTATCTGTGTTGATTTACTAGTGGTGAGCGGAGGAGGGTCACAGTGGCCCATTTATACTGGGAGGCCCTGACGTGTGCTCACCTATGCAAATCACCCCACACCTCAAACACATTTGGCAGCTTTCTATCTGCCCGGCCTGTGAATGCTGCCAAGCATGGAGAGGGGGTCAGAGACAAGCTGCTCTTTAGTTGTGCTGAAAGAGCCAAACAGTCAGATTCGGATACAGGCCAGCTGGTATTTAAACTAGTAACCCCTTCAAACCTCTTCTTAGGCAACTAATATTTTCTCAGATAGCAACAAGAACAACATCAGCGAAGCTAAATAGTCTAAAGCAATGCAAGTCAATGCTAGTAGCTGTTTGACGTTCATGATGCCATTGTAGTCTTTAGTGCCAGTTTAATCATAATGATGGTAAAAGGTAGCAGCCATATTTGCACCTTGGCTCATAATGACGTTTTCTTATATATTTATGGTTCCACTGAAAAGTTTGGCCTTCTTTTTGAGATAAATTAATACTTTTATTTAGCAAGGACACACTAAATTGGTCAAAATTGACAGTAAAGAATTTTATAATGTTACAAAAGATTTATATTTCAAATAAATGCTGTTCTTTTGAACTTTCTATTTATCCAAGAATCTTGGGGGGAAAAGAATTGCGGTTTCAACAGAAATAGTAAGCAGTACAACTGTTTTCAACTTTGATTATAATAAGAAATGTTTCAGTAAAAAATTAGCATTTTCAAATGATTTCATGTGACTGGAGAACTGGCTGCTGAAAATTCAGCTTTTCCATCACAAGAATAAATTACATAAAAAAAAAAAAGATATTAATCACATGCAGTCTTAAAAGATTTCTCTCAGAAACATAAAAAAAAAGCTTACTGACCCAAAACTTTTGAACAATAGTAACAAGCAACACAAAGTCCTATTGAAAGCTAAGGAAAGTCGGTTCAATGTGAGCACAGAAAAACTGAGAAAATGGAAATAAGCTGCCATGACTGACAGCTTGTAGGTCAATGCGCTTGCCTGGCTCGATGTGGGAGATGCTTGAGTTGTTTCTAATTACTCTGTGCCTGAAAAATGAAACACAAATGTCTGGCCTTGGCTCGCTCACAAAACCAAATCATATCCACGGACATGTTGTGGAACAGCGGGTCAATATTAAAACACATCATATTCCTCAATCTGAGTTGAAAGAACAAAGGAGAAGAGAAAAATTGGGTTATGAGTATGAGGTAAAAACGAGTCAATCTTTTGCAAAGCCAAGGGATCAGAGCAATTTATTTGATTTTTTTTCTTTCTTGTTTAGTTTTTTGTAAATGCAAGTGGGAACAAGTTGATTTGGCACTGTAGTAATTACCCACAACAGGCAGTATCAGAGCAGGAGATTAAAGGCAGGTAATGATTTGGCTCCGTCAGACAGACGACTGCCGGCAGCTGCCTTTTAATCAGAGTGTGAGGATGAGACAAGGTAAACGTGCAGCAGACGTCCAGCAGCCGGCCGCTTCCGACAGCATGGAGATAAGGGCATCTCAGCTGCTGTGGAGGTGATCATACACTCCTCCTGATAGCTGAAAGGTGGCATGCTGCTTGAATTACGGCTGTTTGGATTGAGAAGGAGCAGAGATCAGTGCTTCCGCTGACATGGCAACTGATTGGCATTGAGATAAAATATACATTTACATTACAACTGTAACTGTTTTATAAGAGCAGGTGTGATATTTCAGATACAGATTTCTTGGCTTGTGCGCAAATGGATTTCCCGCTTCCTCCTCTGATTACTCTCATGTGAATGTTGTCACATTCCCAGGCCTTAAAAAGCCAATGCTGTTCAACTCGTTGATCCAAGTCACAAATTCAATCAGGATATCCCTATTAAAGTACATGTACTCATGAATCTTTGTTTCTCTCTCATTCACATGCACACCAGCCATTTGAGTCTCAAATATTCTATCAAAGCCGTGGCCTAGTGGTTATTGCATGTGCTCAAACACATTAAGCCATGGTGCTAATATGATGCCTAAAAATAAGAGAACTGTTCAAGAAAAAGTAGTCCGAAAAATCATGCACTATATATTCTAGGGCTTCTAGCACTATACAATAGATTTCTTTGGAAAAGATCAAAATTGAAGTCGTTATTCAATGAATATAAGCTCTCTAATCTGAGCATATTAAGTTTGCGCATATTCAAATTGGATCACAAAAATTTGGATGTCAAACCAGGCGCAAAAAAAATTCAAATGGATATTCAAATATTGATTTTTTTTGGGGTGAAACATTGTTTTAATACAGTAACTATAATGAGAAATGCATAATAGTATAAATATGGCATGTCACATATAGGACATTTTTCTAGTTATGCCCAGCTCCAAAATGTTTAGTTTGCTCAAAGTAGTTCTTTGTGAGCACAAAATGTATTTTTAAAAAATCCAATTATTGGAAGGAATTACGAACAATTGGAAAAATCATGTAATTTCATTGGTCAAAGGGTATGAGAACCCTGTACAAACAATTTTATAATAGTTGGACTTGCATATTAAGTATTTTAACATCAAAAAACATTTCACCTTTAAGATACTGTAATGGCTTCTTCCGCATAGCATGGGATGGAAGACGTGCTTATAAATTTTCTGTGGCTTACTAATGAATGCTTGGGGCTTTCCAGCACACTGCAACCAAACAAAGATTTTATTGTATGCTTGTTTGGCTTGTAAAGGTATGGGGTTTTAATAGCTAGCATTAGTAACATGTTGTAAAGAATCATCCTGTGTGTTAATATGAATATTTGCTAGGAAAAAGAAAAAAAAAACGTCAGGACGAGATTCATTATCTAAACGCATTCAGCTGTGAAATGCAACATGCAAAGGCTTGTTTTGGAGTCTCATCTTTTCTGCTTCTATGGTTTTCATGCCACGAAGCTGCTAAAATTCACACTGTATTATATATCTATATGTGCATGCATGCAATTTACTTTAGAAACCCAGAATCTCTCAAAAGGCCCCTGTTCAGGGACAAAGGGCTTTACGTTTCAATAACACTTGTTGCTCCTCAGAGAGACTTGATGAAGATGATTATACGTTACATTCCCATTACCAAATTCTTCCATGTCTAATGAGCCAAATTGTCTAGTTCTCTTTCTCACTTGAGTATCTGCAGAAGATAAACAGATTCATTTAAACACATCTCACTACGTATCATGAATAAGATGACAATATACAGACCAAAAAAAAGAACAAATTATGATATCAGTGTCTTTGCAGCACCAAAGATGTGCAGTATCACTTTACAATAACCACATGCCCACAAAAAGATTAAGCTACAGAGGAAGTAAAGCTTTAGCCCAGGTCTAAGGAACAGAATAGCATTATTTTGTCAGAGGGGCCCCTGACACAGACAGGCATTATGTGAGGCTTACTATATCATCCCATGGTGTTGAATTACATATCATCACCGCCACCCCAAAGCAGCACTATCCTAACAGGTATAAATAGCCTCGCAGTGAAAGTAAAGTACAGTCTTGTTTGTCAAAAAGTAGGGTTGGTGATTAGCACCAGGCTCGTCATGTTACCAGCTTATGAATTATGTGAAACAGGCTGGATTGTATAACACCCTATGTGTGTTTTAAGCCCAAACAATCAACCTGCCCAGGGGGTCTAGTGTCATTACTGTTGCATACTCCCCGCCCACCCCGGTTTTCTGGCTTGCATTGCTGAGAGAGGGGTAATTACCCTCCAAATGGGGATGATGCAAGATAACATTCACAGTTGCACAATTTATCATCAGAATGACTGAAGTCTGTGTATGGCACTCTGAACGGTGTGTAGGTGACCTCTGCTGTGTCTCCAGATCACTTACTAACACTTGACCATTTGACCAAAAATAGGTATGCTAACTTAAGCATTTGAAAATAATTGGACATTCTTGGTTTCATTTTGGATTTTAGGACCACAAATGCCATTTGACATTTAAAGTCGCAATGGAATGGAAGCTGTGACAGATCTTTTTTTTTTTTCATTTTGTGATAATATATCAGAGTAAAACAGCTTATCCAAAAACTAAAAAATGTTGGTTCAATCCATTGGTTTTTGGTAGGACAGATCTGAATGTGAGCTTGCATTTGCTTGTGAGAAAGGAGCGGGGTTTTAGCGGATAAAAAGATCAGAGAAGTCTGGCATACGTCACCACAGAGAAGTCTGTCACTTCGCCAGAAGATTGAGTTGTGATATTTTGAATAACAATTATGAGGTCAAAGAAAATTCAAAAAATATACATGGATGAATTGTTTAGAATATGATCAATAACTTGCATTTAAAAGGAGATAATATGAATTTCCATTTCATGCTGACTTTAAAACGTTGGTAGGTAACAAATTTCCATGTATAAAAACAACACGCATCTTGACTAGAGTAAGTCAAAGTCCCTTGCAAGGCAAGTCAGTTCACTCGGCAGCCATCTTGGAAACTCCCCAGAGCAGCTATTTCCAGTCATGCAAGTACAGCTCTGTAGGTAAAGACTGAAATATTTGTCAATTTTACATTACAATAACATATTTTAAATGAGACATTAACATCAGTATCATAAATTGCACGTCTTTAGCACAAAACCTGCAAATAAAAATGGCATTTTTCAGGCTAGTCAAGCTAACACACATTTAAAAGTAAACAAACAGACGGCACCTCTTTGAAAAAGGTGACTGGCTTCTTTATCAATGAGGCAAGACTTCCATTCTGCTATTAAAAATATGATTGGTCCTTTTAACAGTAAAGCAGTACTATAGCTGAGCGTAATTATTTATGTAACATTTTGTAACACAGCAACGCAATTGCTCATGTGAAAGGTGTCTGTGTTTTACATCCATTCCTGTACTATACACAGATTGAGTGACTAAACTAATCATTTAAAGCTCATTAACAAAAGTTCTTTACTTAGAGCTTTCCTATCGACCAAACACACCTCTAGCCATGCTTTGCTGTTTTTGTTACAGCCACATGAGTGTAAACTGACATTAGACCGTGAGGTTCGTCAACTACATCAACAATGATCTCTTCATCGGCACCTGGTTAAACTGCATGCCAGGATCTGGAGCCAGGAAAAACTAACTAATTAACTACCAAAACATATCAGGCTCATTGCTTCAACATGTTACAGTGTATCCTAGCTAATAAAAACAAATCGCACGGATTTGTACCTCTCCTTGTTATTCCTGTCTGTTGCGCTTCCTCTGTGTGTCGACCTGGGAGTAAAATCTCCTTAATAATCACAGTCAGCAGCATTAGGAGCAGATGTTTGGTATTCGTTTGGTATGAGGCAAATTATTTTAATTAGGAAATGTAGAGGTAAGGGCCCATTGCTCTCAGTGGAAGCCCAGTGGAGTTTGAGGAGGGTTGTTGTTGGGCTGGGTGGTCTTCAGCTTTCTACATGAGGCCCTCAAGAAATTTTTCAGTCCACCTGTAATTACACACATGTACAACATTTACATTTAAACATTAAAAATTGCTTGCTATCAGACAAATGACTCTTTTGTTTGATTTCAGCTTGGGCCATTTCCAGCACATTACTATTATATTTGTTGTGCTTAAAAGTAATACATAAAATATAATATATTTTTGTATAGAAAATAACTAATATAATAATATCTTATTATTATTATTATTATTTATAGCATGCATCATCATGTTGTATTCCTTTAATTCATATTTAAATAAAACCATTGAATTACCACAATTGTGAACTGTACAAATACATTGGAAAAAAA
Organism: Sinocyclocheilus anophthalmus; assembly: GCA_018155175.1. Taxonomy (NCBI): domain Eukaryota; kingdom Metazoa; phylum Chordata; class Actinopteri; order Cypriniformes; family Cyprinidae; genus Sinocyclocheilus; species Sinocyclocheilus anophthalmus. Next base: position 360,460 of record JADLZN010009794.1, read on the forward strand.
ACAAATGTATTAGAGAATTACCATTAAGAAAAATTGGAATTACAATAAAAAAAATAAGAAAAGTAAATACCATCTATGTCAAACTTTACGTAAACCGTCCTTGTTTGTGAGAATATAATTGTAACTATATGTAATGATTCAAGACCAAAATTGAAGTCCTAGATATACACTGTATCTAATTTGCATATAAGTGCTGTTGGGACAGCATGCTGAAAAAAGAAGTGTAATAATGGGAGCAATAATTGGCCAGATTGTCATAATAATATCTAATATTTCATAAGAATATTGCTATATAATTTGTTTTCCTATTCAATTATTTTATAGTTAAAAACTCAAAAGGGTACTGCCCCAGGACAACTTTTTGTATCTTTTTGTTTTCCTGAGATTGGTATATATATATATCATATATATATATATATATAACTCACAGTGGTGTGAAAAAGTGTTGGCCACCCTTCCTGATTTCTTATTTTTTTTGCAAGTTTGTCACACTTTAATGTTTCAGATCATCAAAAATTTTTATATTACAAAATGCATTTTTTAAATGATGATTTCATTTATTAAGGGAAAAAAGCTGTCCAAACCTGCCTGGCCCTACGTGAAAAAGTAATTGCCCCCTAAATCTAATAACTGGTTGTGCCACGCTTTGCAGCAACAACTGCAATCAAGTGTTTGCGATAACTGGCAATGAGTCTTTCACATCGCTGTGGAGGAATTTTGGCCCACTCTTCTTTGCAGAATTGTTTTAATTCAGCCACATTGGAGGGTTTTCGAGCATGAATGGATTGTTTAAGCATCTCAATCAGATTTAAGTCCGGAGTTTGATTTGGCCACTCCAAAACCTTAATTTAGTTTTTCTTGAGCCATTCAGAGGTGGACTTGCTGGTGTGTTTGGGATCATTGTCCTGCTACATAACCCAAGTGCGCTTGAGCTTGAGGTCACAAACTGATGGCCGGACATTCTCCTTCAGGATTTTCTGATAGAGTGCAGAATTCATGGTTCCGTCAATTATGGCAAGTTGTCCAGGTCCTGAAGCTGCAAAGCAGCCCCAGATCATCACACTACCACCACCATGTTTGACTGTTGCTATGATGTTCTTTTTATGAAATGCTGTGTTGGTTTTACGTCAGATGTAACGGGACACACACCTTCCAAAAAGTTCAACTTTTGTCTCATCAGTCACAGAATATTTGCCCAAAAGTCTTGGGGATAATCAAGATATTTTTTGGCAAATGAGAGACGAGCCTTTGTGTTCTTTCTGGTCAGCAGTGGCTTTTGCCTTGGAACTCTCCCATGGATGCCGTTTTTGCCCAGTCTCTTTCTTATTGTTGAATCATGAACACTGACCTTAATTGAGGCAAGTGAGGCCTGCAGTTCTTTAGATGTTGTTCTGGGTTCTTTTATGACCTCTTGTATGAGTCGTCATTGTACTCTTGGAGTAATTTTGGTTGGCCGGCAACTCCTGGGAAGGTTCACCATTGTTCCAAGTTTTCTCAATTTGTGGATAATGGCTCTGACCGTGGTTCGCTGGAGTCCCAAAGCCTTAGAAATGGCTTTATAATCCTTTCCAGACTGATACATGTCAACTGTTTTGATTCTCATCTGTTCTTGAATTTCTTTAGATCGCGGCATGATGTGTTGCTCTTTAAGCATGCTTCACTTTGTCAGACAGGTTCTATTTAAGTGATTTCTTGATTCAACAGGTCTGGCAGTAATCAGGCCTGGGTGTGGCTAGTGAAATTTAACTCAGCTTTCTAAAATAATGTGGTTAATTGCAGTTCTTTCATGATTTAACAGGAGGGGGCAATTAATTTTTCACGTAGGGCCACATAGGTATGGACAGCTTTTTTCCCTTAATAAAATCATCATTTAAAAACTGCATTTTGTATTTACTTGCATTATCTTTGTGTAATATTTAAATTTGTTTGATGATCTGAAACATTAAAGTGTGACAAACATGCAAAAAAATAAGAAATCAGGAAGGGGGCCAACACTTTTTCACACCACTGTATATATATATATATATATATTGGTGTGAAATGAGACGTGGCCATTATTGTAGCAAACAATACAAATAAAATTGGTGGGTGTTTGCATGTCTTTTATGCCATTGTTAAACTCCTGTAATTGTATATCCTCTGCGGGTAAGCCCACCTGTGTCTGGAGAGGTTAGTGTGACCTCTCCTTTTTTAAAGTGGAATGTATCAGTTAACAATATGAAAGTAGGCAAGCAGGAGAGGGCATGAAGGCCAGTAATAAAATGGGGCCCATTATGAACTAAATGCATGCAAGCTGAATCCCTGCAGATGAGAGGCCAGACACGCACCGCATATATTATCATTACTATAATCATCTCCACATTATACCATATACTTTTATAATACAGTCACACCTAAATGCAATGACAGTATTTTAAAGACTTAATTACAGTATTTTACAGTCAACACGGGTTCAGGTCAGGTTTCCAAACTGAATGGAGATATTCATCCATCCACAAAAGGACAAAATACAAATATCTTTTTAACCCACAGAACTCGTTCTATTCAGTCTAGTGCGATACATATAATTTGTGTGGAAATCATGTTGAATAATGTTGTTTTTACTGTACTAAGGCATGAGATCTATCAATAGTGGCTTATGTAACACAATGCGCCATAAATCCCCATGGAATTAACATAGGAAGACTATGTTTTTTTTTTTTAATTCAGGGACCTTTATGTACTTGCTGGCCGTTCAAAACGGTGGATAATGTCCAAAGGTTTTAAATTAGCTTTTTTTTTTTTTTAAAGGTGAAAACCTTTAAAAAAGTTATTTATCACACAACGTGTCTCTACACATTACAGCTTGCCAGTAATGCCGGCTAATCTGACCTTCTTTCCTCTTGCAATCTATTCAGGAACATGACTACTGGCTTTTTATTAGGCTTTACAACCCTGTGAAGGTGTCTTGCAAACATTCATTGGCGGGCTATAAAGTTTTGGCACACATAAGTTTACAGTTTTCTTTTATGACCCGATATCTCACACCAGCTTGTGTCTTTTTACTCTTCCGTGACTTTGAATATTAACACAGCAGTGAGAAAAGCACTTGCTAAAACATTACTGATGGATGTGGTGTTCTGACTGGCAGGAATGGGTGAGTCTGTAAGGAAGTTTCCAGGTGTGAATAGTCAATTCAATTCAAATTCAGACTTCAGTAGTGAGTTCAGTAGTGTTAGTGGACTGAATGTGAATGCACTGATAATGGGTGTGAATAAGGACTTTGTGATTGAAGGGAAAGTAAATGCTTGGTGATCTGCACTGTATGGAAAATTGAGAGGACGACCATTTGAGATCTCAATAAACTCTAATGTTTAGGATACGTTTACACGACAATGATTTCAAAACGATTTGCATTTACACATATCCGGGAAACCGGCCAAAAATGCTGTATTACGTATGCCAGGCCAGTAGTTGCCGCTGTCACGTTGTTGCTAAACAGTACTTGTTGCCGTGTGTATATGATGTGTCTCCGCTGTTGGTTGTAATATTGGTGAAGTAAAGCCACAATTTGCTGAAGAAGCATTAGCAAACTCTTAAACAGCAACAAAAGTACCATGTACTCCACCATTTTTGTGTGTTTGTTCGCGCTTGCCTTTAAAATCAACACGTATTGCGCATTTCTACATAACTAACACGTACTACGCACGTGCATGACGTCACCGTTTTCAAAGATTTCCGTATTGAGTGTTTACACGGAAACGATAACGGTGGCGTTTTCAAAAACTTGCACTTTGAAACCCGTTTTCAAAAATATGCGTTTTCAGTCCCCAAAACGCCGTTGTCATGTAAACGAACAGGCAAAATGCATAAAAGTTTCCAGTTTTGGGCTGAAAACGTTGTCGTGTAAACGGCCCATCAGTTTGTGCATTTGAACTATGGATGTTTAGGATTAAGTTTTGTGACAATATCAGTAGTTTTACTTTGGATTATCTGAGAACATTCTGGCTGATTCTTGTGTAAATTGTAAGGCAATTATTTGAACTTCCTTTACGGTCAGGTTATTGTCGTGTTTTTTTTTTTAAAGAGACCACCACAAATGCAACAAATTTGTCAAGGAAAATGAAATAAATTTATAATGATCTAATCTCAACATGCAGAAATTAGCTGAAAGTGGATTTAAATGCCTAGTTACCACAGTTAAACTCATATGAGAAACCATTTGATTACATAAAAACTTTCCAAAGTTTCTTTCTAAAAATCTTTTTATTTATTATAGAAGAATTTTGAAATTCTTTGGGAAAATCTTGGAATTAAGATTTTGGAACCTTAATAATGGCTAAAATATAGTTGAACCAACTAAGAATATAAAAATTTATATTTTCTTTTTGTTTGTCACTCACTTTTTGTCTCAGCAAGCAAACCACGCTAGCGGCTTGTGTAGTGAACATCAATGGCGTTATGTGACGTTAGTCCTAAATGATTAGTTTAAAAGCAGGCGTTAGTAGGTGTTCATCCCACTGCTAAATTAACCGTTTGGCAGAGGCCTCCGCTTGATCTTAAAGTCATCATTTTTCACGGCTGACTACATTTCTGTTTGTCATAATGCAATTACATTACAAAAATGCTCAGACAGGGAAAATATGTCAGAGCGAGTCTGTGTCAATTCACAGTTATGCCCTGAAAGAGTATTCAAAGCATCATCGCTTCCTCCTTCGTAATCCTCAGTCTTATTCAATTCAGAATGACTGATCTAAAGGAATGGCATTCGAGAGACCGACTGCGGTTGTCAGGTGAGAGAAACTCTGATGTGTTGTTCTGACAGTGTGAATTAAAACACGTACGGCGTGAGACACTACAATTCGGTCATTATCAAATCAATAGCGCAATCACCATTCTGCAGAGGCTGAGATAAAAAATGGGTTATCAAAAAAAAAAAAAAGAGGTATTAAAGCCTGAATGCAGAGAAAAGAGGTAATGCTGAAATCCAAAAAATCCCTAGTTACGCATCCAACACTTCGCTTTTACACAAACATGACCGTATGGCTTTGCTGTAATTGGAGCAGCTGCATGCAACCAATTGTGCCACGATCCATTAGTTTGATGCCTTGTCATTAACACGGGAAGGAAAGAGCAAATCTAAATACTTAGAGAGATGAGCAGAGGGAGCAGGGTGTGCGCAGGGGTCAGGGGTCACTGACAAAAGCATCATTAGTTAGGTAGCACTGACATGTGAATGCAGCGGGGCAGCATCCATTCTTAAACGCTTGTCAATTGGCGTGGCAATGAGGTGAAATATGCGTTATCGCATATAATGGCTTGCCAGGGGAAGGTCGCCCTGTTTTACAATGGGAAGAGGAGGATGTGAACCTTAGGTGTTTCGCACATAGCTTCCCTTACCTTTAAGTTAAAGCAGAGGTAACTGTGCAGGGTTTTGTGGTAATAAACTACAACATAAGCCTTCTAAGGGAGCAGGAAGGGTTGTGAACCTGCTCCAGGAAATGATGAAAACAAGGTCTGCTAACTGTGGTTTCTTTGTCTTTATCCAGACAAACATTTACAATGACGTGTAATTTCTCTAGAAATAAGGTTTGTCTTTCTGAGTTATACTCTTGGTTTCATATTTCTCTCTTACTAAGAATCACTGTGGCATTTTCTGCCATTTCGATGGTGTTCCTGATAAACATCTTAAGAAGAGAAAGGGGTTTCTAACAAAGGTCACCCTGATGGTTAAGTGGTTCTTTACAGCTTCTGCCAAAAACCGAAGAGGAATCCATCTTTGTTTGCTTGTACTCACATTGCTATCTTATCTTGCTGTCTAAAACAAGCTCTCAGATCTGGAAGACGCTCAAGTTCTTCACGGTGACTTGAAATTTAACTAGGATGATTTGCCAATTGTTCAGTCTAGCAGTTTCACACAGGTTTAATGTGACATTTCGACTGGATCGTGATGAAGTAGCTATGACCAAACAGAGACGCATGTGAGGAGGGTCCAGCTTTTGTGTTTTATGCATATAATTACAAAAACAGCATTTATCATTAGACACTTAGGGGGCATCTTGAAACTCACTCTGCAATCCTTAAAAAGACTAAATTTATCATTATTAAATACAACCCTAAAACGTATTATGCTTTTTGACCATTATTCTTAAATCTTCTTGAGAGAAGATTACTTCTCAGGGGTTTTTTCTTTGTGAGATTCCAGAATTGGAAAGGACTCAACACAATAATGTCATTGTATCCGATTGAAGTGTGGAGGTGAGAGATGGCCATTGGGGCGGCCATCGTCGCTGTCAACACACTGAGTTCAGTCTGAAGGAATGAAGAGGAGGAGGATATGGAGCTTATGGAAATGCCTTAGAACTTGTGAAAAGTGACTCACAAGTAGGGTTGGGAACCAACCCGTATAACGATTGTTGTCTGATAAGAAAACAAATGACTCTAATGATCCTGTTCTTTTTAGTGACTCAACAACACACAGCACAACCAGTGTAGTCTGATTCCTTACAGAATGACTCTGAGTCGGTTCTTCTCAGTGAATCAAACACACTAACTAACTGAAAACAGGTAGTTAAAGATACACATTATGCGTTTTTCCAGTTGTATTTTCTAAAATGAGTAAAATGTTACAAAATATGTTTTTCTCCAAAAGTAAAGTACAAAAAAAAAGTACTAATAATGTACTAAAATAAAATCATTAAGGAACGAATGTTCATTACATGGACAAAAAACACAGACATTTCTTTTTAAATAACTTATTTTGTGTTACACAGAAATGTTTCAGGTTTGGAGGTTGCTTACTAGACACATCCTCCGTAACTTGCACTAATTGGAACCTTTTCCTAAAAGCAATTTTGGACACAATTGCAGATATAAAGTATTGCAACAGCTGTTAACTTGAAATGTGGAGTTAGGTTACATAATTCATTATTCGAATCCCACATCTGATTTTGTTAACATATATTTCCTGAGCAGTCCCTGTTCTTCCTTGACATGACAAATGTATAGCTGAAAAAAAAACTAAACAGGAACTGTTGGTGGAAAACAACAAGCCCTTGATGCAACTTAAGCAACATTCAATGGCGAATGAACTTGACCAGGATGTACTTGACTTTGAATGTTTAGGAACAAAACAAATGGCTCTGTGGATTAGTGAGGGTTTGCTGTGGGATGTGGACAGCTCTCTTACAGCAGGAATGTGGACGAGGGTTGTTTTGGGATGGGGGTGGATTTCAGTTTGAAGTGTAGGGGGAGGGCTTGAGTGGAAAGGGGGCTGGCCCAGGGGGGTCTGACTACAAGGAGACATGCTACTTGGCACATACACATTCATTTCAATGTGTTCAGAAACACAGGAAACAACAGCATTCTCACCGACTATCCATGCTACAAACCCTCAGGAGAATTTAGAATTTACATGATATTGTTGTGGTCATGCTTGCTAGACCCTTCCTTCGCAACTTGCACTAATTGGAGGCTTTTCCTGAATGCTGCAGGATGCATTACACACAGGTAAGATGCTTCTCGAAATGCAATCAAGTCTAAATTAGTCTTACTCTGAAAATATGAAATTCTAGACTATGCAGTGCATACAATCAGACAGTCAGACTGATTGAATGACAAGTATTTGATGACGTACAGAAAGCAGCAACTGAAATAACATGTAATGACCATATGACCATATAAGTTTTGGCATTAGATGAGAATTGGTCACAAAAAAGGGAAATAAGTTGGCACAACATGTACACTTGGAATATCTCAGGCACCATTTACACCTGATGTAAATTTTTTGGACAATTTTGAGATCCATATCATGCTGATGCAGTATCTAGTAACCATTTTAATACTTAAGAGGCTCATTCATTTGAGTTTCATGCCAATGTTCTTTGAAATTTACTTGAACTAATTGAGTAGCTCAAGGATGTAATGAAATAATCAAATATTTGCGGGTCCAAAGTCAAAAATTATAATTTATCATGTATAAATATTAATATGGGAGGGCAAATGCCATTCGGTTAGTAAGATTACATGTGCAGGTATAATCGAGTTACAGCAGGTTTTATCTCCTTCTCTGTCCAAGTTTACATGGCACAATGCATAATTGAATATTTGAAGGACTAAATACATGCCACGCATTATCTTGTGTGTTTTTTTTATGAACATCTGCTCAATGCTGAGGCTAATGGTAGTCAGATTAATGCATATATATGCTGAGAACTGTACTATCTAGTGCCAAATGTACATTGCAACGGTGGCTTTTAGGTGTCTTTACATTGTTTAATTCTGCTCACAGGTGGCATAAATGCATTTACACAGCAATTACAACTGTATAATTTGAGACTATGTGCTGAGGTGGGTCTGAGCAAGCATAATTTAGTCTGGGTTTTATGAGGCATTGGGCCTTTACACTGAATTTTTAGCAGGGACAGAGCAGCTTTAACTCTTTGTGTAAAGACACCTAACGTCTGTTAGAGTTCACAAAAACATGCACTAGTACAATTTCAGTCAAACTAAAGCGTTTACATGACATTTCAAGACAAATTATTGCTTAAGTGTAACTAAAATTTCAAATGCTTATAAATATCTGGGGTGGTTAGTGCTCTGGTCATGTGACGAATGTCATTTTGCCTTTATGAAGTGCTACAGGTTTCTTTTAGCTCTATCTTTGGTCTCTATATGCATGTATCAATGCTTGGCAAAAGCGTTGCTTGTAGCATGTCAAACTCACTTAGCTTACTTGACACATTACATTAGAGAAACTTTTATATCCTAGACTTGACAACAGTGGCACTGTGAAGCTCAGGCTTGTTGAATCTCAGCCTCAGGTGGAATGGTTGTAATCCAAGCCTCAGTTTCATATTTGACATAGTAACTCATGCCCAACACTGAACGCACACTTTCCTGTCTGAAGTGCCAGTCAGATCAGTGGCGTACATCTGGAGCATGTTAACATTTCTCTGCTGTTGTGACTTTTTAAAAAATGACCTCTCTTCAATTTTCCTGTTTTTGCCACAAAGCAACACATTGTGGCTGTGCCAGAGAGTGACAAGATGTAATGTGAGAGCTTGTGTATGTTGGCCTTGGAAGCCACAGCAGGCATTTCCTACTCTCAAAGACAGTTTTTAAAGAAAGTTGGCAGATAAATACCCAAGTTTTTTATATAAATTAATATCTATATCTATATATATTGTATATATATAGATATATATATATCTTATATATATATATAATATATATAATATAAAATTAAATAGAATTTGAAATTATCTGATAATGTAGAGGGCCCCGTTTTCCTAAATTAATTCAGGTTTCTTTCTAAGGCATTCATGATATAAAATCCTAGTCTACCTGTTTTCTCATTGCTTAGTTCAGAGGGCAGGATGTGGATCTGACCATTCATTCTCATTCAGGTGTGGTAATTGCTGAGAAGTTATTGGGCACTCATGTGAGAAATGAATTCGCATTTTCATTTGACTGGGGTCATAGAAGGTGAGCTGTATTGTGATCGAGGCAATCCAAATGACATTTTCCATTAAGAGAACAGGGAAAATGGCATTTGCCCTAAGATATCCCTACCTATCGATGCCTCTTTGTATTGCAAATCTATTATCTTTGCTTCTCAGGGTAATTGAAATACTGAGAATAACAGGTAACTCATAACATGCACAAGACCAGGAACTATCTAAATCTTTCTATAGTGGGCAATCAAGACTTATGACAAAACATAAAATCTGTAATCTATCACATAAAGGACTAAGAGTTTTTAGGACTTTCTGTGATTCTGGGGCAAGCCGAGAGGGGGCTTGTGAAGCCAAACAAGGGCGTCCAACACACTATATCGGGGCGGGCTCATTTGCAATTCAAAACACTTGAAGCAGGAGCGTTCTTTTTAACATCTTGGGACCAAAGGCATTTTATCTGACAGAAAGTACTCTGAAGTGCTTAAGCATTAAGATAAAGAAGGCCTGGAGAAAGAGCCACGAGTGTTTAATACTGCTTCGTGTACACATTGACATCTTATCTGCAAGCTTAAAGCTTGGCCTGAAAGGCAAGACTCTGCTGACATTTCAAAGCACAACTTCCCTTCATTTTAAATATCTGGCAATTCTCAAGGCTCAGATAGATAAAGGAAACCTCACGCTGTGTATTAGCACTGAGAGTTGCTCTCCATCTCCATTTTAAAGATTTTTTTTAGAACATTTTCCCCCTAAGGATAATGCATATTTCACAAAACGGATGCAGCTGTAAAATTTGGGTATCAAACTTTAAAATCTAAATTCTCTCTTTTTTTATCTGAACAGTGGCCCCATCTGATGAGTCTTGAGACTACATCAGGGATCTGGCCCATTACTCGGGCACCGGACATGGATTTGAGAGGAGCCAAAGTGACAATAGGATTTCAGAGGAGCTCAACCTCTGATGACGACTCTGGATGTGCTCTGGAAGAGTACACATGGGTTCCTCCTGGACTACGACCTGAGCAGGTAAGACTTGAGCCTCATTTCTCCTTAAATGCATAGGTTTCTCACCAAAGTCGAGGGCAGACAGCCATAACTAGAAGTATAAAGGATTACTCATGCTTTTGATATACTTCTAATTATTTGCAGACATCCAAAAATTCAGGCAGAAACTGTCTTTCCCTTTCTGACTCCACAATTTTTAAACAGATTTCACGCCAGACAGAAGCACCTGATTCAAAGCATTCCCTACAAAACTCTTTTTCTCGTGGTTTTACTTCAAGTCTGATTCTCAGCCAATTTAGGTTTGTGATATAAAACCAGCCAGTCAAGCTTTTGAAGTTTGATGCTGCCTTCACACTTGGGCATGAGATTTTCTGAGCTTCTGAACGTGAGGTTTAGGCAATGCATGCATTGCTGGCATCTCATCTACCCTGAAACACAGCTCCACATGACCTTGCACGGAGGCCAACAGCTCTTAATGAATGTACACTTTGACGTGGGCAAAGTCTGGCAAGCTTTCTGAGTGGAGACTGGACCCTCTCAACATTGACATTGAGCACACGTGACCTATATCTGACCGACAGGGTGTTGATAGCTGAAAGTAGCAGAACACTTTTAAAGGGCAGAACAACTAGTAAAGAACTACAGAGAGATATTAGTATTAGTAAAATTAGGGAAAGAAAATATTTACATGTTGAAAATTCAACCATTTTTTTTTTTAGAAAAGAAATACCATGGTGAGAAATGAGTATTAGTGGTAATTGCTTTGAATACTCCCTGCGGTGTACAAACTGTTGCAGGCATTTTATTTCCCCACAGAGACGAGTCTCAGCAAGTGAAGTCATTAATGGCAAAATGCTTAAACAAACTACTGCCATAGTCTGGCAGTAAAATTAATAGCATTGTTTTCAAAAAATATATAAAATGACTTGTTACGCTTTTTAGTTTGCATGCCAATTAATCAAAAATGTTTTCTAGAACTTGTATTGTCTGGTAAATTTTTCCCAAATCCATTGTTCATTGAATAACCATATTACACCACTATATTAAAAATATGCAACTATCCCTGTAGTTTCAAACGTAACACTTTACAATAAGTTTACATTTATGTATAATAAACATTTAATGAGCATTTATTAATCTAGGTTAAAAATGTCAATTCATAAATTATAATATTCAATAATATATTTTAAGTTAGCTATTAGAATTAAAGAAGCACAAATTAGCTATTGAATTAGATTAAGTTATCATCTAAAAAAAAGTGTTACAGTTTAAAAAATATTAACCAAAAAAAAAAAAACCAAAACACTGGCAAAGATGGTGTGACCTCAGGAGCATTGGCTCTAAATGCTTGAATTGACTACGTGATAGTGAGTTCAAGACACTAGTCTCCACAAAACAGCCATTTTTTTTTTTTTTTTTTTTCGAAAACCTGCTTTCTTGCCCTGCTGTGTGCAGTAGGCAAACAGAACTGTGACTGTGTCTAGGGGCTAGTTGGCACTTTCCTGAAACAAGGCAATACACAAACACACATGCAGAACCAACGGGGGTGGAGGTTGGTCTAGAGTGAAAGAGAGTCTGGAGTGAAGCTGAATGTGTTTTTCTAACCCCCACCTTCTCCTCGTTTTTCAAAACGTGGAGTGGGAGGCCTGACATCCTCATGAAAGCTCTTCTCTAAGTTCTGTGAAATGCACTGCAATTAGCTTTGAATGAGGAAAAAACTGCAACTTGAAGGCAAAAACACAATTCCTGAGATTTAGAGAGAATTTAGGGCAATTTGTATGACAGCTCTGGGTAACGAATCCCACTCACATCCCAACCCCACTGCTACAGAAATAACAATCTGCCTTCATCTGGATAGTAACACTTAAACACAAGGAACATTCAAGGAACAAGGAATATCTTTGTGTCTTTAATGGCGTACCGCCCCGTAAATATTCTTCAGGGTCACCACTGACAGACACCGCTGTTTAAATACGTTTTCTCGGTCAATGATATACCCCCTTACCCGTTGATGGGGGAGATGACCGGGAGAAGTCTATATGACAGGTTGAATGATGTAGCACCAATTGGGGCTGGTGTCTCATTTCAACTTTCAGCTGTTGAAAGCAAACCCTAATCCTCTCACTCTCTGTTTGCCTTCTTTCCCCATCAGGTTCAGATCTACTTTTCGTGCCTGCCAGAGGAGAAGGTGCCATATGTCAACAGCCCTGGAGAGAAAAACAGGATCAGACAACTACTCAATCAGCTGCCACCACATGACAATGAGGTATGAGGAAAAAACTGAACAATGAAAGTGACAGAGATGACATCCATGCTGCTAGCATACACAACAGTTTCTTTGTGATCTCACAGATTGAAGTGCATACAAAGATGTTTTAGTACGATCACACAGGGGTATCTTTCTCCTTTCCTCTAGCAGCAATAAAATGTCTGTGATTTTTATGGTGCTTGCTGTAAGTCCTAGAACTGTGTACTTTAACAAATTCCTGGCATAACTGTGGGTTACATATCTAAAAGGCTCTTCAAGTGTGGCATCATTGTTTACCCCCTGCAGGGCCAAACAGAGCAAATTGTTTGTCTTTTGTATGAGTTCCACAAGTCTGTTGTAAACGTTGAGGCCGATTTGTGTACTTTTCAACTTAGCCCCAGAAAAGCGAGAAAAAGAAACTCACGACTTTGGCATCAAATGCAAACTTTTCCCACCCCTTAAAAAGAGGACGAAGCCTTTGATAAAACTTATATCAGCTATTCATTTGTTCGTCATTTAAGCAAATAAATTTACCTTTGCTTCAACACAGATCCGATACTGCCAGTCCCTCAGTGACGAGGAGAGACGAGAACTCCACATGTTCAGCATTCAGAGGAAGAAAGAGGCACTCGGGAGGGGAACCCCAAAACTGCTTGCCAGAGCCCTGCAGCACATTTGCGAGCATGTATGCATAAATGATCCTGGTATTTTTCCCCACATCTGTAGAAATTTTAACTTGCAAATATCAAAGTTAAAGATAGGGCACAAAAGAGGCCACATTCAAACTCCTAAAGGTGATTTTGTGAATGTCTTTAATCTGTACTCATTTGATCAACTGCTACACTTGAAGGAAGATCTGTACTTATTTCTGTGACTATTAATTCTGGCCATATCAAATCTACTTACGGTCTTGAAAATGCAGTTTCTGCTTCATGCTACATTCACTTGGAAACAGCGTTGACTTGTCATGGCAAATCAGACAACTTGGAATCAGGCAAATGGTCCAATTATGGCCTAAAGACAACCAAACCACAGAGAAAATTTATGGAAAAGATTAAGTATTACAACACACAATCTTTGGCTGAAAACTATCTCTTTGGGGGGCTGGAGTTAGCACATGAGAGCCAGTTTAGAGGGTTGTTTCCTGTTGAGAAGACTTATAAACACAAACCAAAAAAAGTCTAGCTTCATAATACCTCTGAAAAACAGATGTATCCCTTCACCACAAATTGCCACACAAAACACTGCAGAGCAGTGCTAATCTTGGGTCTCTGGTTCCTGTTGCTGAAAAAAAATTCACGGGACACTCAACACTCCTGTTTCCAAGGCCAACAGCCATGTAGTAATAATGGGAAGCAGCTGTGAAATTAATCCTTTGGCAAAAGTACTTCTAAAAAGACCATGATCATGCATTTGGTCATGCTCAGTTGGCTATTTCAACAGTGATGGGGGTCCATTTTAATTAAAACTTTATGTCTGTGTTCCAGAGAAGAAGAAGCAGAGATAAACTGCCTATAATAAATAAAAATAAAAAAAAAAAAAATAAAAAATAATAAAAAAAAAATAAATTGTAGGATGACTTTGTATAACCAAAGCAGCCATATGCCAGCCTTTGATTCTCATAAAATCTTACTTTGAATTGCAGTGTAAAGAGAACATCAAGGGTGGAGAGATGGCAGTGTTTGCTTCACGAGCAGGCCCTGGACCGTGCTGGCATCCAGCATGCTTTACCTGCTCCACCTGTCATGAACTTCTGGTAGATCTCATCTATTTCTATCACAATGGCAAAATCTACTGCGGTAGACATCACGCAGAGCTTCTGAAGCCACGGTGTTCAGCTTGTGATGAGGTGAGTATATTTATATTTTTCTAAAGAGCCGGTATACAAAGAAACTAAATGAAAAAAAAATCTAATTTCATGTCTCTTCACAGATCATCTTTGCTGACGAGTGTACTGAAGCCGAGGGTCGTCACTGGCACATGAAACACTTCTCTTGCTTTGAGTGTGAGACTATTCTGGGGGGACAGAGGTACATCATGAAGGATGGCCGACCCTTCTGCTGTGGATGCTTTGAGTCACTATATGCAGAGTACTGTGAGGCCTGTGGTGATCGCAATATTAATATTTATTGAGCTCTGAATGTACCTGCTGGAAACCAATAAACTGATATTTAGCAGGATGTCTATTGTCTTCTGGAGGGCCACCTTCTTGCAGACTTTAGCTCCAACATACCTGCTAGAATGTATTGAGTAATCCTGAAAACCTTAATTGGTTGGTTTAGGTTTATATAATTAGGGTTAAAGCAAACCCCTACAGGAAGGTGGCCCTTCAGGAGCAGGACTGGACATCTCTGTTACACCTGTATGAATATCTGGTTTAAAAAAGTACAGCATTTCTTACTTGTTGATTTACCTTTATTCAGGAGTCGACCATGCTCAAATGACGTATGAGGGTGTACACTGGCATGCTACTGACAAATGCTTCTGTTGTGCCCAATGCAAAACCTCCCTGCTGGGCTGCCCCTTCCTTCCAAAAGAGGGCCGGATCTACTGCTCTAAGGACTGTAGCCTAGGTGAGGATGTCCATGCTTCTGACTCTTCAGACTCAGCTTTTCAGTCTGCCAGATCACGGGAATCTCGACGTAGCATACGAATGGGCAAGAGTAGTCGCCCTACAGAGCAGTGCCAGCAGACAAAACTCTATTCAGCAACAGATTACAGGACCTCTAGTCTCTGTGGTGACAACACGGAGACCGTGTGTCATCAGCTGGAGAGAATGAACTTTGCAGAGGACAGCTACTGGAGAGACCGGGACTCTAGGATGAACAGAAGCCATGAGCAGACCTGTGTGGGAAGATTGCTGGCTGAGCTGCAAGACTACCATGACTCTAGCAGCCGTACTGAAATGTGGAGATCGTGGTGTCATTCACACGGAGGATTTTTTTTTTTTTTTTTGGGACACTAATGCGCACCCGGTCGAGCCATGGCAGTGCCCCCGGTGATGAAAGAATCTGAGGTCCAACAGGACCACAACCAGAAATGAAGATCAGCAGCCATTAATTTGGCCCCAAGTAAGCAAGCACCACACACTGAAATTATTATGGCCCAGTCTCAGGATGACTTAGGATGACTCGCCCCTATGCTAGTCACCATAGCGCCCGCACAGTAGTGCTAGAAAGATTCAGAGCTAGAGAGATCAGGCAGCAGTACCTGGATTCTGGTCTGAGCCTAGGCAATGGTATGAAGACTCACTGGAAGAGATACAACGGTGAATTCCGGGAAGGTACAAGGACAGCACACATTTGGGAGTACCGCAGCATTCTATCGGGTCTTAGCTCTCTCAAATATTACAGGTAGGAAGCACGAATAACTTTATCAATCTTGCCATTTCTGGTCCTTCTTAAAAGAATCTTAATTACTCATAACATGTATTTCCAATTTCTCAGGGGCTTCAGTGGATGGAAACAGCAAAGACAGACAGACCATCTACTCCCTCCAAAACATGGAAGTCCAAGGATCGAGGAGATGGAGGATTGAGTGCCTTTCTGATAACGTTAGTAACATGGGCACACTAAACTCCTCAATGCTCCACAGAAGTGCTAATTCCCTCAGGAGTTTAAACTCTGAGCTGAACCGTGAGGAGACACTGGGGCAAGGAGAGAGAGAAGACGAGGAAGAAGAGGACAGAATTCCACCTTATTTTGGAGAAGAACCACCCTCTCCACTGCATCTTCCATTGCTGAGAAGGACCAAGTCTCAATCTCAGCCCCAATCCAGACCTCAGCAAGTGAAGTTCTCTGACGATGTTATGGATATTAATAAAGCTTCCCACACCCTACACCCCCCCCCCCCAAAGGGTGTTATGGGGCGACTATGCTTGAGGCCAACCAACGCAACATAGAGAGACTGCTGAGGACTCGCAGACGGACCTACCATATGGAGGAGCCACAGAGACGTCCTGCTAACAGACATCACAAACGCAGACAGGGCCGGAAAACACGTTCAGAAAATGCCTTGCACCTGCCTTCCAAAAATCAGGGTAAATTGCATGTTGTGCCTCAGATAATCAGCTCAAGCATACCAGAGCCCAGGAACGGTATTCTTCTAAATCACTCAGCACACAGTCAGCACCCTTATCATCAAACCCCAACAGACTTTGCTCAGCAGGGCATGATCCGAATGGACCATTTCCAAAACTTTTGTGACGATGATGACGACGACTGGTGTTCGACATGCTCGTCTTCATCTTCAGAGTCTGAGGAGGAGGGATTCTTTCTTGGTCAGCCAATCCCTAAGCCCCGATCCCAAAGTTTTCATTATTACACAGAGGACTATCCGACTCGAGTCACTGCTTTAACACCTCCTTTCAGCTCACGGACCAAACTAAAAAAGAAAGGTCATAAGGGCAAGAACTGCATAATTTCTTAGACTTTAGACTGAAAGCCTACATATACTGCAGCTGGGATATAAATACAAGTGATTCTAAAGCTGGAAAACAAAACAAAAAATTTCTTGAGATTTAAGTTCTCTTTACAAGTACAGTGTCAGTTGTGTTGCTGTTGTATGAACAATGAAAGTAACATGTAATATGTCCTTGTACATTGTATAGCAAAAGCATTATTCCCAAAAATAAGCCAAATTTCAAGTAGCATGTAGACTAACAAAATAATTATTTAATAGTGCAAGCAATGTATATTTGTTAAATTAAGATTGGAATACTGATATTTTTATATCCAAATATGTTAAATGATTAATTACCATAATTCCTGGCCTCAGATGGAGTTATAATTACTGATCAACAAAATTTAGGTTTGCCATTTTATTGACCAGAGGTTTGCAAATTCAAAATATATACGCACTATTTATGCGCTTAATTGCCTCGTTATATTTTCCTGCAGGTGTAATAACTGCACCCTTAAACATTTTTCTGTCTACAATATGCTTATGCGCTTAAACAGTGTTGGGGGAATCTTCTCTCTATTATGTACATTTCACCACAGGTAACCATACTATCCCTTTTTAACATTAAGATGTAAATAAAATAATTCAAAAGAGATTTAATACATTCCATAGCAATTTGATTTTTTTTTTTCATTTGTACATTGGATGCTTGAGAAAACAAAAAAAAATTGATTACTAAACATAGCAAATTTATTTAATTACAAACATGAAATCACAAAAAGGCTTAAATCAAAAGGGAAAACATGCATTATAGTAGGTTCAAGACTCTTTAACACTATACAAAGAAAAAGCTACACAAATACTTGTGTTGGGTTTTCACAATATAGTGGCTGGAAAAAAATGAAAATGCATTATTGTCTGCTGCACAGCTTAGCATTACTACAGATAGCAGCAATTTGCTGAACCCATAAATATTACTTACCGTAGTTCATTCATCAGCTTTTCTCATTGGTTTGAATGTAAGTGACTCAATTGGCAACAACATAGAACCCTTTCATTTTATACACATTTGATCAGAACAAACACCACCATATTCCGGCATTGCTTTCCTTGTGTTTGCCATCTAAAAAATTTTTTTTATTCATCTTAATGTTGAAAGGTTACAAAAAGATTATACAACCTAGCATCGACTAGTGTCAATGGATGAATGAAACTGCATAAATGAAATACATAAAGAGATTTTCCTTGCCCTGTTGCAGACCAGGAAGTTTTCTTTTAGGTGGACACCGAGTACACAATGTACAATGGCCTTTACATAAACCATAAAAAACAGTGACTTTTGTGTAGGTACAGGGGGGTAAAAAGAACAAAAATGCTCATTGAGTAAAATGTGGCCACCTTAGACAGCAGGTTCAGGCTGCTGTACCACCTCATCAAGTTCAGCAATGAAGTTTCTCAAGTCTTCGAGGCATCGCTCACGGATCTCAATCAGATTATCTTTTAGTGGGTTCTGCAGGTGCTTCTCTAAGCTGGGTTCTTTGGCCACCAGCATCTTCACCACCATGCCAAACGTCTCACAGTCCTGACGATAGACCTATAAAACAGCCCAATATTTGAGATTATAAAGCAGTAATATTGTCCGACATGTACAACTGCTGCTTAAAATGAAGATTATGTGCATACAAATGTCATTGGCAATCTCCAATCACTGCATAACAGTGTATGTTCATGTCTAGTTACTTAGACCTCATCAACAACAAGGAACAAGGTTCCTTAAAGTGTGTTAAATGTGATATTCTTTTCCATTTGGCTTTCTAACCAACATAAAAACACATGCCTTGACAAGCTCAGACAACAATTTCTTGATTATAATAATTAATCCTGGAGCTCAACATTAAGATTTTTCTCTGCTGAGCAAACCATTCAGATATGCACTTACCCTGTTGACATTTTCATTGGCCTTGAAAAATGCAAAGTTGCATTTAAAAGTACATTTTTGTTAAGCAGCAAAGATGCAACATTATTCTAATTGGAAACAATATACTGTGCTTGTACTTTACATTTATGGCAAAGACATTGTGTTGACAATAACGACACAGTCTCAAGACCCATCTCATAGAACAGACCATTACCCCTTTTCCATCAGCATGAACCGGGTGCTAGATCAGAGCCAGTGCTATTGCCAGTTGGTTCAACTGGCGAGCCTTCTAAGAACCAGTTTGCCTTTCCACGGGCTAGAGAGCCACCACAGAGCCAGGTCTTACATCACTGAATACGTCTCATCTTTCCCAGTAATGCTAGCACAGCAGTGCCAAACACAACAGGCTTGTTCAAGATGCATCATAGCGGCACATGCAAAACCCTGAGACATATTTTTTGTAATTTATATTTTTAATTTTATATTTTTGGACACACTGACACCACCCCCAAAGCCACCGCCGCGAAAGCGATCCAAAAGCATAAAGTGAGTCGTCTACTTTTCAATCACTCCTGCGGCACACCGACCGGTCCTCGCAGCGCCGATGCAGCCCGAACAAGCCTAAACACACCATCAACAATGGCGGACGTTGCATCGCTATCGATGTTCATGGCTATGCGAACCTACATCGTCATCCAAACACGGCAAATTCAACGTGTTCGTGTTTAGCTGCTATTTCAAAAATGCCAGTCAAAAGTTTGTTCATCTTGTTGGTCACGGTATCCCCGCCCCTGTCCCTGACGCAAATGGTTCTTACTTCTAGACCAGCAATGTTTTGGTGCTACTTACGAACCACTTTGCCTGGTTCGGAGCTGGTGCTTTGGGTGTCGAAAGACAAAGAACCAATTTGAAACTAGGCTCTGGCTACGAACCTGCACTCAAACTGCCTTGGTGGAAAAGGGGTACACGAAAGCATCTTTAAACTTTTTTTTTTTTTTTTTTTTTTTTTTTTTTTTTTTTTTTTTTTTTTTTTTTTTTTTTTTTCCTGTTCACAGAAGACCATGGGAGCTGGGGAGTGGTTTTGTTTTGTATTTGGGAGAACATTCTGCCTTTCTGATCTGCCATCCAGACGATAGAACAAAACCCAATTCAAATCTCTCAGCGCTCAGTTATGTTTACTGTGGTTGGATAATCAAACACTTCTGGACATCAAAGCAATGCTTCAGACCCAGGGGAGTCTGCATAACCTCTGCAATTACCTTCACTCACACACAGCCCTTAGGACATGTAACTTATAGCTGGAGATCATATAGACATATAGACAGTGATAAAATCAGACTGTCACGACTTTACGATGGTATGGAGCAACACAATGCACCCAACCAAAACTGAAAGAAACTGATGGTTAAACATCTCAGTAGATTCCGACATGGCCCTGACATTATATAACCATAAACAACATCTGGAAGCACTTCAAATATAACAGGAACTGAAAACTTTGGGCATAATTAAACAAAAAAAAAAGACAAATCATAACTTCCGTGATTCCTTCTACCTGCCCTCACAAGTCTGGAAAAGAAATGTGGCCACCCAACTAATTGTGCTGACTAATAATTTTTGCAGTGAGCTCCTCATTAGCTTCTCGCATAAGGGCTCTTTCCCATGGCTGAGTCAAGTTCTAGTAAAATGAGATCACCTGGTTCCAGGAATCACCGAGGCCCACACACTAAGCCCAGAGTCCTTGTGTGAGAACTGCCTCTAATAGTCATTAAGTCGAATAGGTTCAATGAGAAGACTCTAATAGTCAATTAGAACATTCTAGAATAGAATGGATAAATTATGTAGAAAGAAAGTTCTCAGTAGCCTGAGGCTGCAGGTTAAGAGAGACCGCAGTTAAAAAGTCAATCTGTGTGACTGTTTAAATTGCATTAATGCTCAGCCAATGGTTGCTGGAGCTTTGTGCTATTATTTTTTTTTTTAAGTTGAAAATAATGTTAGTTATAAATTTAGATCAGCACCATATAGTACATAAATAAGAGTTTAAACTAGTAGTAATATGGTAGTGGTAGCACTGCTTGCCTTTGCACAATTTGCCACCACAATGTTAAATTGTGTGTGGTTTCCAGGACATTATGTGGTTGCTAAGGAGTTTTGAATGGTTTTTGGGTGGCTGTTTACTGGTCCAAGTCAATAGAGTCTGTGTCTAAAGACAAAATCACATTAGCAAAATTCCAGAAAATGTTTGCAGACAAAAAGGTCTATTATTCACAGTCAACATGCACTCTTGTATCTGAAGTCACGGTTTGTTAATGTGGCGAATTTTCATGAAAAACCTGAATGAGAAACCTGCTTGGGTAAATTCACGAATCACACCGATTCCTATTAAATTAACTGGATTTTAACTGTGAAATTTTAGCAAGCAACAGTAAATGTGACCACACTTTTATATTCTCTGATATTTAGGTACTTAAAAGTCTCTTTTTTTGCCCATTTTATTGTCTACCAGGTGTAAAATCATAAGTCAAATATGAGTTACAGATCCTGGCCCTGCAAGAGAAAGTCAGTACACAAGATTCCCATGAATAACTTAGAGTCCATGTGGGCCTTAACTGTATGTGTGGCCTAGAATTACATTCAAATTAGATGAGAAGAGGGGATTATGGTACTGTTATAGCAAAGTCATCCGAGTACAGTAGAAAAGACTCCTAGTTACAGAATAAACCACTACTAAACTCAGTAAGTAGGGCATCAGTATCCAAAGCAGAGGTTAACAAGAAATTCTGAATGACCACTATTTTTAAAGCAAATTTATTCTATTCGCTACTATTTTTCTGCTGCTTTGTAATGATTAAATTAAACATTTTTAAAGTATTTATTGTGATTCGAATTCATATTGCTATGCTGTCCTTTTATGAGATATTTTATAACCTTGAGCATACAAAGACGCCACTAAGATTAAATAATTCATAATGCCAAGAATGCTGGGAAGCGATTTCTTAGAGCATGCTCTACTTCCATAGACTTCCTGTGAACCCCACCTCTGTTACTTAATCAAACAGGAAAGCTGAACGGGACCTTGAGAGTGTGTGTGTACTTGTTCAGACTTTCAAGTGTCATTTTTGTACTGTGGGAGGCTCATTCCTGATTCCGGGTAAAGATAGCAGAGAATTATTCAGGAAGGGTGGGAGAGACAAGGAGTGAAAAGTGGGAAATCATCTATACACTAATAACTTTCAGAGTGGTTCAGTGAAAGTTCAGTTCTAGTTGTGTAAGACCAAATTTATATCATTATATCAAAGAGTATATCATTTGGACTGTAAAATTTCAATACATTCAGCTGTACAATATAGACTAAAAGTTACAGCAAACATCAGTTAAATGCAATGAACTTATCCAATGAAATCGCTTGTGTATTGAATTCGGTCAACACATTTTCTGTGCATACATTAGCATATACAGTATATACTCCTAAACATATGGACTAAAAATCACAAAGCACTAATTTAAAATCCCAAATAATCACTTTTAAGCATGCATATTCAACTTAATAAAGGCAAAAGGAGGTATACTCTAATGCCTGTGTTCTTGAACAGGAGCACAAAAACACTAAGCATTGCAAAACAACATGTAAGGGTAATGGTCTTTGGGGGCAACTGTGCATTAGTTTATTATTTTATTTGATCTGACATTTTCAGATTAGAAACATCAAATGCGATTAAAGAATGAAGGAATCAAACATTTCTGATGGACCTCAAAAGCTTTGCTTCAGACCCAGATTAAACCTCGCCGTGGACTGCAGAACCATCACAACAAAGACGCCCTACTTACAGTACTTTAGCAGTAAGGAATTCAGTCTCGTTAGAATCACACAGGCTCATCTTCTGTAAAATAAACGTCTTGCTGGTCAAAACAAAACTATCGAGAGCCAACTAGATTCTTTGAGCATGACTTGAGCTGAACTTGTTTAAAGTATATGCTCACTCACTGCCAAGATGAAACATAACTAATAAAAAAAAGACCATAAGAATGCACAGATAAAAACAAAAAAACTAAATGAATAGTTTATCTATAAATTATACTTCTTTCATCATTTAACACACTCTCATTACTATTTATTTGGTGTAACAATTTTGAAGAATTGTACTGGTCGATCTTTTACATTTAATTAGTCCCCATGCGGACATAGGCTTTCAAGCTTCAAAAAGGATGCAAAGGCACCATAAAGAATCAAAAGTGGCCCATGACAACTTGTGCACTATAGGTTTCTGAAACCATATGATAGCGTATGGTAGAATCAAACTGAACTTGAAGTCATTACTGAATTCTCCTCTGTAAATCGTTAAATGTTGTGAACCGATCATTGAGTCAGTGTTGAACTCACAAACCAGATCAGTCCAATTCATGAATGAATCATTCAGATAAGTTTTAGTTTCTGCATGGAAAAGAGCAAATGGCACATTATTCAGGATATCTCCTTTTATTTGTCCCATGAACCCTTTAGATGTATATTGTTTAAAGTGTATATAAAAAATGCTGTATAGTGCATGCCAGATAAATGCTTTATGATAAAAGGTAAAGTGCAGAGTGTAGAGATGGTTAGACCAGATTGAAGGAGAAGCTAAACATCTGGTGTATCAACACACACACACACACTTTGTGAAATAACAGGCTTTGGCCTGAAAGGCATCCACACACTGTCACTGAAATATGTGCGTTCAGGGGAAATCAAAACACACTTCGACTTCCACTTCAAAAGAAGCACAGAAAAAACAAAAATCCTGAACAAATTACAGAAATGTAGATATGTCAGTCATTTATGCAGGAAAAGATTCTTAAGTGATTGAGAGCTATTCAAACACTAAAACTGGCTTCCTGTGAATTAAGAGGAAAACTTGGCCATGCATACAAAAAAATCTGATTTGTTTTCAATATGTAAATAACCTAATAAAGCTCAAGGTTGGGTCAAAAGCCGACAGTTAAAGTCATGTAGCGTCAGCAGCTATTGAGCAAAAGGCTGGTGCTCAACAGGAGGGCTGGTGCACCACTCCTGCAGGATCTCA
Source organism: Sinocyclocheilus anophthalmus (assembly GCA_018155175.1). Lineage (NCBI taxonomy): Eukaryota > Metazoa > Chordata > Actinopteri > Cypriniformes > Cyprinidae > Sinocyclocheilus > Sinocyclocheilus anophthalmus. The sequence continues at coordinate 384,526 of JADLZN010009794.1, forward strand.
TTTCTCATTTAATAGGGCCAGTAAAGAGGAAGAGAGAGCAGGAAATGTATTACGATCGTTCTGAACTCTTACAGAAAGCTGAAACAGTGGGTATTCTACCTTTGTATCTCCTTAGTAAATGCAATGACCAAAAAGGAAGGAAAAAGACAAAATACATACAAGTGGTAGTGCTCAAATGTACTCAAAATACTGTTTTTAAATTATGTTGTTGAACATAATAAAAGATCTAAACTTTCAACGCATTAAAGCAGTAACTCACCTAAAATGTAATACTTAAAACTATTTCTTTAACTCTGCCAGCCCTATTAATAATATACTGCATCCTAAACAGGAGGCATTAAAACAAGTATGTGGCCATTTAAAAAAAAAATTGGCAATACACTTTTCCCAACTATTTGAGACACTCTCAGACCTACTGAAATAAAAGCTCAAGTGTCTGGGGCATTTCTCAAACCTTCTCAATTTCTCGAGCCTTGGCAGTAACAGCTTGAGCTCGTCGTTCTTGAAAGTCATCCATGATGGAGGAAGCTTCATCTACGGTGGGTGGAACTTCAACTGGGGGCCCTTCCACCGTTGTCGTGTCCTCCTGCAGTACATAGAACAGGGCGTTTTTAAAGGCTACATTAATCCAGAAACATGTTGTTCAGAGTAAAACATCCCAACAAAAGCTGGAAATCAACATTCAGGAAAGTCCTGTTCTCTTCAAAACAGAAAGCAGGCAAAGCAGAACCACGTCACTGTATGACAGAATGGAAACAAATCAGGAAAAAAGTCTAACAAGTTGGCTTTGTCTATTTTGATCTACGACTTGGATCTGAAGATACTTTCTGTCTCCGAAAATGAACTGTCCCACACTAATTAACCAAACCAAGCTAATAACAATCATTTGTTGTAAGTGGAGAGGAATATATATTTAAGACAAGATCTCCAAAGGCATTACAAATAAATATAAGCCCACCAAAGCAAAATACATGCACTTATGTTCTTTGTTCTTCAAACAATGAATCCCCATAACATGTGTTTGTGTTGAACTTAAGAGACCGCCTACCAGGGCCAGTTTACACTGGCAAAGCCTTTTCATCTAAGGCACAAGGTTATGGCTTATGCCCCATGAACAGAGCTATGGAAGAAGATCAAAGGCTCAAGGACTGAGACGTCCACTAACCAGAACAACTTTCATCTGTACATGGTTCAGAGGTGAATCAAACAAAAGAAACGCACACAGGTTCTTTAATAAGGCATTTCATGTTGTGTTGGCATGAAACTGAAGCTTGATTCAAGCATTCTTGAATCAAAACACTAATTGAGTAATGGGAAAATACAAGAAACAAAAAAAGAAAAATTTTAAAAGTATTCCGTATATGTATTCCAATATGTTTGGGTGCAACCTTCCACTTCTGTTTCTTCAAAATGTGTTTTTCCTTGCCTATCACTCAAAATGGGTCACCATCAAATACAAAAATGTGTTAAATATCTATGTTTATATAATAAATATTTACATAGTCATTATGACATCATATTTATTATAAATTGTAATCTTTTATTATATATATAATTTACATAGCAATATAAACGTTAATAACAAATATATTTAAATACTATTATATTTTATTTATTAAAAAAACTTAATATTGATTAGACTTATTAATACGTATATTTATGTTTTTCTGGTGTTGATAAATATTAATAGTACCTACTTAAAATGATGAAAATATCTAAAAAACCTGAACAATTTCTTTACAATTTGGGTGACAGAGCTCACATATTATAGTTGTGACACTTAACATGCGCACAGAATTACCTATTATTAAATTATTTAAAAAAAACAAAGTATAAACTAAACTTAAAAATAAATTACTTTTTTTTCCCTTAAGCTTCTTAAGTAAAGCAGTTTTGTCCCATGTCTCGGGAATCACTGAAATAACTCGTTTGCATTACAAATAAAATAATAAAACCGCATATTCACAGAGATTCTTTTTTTTTTTTTTTTAGAAAAACAAAATCACAAAAATATTTTGGGGTTTACCATGATTGTTCTCAGATTCAGTTCACCTAAATGCAAAAAGGGAAAAAGAGAGTACATGAGAGAAACAGTTAAACAAAATTATTTTAGGCGCTCAGTGCACTCTACAGCATGTTCAGAGTGCTCTGAGCCGCCGATAAGATCTCGTGATAAAGCCGAAAGTTGAGCTAATGGATTTCTCCCTCTTTTTTTAGCCTTACTGCGGACTGGGTGGCCCAATGATGTCCATGACTCTCCTTCAGCTACCCGCCGTATTTTGTGTCAGAACCATGCTTACAGTCTGAATAAACACAACACGGGCCGCTTGGCTTTCATACGCCAAACTGTACTCTTTAAAAGCCATCGTATGAGAGAGAGGAAAGCGCAAGCAAACATCTTTTCAAATCTCCAGTCACTGATTAGTGTTTTTTCACCATCAGCTGAAATTGCTGGCATGCCACACTTATTATTATTTTAGTGGATGAAAGAGAGTGTTCTGGTAAGCACATCTGTTTGGGAGCTGTGTGTGCGTTGTGCGACTCACCTTAGTGGCTGATACGGAGCTATGGGGCGAACCATCTCGTGATGCACTCACGGAGGGGCCGGGGGGCCTTTCCCTGTCTGTAGAAGATGAAAGACCAGGATCAGAACATAAACAAAGCATCTGTTGTAGGACGCAAGGCAACAATGCAGCTATAGTTTGGACGGAATATGGCCTTGCTTGACTCATTTGGTGCCGTAAACGTTTTCACATGCTGGAACGGATCCTGCTCGCTTTCAGAACATCCAGCTGGCATGCAGAACCAGGTGGTTCCCTCGCTGCCGATCAGGGCTCTTCCCTGCAGGCAAACCACAGCCAGGTGCCTCCAGTGTCACCCTGTGACCCTCTCTGTGTGAGCTGTAGGCTCAAAACCTACGGATTCCTTTGGCGAGAGATGAAGGATTGCTCGCTAAATTGATTTGGAGTGGAGAGAAGTCTATAACCAGAAGTTATGTTTAGATTTACACAGATTTAAGATTCAAATCTAAATCTCCTTGCGATGTATGCATGCACATCAAACATCTGGAAAAGAAAAGTATAAAGGGAACGGATGAAAGCTAGAGAAAAAGGAAAGGTTTAGCAATCAGACACACGCCTGTGGACTTTTTACGATCCCTGGCCAAAGGAAGTGAGAGGAAAGCAGACAAACAAAATGAGGCTCTACGATGGTGGGATTAGCAACGATTTCTCTCAAGTTACTGTGACTGCGGGCTGACCTTTAACTTATATCACAAAATCTCCTTGTGTGTGAGCCATACACTTTCTTTATCAGGATTTAAGAGAGGAGTATGATTTTCGAGGAGTTTTGGTTTCCAAAATATTCATATAAATTGGAACGGAAATTCCTATGTACACTACCACTAATAAGTTTGGGCAGTTTTTATTTTTTATTTTTTAAGAAATTAATACCTTTATCTAGCAAGGATGCATTAAATTAATCAAATTCATCAAAGTAAAGACATTTTTGAAAGTAGCCATGAAATTATTGGAAAAATTTAGTCAACCAATCATTATTGCAAAATAAACCATATCAAGATGATACAAGACCACAGTGATTGTGCTTATTTATATCCAGTGATACGTCCACCTGTACGTTATCCAGTAAAAAAGATACACATTTATATTATTTAATTTTTCTCCATGAGTTCCATTCAGCTTTGTTAAATTTTTAACTAAAAATCTATTTTGTTTTAGACTAAATGACCATTTTCCAAAATTTAATTCATGCGGGCTTTCTGATGCATAATAAATATGACTGCCCGGATCATCTATATGCCCCCAGAATGACAGTGTTTTACTCACCCGGTCCCCTTCCTGGCCCGAACGGCTCCTCATATCCTGAAACACAGGAAAACATTTTTGTATATCATCACCAAAAAAATAGAGAAAAACTGTACAAAAGCTGCAATTTTTAGTGAGCAATAATTCAGGTGTTTTTGATGCATTTCTTTCATCAGTATTAGAGGTTAGATCATATGATCTCATGCAAGCCTGCTCCATCTTCAGAGCAGCATAATCGAGAGACGGCTCACTTAGAGTATATCTTCCCAAAAACGTGCATCCAATATTGGCTGCTCGAAGCGTCACTCTAGAGCTTATTACTGAGAATCTCATTATAGTAACAGAGCACAGTGAAACAAACACATATGGGAGTCTTTATTAGGACAGGCTTTGAGTTACATCATCTGTGATCGGAGGTCTGCGGTGGACGCTTGTGTACAGTCATATCCAAGCCTGTCTATTTTCAAACACGACGACTCAAATCAAACCTGTCTAGGAAGCATTTAGGACGTTTATCTAGTTTATGTGAGAAATAAAGCAACCAGGGAAAGTCTTTCCACTCTGCAGCTGGGCATATTAAAATGTGCTTGTGTGCAAATTAGTCAAGAAAGCCCTTAAATCAATCAACAGGCTTCTACATGTTTCAAATAGTCCATGTCAGGTCAAAGACTACACTTCAAGCTGTGCACTGACCCTTTGTACCATCTGTGTGTGGGAGATCCCACAAATGAGATTTCTCCGAGTAAAATGCAGAGGTTTAGCAGACTGTCTATACCTGCGAACACCATTGACATTTACCAATTTCATATGAGCAGCACATGAGCTGTTGAGCTCATAAACTACAAATTAAAGCTGAAACTCCAACATGCATTATTATACATATGTGTACAATAAGTATATACACTTCCGTTCTAACCAAATATGAACCAAAATCAAAGAAATACTATGAAGTGATTGAACAAGCATTTTGACATACTTTTCCCCTGCTGGGGCGGGAAAGGATGCACTTTGCCCCTCTCTGGTGAGTAGCTGCGGCTGCTTATGCTGGACCCCGACCGACTGTGAGGGGAAGGGGGGACGTCCCGCCGAGTTGGAGAGCGTTCACGTACTGGAGGGAAGGGCGCCTTTCTTCTCAAGTTGTCTCGCTCTTCACTGTGAAAGAGATGAGCAGAGATACACAAAGTTTTCTTGAGTATCTGTTCCCTAGTAGAATAACACGGGGTATATTACTTTTAACGTGTCTGAATACAAACCCCTTGTCCAGGTTCATTATGGCCTGTATGAGGGTGTCGTCTCCTGCATCAGGGGCTACTGTAGGCAGAGACCTGGCTGGAGGATAAGCACCCTGGACTCGAGCATTCGGGGGAGGACCTGCCCGATTGCTCGGTCTGAGACAGGAAAAGGAAAATAAGACAAATATTTGCATTCACATTATGGATAAGAAATATTCAGCATTCTTTTTTTCCCTCTCATTAAACATTTTTTAAACATACTAAATCAATACAAAAAATTAAAGATAGCAAAAAAAAGTAAAAATTTAATTCAGCTTTGCAATCCCAGGAATAAATTACAATTTGAGTTATTTTAAACTGTAATAATATTTCACAATATTACTTACTAAATATTTTTTCAAATATATACTAGACCAAAACAGATAAAATGAAGGCAAAATAAGCAAAATTACCAAAAAGCAAAATTATGGTAAAAATGGGTAAAAATCTAAGTATGTGTGGTTTAAATAGTTGTCCACTGTCCTCTTACAGGTTAAGAAGGGGGTTAACAGGGGGACAATCCGTTAATCTTAGACACTTGTTTATGAACCATGCCCTGTAGGGTCAGACGCTGAGTGTATTGAGATGAAGGGTCAAGGGAGAGGAGACGAGGTATTTCCACCAGCCTCAGGACTGTCATTTCAAATGATCATCTTTTCATATGCATCATATATATATTTTCTTAACACATATGACTGACTTTCTTCTGTGGAAGACAAAAGATTATATTTTGAAGGATGTTTTAATTGTTTTCGTCCATATTATTATGAAAGCCAGTGGGGTTCAAAACGACACTGGACCCTCCTTAAAAAAAATAAAATAAACAAAAATTAAAAAATGTTCTGCATTTTCATTTTTGGGTGAACTACTGGGTGTTGGAAGACTTTTACGGGTCAATAAATATTCAGAAAAGCAGGGTCAGTTTTGATTTAGTAATGCCCTTAAAGCCTTTTAATTGTCCTTAAAGACTTTTTAAAGATGTAAAACCTGTTGGTTATGCAGGACACCCCCAGACCTGATGACACAGAGGAGATTCTCTTAAACTAGTTTCCAAACTGAGCTCTGCTTCATTTAAGACTTTACCTATTTGTGTAAGAACCAAGCCAGAGGCTTCACATCCTGCTTGTAAAAAGCAACTCAATATAAACTGCACAAAGAGGAGGGCAAAATGAGGCTTGTAAAAAGTTGCAGCGCTGCACCACAGCTCTACAGAGTCCGCTCGCAACCAAGACATTCATTAACACACATCTGTTCTAGCGGCAGTAAAACACCCTTCAGTTTACTCTGCTCCCCCTCGACTCGGTTTCCCTACCAGGGCCCTCCAGTTGCGCAGGCCGATTACGTGCCACTTATATGGCCTGCCGCACAGGCGAGAGGGAGGACGAAATAGAATCACAGGCACCTGGTCCGAGTGACCCTGGCCTGAACCCCAGCCAGGTTCCCCTCTCACAAACACGACAATGAGTCCGCATACAGCGACCTCGCAAAACTTTAATGACCCTCACATCTGTTTGAAGTGCAGGTGACCCTGTCTGCCCTGGACTAACAGAGCAAATTACCACATGTCTGTCTTTACTGCCAATATGAAGTCAGGATATTTTCCCAAGCCAAAAAAAGGTTAACCTCTCTCTCCCAATCACAAGCCACCCCGACAGATTAAAGCACTGAAAAGGTCAAAACAGGTACCTGAAAGCATGCCTGACATGCACGATTATTCAAATTAGCAGGAAAATGCTTTATAAGACCATATAAAAGTCATTCTTCAAAACTGAATCTTGGGAATGTCTGATTTTAATAAGAAGAGAGGCTTAGACCAGCATGATTCACTGTCTAATAACAAAAGCGCCACCATGTGGTAAGACTGGGCCAAAAACTACTTTTTTTTTTTTTTATAAAAAAAAAAAAACTAAACCTTTCTTTGCAATTGTGAAATTTAAAAGCAATTTCTGAGTGAAAATTAAAATTTTTTCTGTTTTTTTTAATCCTATTCAAATGTATTCTGTTTCAACTTTACAAATAATACCGCTTGCTTGTACAGACTCTTTGTGTGACAATTTTACCCATTCCATTAAGAAAACAATGATGTCACCATTTAAAGGTTTTGTAATGCTTCTTAGTCGGGGTGTACCAACACAAAGTTAATTTGGCTGCACTCCATCCTGCTGTTAACTGTTGCAATTAATTACCGGAGAGGCAGATTATAAGATACAGAAAACCACTGGGAAGCACACTGATCATCCAGTTGGCAGAGTGACTGTCTGTGGGTATTTCCATGGGAGCTGAAGCACAAAAACCAAACAGAGAATGTAGGACAACTCAGAGTTTGATTTATGCTCTTTCTTAAGAAACTTTACTTTGTATCTTGGCTTCCTTTCTTCACTTACACAAGGCATTATAGCTGCAGGGAACGCAGCTTGTTTTCAGAAAGAACAGTTCTGCCATCTGCTGGGGAAATGACACGTGCTTCAATGGAAATATCCACCCTTGACCCCATTTACACATTGTATTAAGATCCTGAAATGGTCAGCACTAAATAAGAGTGTAAAGGGGATCCAAAATGTTTTGTAAGGCCACTCAAACCATGTTTGGAGGTTATTTGAAATGCATGCAACCACTTTGCATTTGTAACTTTTGCTAAATCTAATCTGAATACATGAATACAAGAGTGAGTATTTCCATTATTTCCAAAGAGTAGAAAGAGAAAAGATGGCTCAATTTATTTAGAATATGCCCATCCAAAATGTATGAATACATCTTTTCCTTTGTGGCATTTTGAGGTTACCTGATGTCAATTTGACGTCCACCACGGGGCTCCTCTCTCTGCCCTCTGTAGTATGGGAAGTCTTTCTGCTAAAATGCAAAACAAAATGATATGATGATGAAGTGAGATATCTAATTGCAATTGTTGAGTGCTTTACATATCTGATTTTTTTTCTTCTTTTTATTTAAACCTAACTGAAAACATGCCAAGGAATGTACATATATAGTTGTATACCTTTAACACAAGTAACAAACAAAAAGTCAGGCAGACACAGTTTTACACACCAAGTATACTTTAAAAAAAGGAAATAAAAATAGAAGAAAAAAAAATTACCATATTTGATCTCTGATACGTACCCTTCGACCGGGTGGCCCACCCCTGTGGTCATTTGAAAATGAGTGATGGCTGTCTCCATGGTAACCTCTCTGATCCTCTCCATGGTAGTTGCGAGGGGCACCGTTTGGGTAAAACCGAGGGCCATCACATTCAAAACCACGGCTATAGTCCTCGTCTGGCCGCCCAAAGGGAGGTCTCCTGTTCCCGTGAGCTCCTCTTGGATATGGACCCTGTAAGATCAAAAAAGCTCAAGCACAGCTGTTTGTCTCACAGCATAATCCAAATGTCTGATTGTGGTCAAAAACAATTACAAAAAATAAAGTAATTACCACTCTTTCTGGAGGAAACCGTTCCTCATAAAAATCTCTAATATTTCGATCTCTCCTAAAAGCCACTGATATACAAAAAGACACAAATGACATATTAATAGGATTTAAACCTCAGTAACAATATGGCACTTACACATAAGATTACATCAACATAAAATAAATTAAAACAAAATATGACAACCATCCAAACAATAAATAACTATAAATATTGCATAACACTGACAAAAAAAAAACATTTAATACAAATGCCAGTGATATCTTATTACATTTTAATGTTCATATTTGATCATATTTCAGATTTTATTAAATTTAATCAGACTTAAAATCTAACATATTTCTCTAAATAACTTACTTTTAGTTTCTGAATGAAAAAATGGATGTCTTCAGTTGTATGACGGTTATCTATGAACAAATGAGAGGTAAATGAAACAGAAATAGGGATGTACCAGTACCTGTCCTGTAGCTGGCAGATTATTATTTATTTACATTTAATCATTTAGCAGATACTTTTATCGAAAGTGACTTACAAATGAGCAGAACAATAGAAACAACCACACCAACAAGAGTGCAACAGTATACAGTGCAAGTGATGTGACAAGTCTCAGTTAGTCTAGCACAGTACACATTGCATTTCTTTTTTTTTATATAAATTAGAAAAAATGAATAGAATAGGTAAGTGCTAGTATTAATTGGTCAGGTGCTCACAAAAAGATGTGTCTTTTAGACATTTTTTGAAAATGGCTAAAGACTCAGCTGCACGAATTGTGAAAGGCAAGTAGTTCCAGCAGCTGGGAACAGTCCAGGAAAAGGTCCATGAGGGTGATTGTGTGCGCGCCTCTTTGGGATGGCACCACGAGGCGTCATTCTCTTGCAGAACGCAAGCTTCTCAACTAGCGAGTTTATGCCATATCCATTAATTATTGCTGATAAATGTAGTTTTCCCCGTTAAAAAAATAGCGTTCGCAATAACTGAAGTAAAAGGCAGGCTTTGTAACATGTTATTGCATAGTAGAAAACACTACTGTTAAATACTTATGATAAAAAAATAACGAACTATCAAAAAATATGTGTGTCTAGAGGGCGTTGTTAGGCACAACCCCTTTTTTCCCCAAGACTTTATTTACTTAAGTTCCTTATTGCTTTTACAAAACAGTTGCTCTTATTGAAACATCGTAAGCAAATCAATCTAGATAGAATAAACAGTTCCTCGCGCAACAGAACGTTGCTGTGCACCAAAGATAAGTGATGCGCACGCAGTGGCCAGCTAAACAGGTACAGTTTTCGCACTCGTGACGACTAGAATGCTGCATTAACCAATCAGAACTAAAATTAGGCGCTTTATAATTTATAATAATATATGTACAATGTATTTTCTATCACAGAACGCACGCGCACATCTGAAGCGATAACATTTCTGCTGCGTTGACTTGTTTCTTTGTCCTAAATTCACAGTCAACGAGGAATCAACTCCAGTTTATATTGATTTATGTTTTTACCCGTATGTGTGCATCTTCAGTCAACAAACTCTTATTTACGATAAACTCATTTAAATCCGACGCTGTAATACCGTCTTTCACCAGTGCATGCATACTGAGAACACATGCGTAACCCCAAAATAAGCGTTACATACCGTTCACATTCTTTGCTTGACATTCCTCCTGTCAATTTAACTTTTTAATTGTTTTGTTTGTCTTTTGTGGCCAATCAACTTTTGCTAAATAATAATATTTTTGAGACGGAACGTGTGGTGAAACGCTCAGCCCGTTGCTAAACATCCACAGCCACAATCAAAAACACGTTTCCGGGTTCAGATCAAAAATTGTTTTCAAAATAAAGCCATACAATCTTAATAAAATAACTGTTCAATTAAATTTGAGGCTAGTATTCACTGTATGTTCATTTTACGAGCTTTTCATGAGTCCCTTTGATTTACAGAAGTAGCTATTCATTCTGAGAATGTGTTTTCTGATAGAGGGCGTTGTGTTGTGACAGCGGCGCATATATATTCCGGGTCGCGCTGCGCTGATTATTTGAATCAGATTTATACGCTGGTTAAATGTACATTTTAGTACGTTAACAGACAAAGCACGTCGTCATAATGATAACATTTTTTAAATAAATAAATTCTGGCGATTATGTACTCTGAAATTATATATAGATAATATATATATATATATAATATATATATATATATATAATCTTATCTATAACATAAAGTTGACTATATGTTTTCCCGTAGCTCTTTTAGTATCATATTTTCTAAGAGTCTTTGCTGTTTGATAAATGCCACATCTCCTTTTCAGATATCAGAGATAAATATGAGTGGTGGTTTAGCGCCGAGCAAAAGCACTTAACCATTTTTAATTTGATATGGGGCTGTGGGGTAACCCACTTGAGTGAGAAGTTAAACTAATATATTTCATGATGAACTCAAGTTAGAATAAATAATCTATTATAGGCCATAGAAATGTCATTATTCCATGTTAGACGTAAGATGCGTCATGTCAAGGGGAAAGTTGAGCAATTTGCATTTAATAAAATTGAACAGAAAATTAGTTCTACAAAATGATAATTTTCCTTTTTGCATATATTAACAGTTTTTATCAATACTTTTATACAGTACCCATGATATGCTGTTATTCAGTCAAATTGTGTGTATGTGTGTGTGTGTATATATATATTAGAGAGAGAGAGAGAGAGAGCCTTTTTCTTTTTGACTCTCTCTCTCTCTAGGATATGTATGTGTGTGTTAGGCTAGCAATATATCGAAATTATCAATCTCGCATGTACATATCGCAATATGCTATCGCTAACAGCTTTCAATATTGTTGGCATGAACAAAAGACAGAGAGAAAATCACTCACTGCTCTTACCTAGATAACTTTTGTAGCTTAAATAAGAATTATTGCATATTGAATTCATAGAGTAAATATTAAGCAGTGTTGTATTTTTCCTTTATACTATTCAGTTGCTAAACTCATTTTAAAATGACATTTTTATGTAATGCTCGTGTAAAACACTACCGTTCACGTTCAGAGGTTGTTGTAGGGGTTCTTTCTTATTAGAATCAGAATGAGCTTTATTCACCAATTAAGTGTGCGCAAACACAAGAAATTTGTTGTGGTTTTACAGGAACTCTTGGTAACCTACATCATACAAATAACCATATATTATATTATATATATATATAGATCTATATATATATGAACACAGATAGTTTAGAAGTTCACAGAACGACTCAGCAACAGCTGGTAAAACTGTTTTTCATCTGAGCAGTGGCACTTAAGCATTAGCGTATCGCAATCGAATATGCATTATTTAATGAGTTATCAACATATCGCTTAAACCCTATGTGTATAGGGCTATGTATTTTATTTGACTTCTTACCTGAAGCATCTGCATCTCACACCTTGATGGACCCTCTCTACATATTGTCAATGACAAAACTAGTGTGGAATTCTTAGAATAAGGGAAGCAAAACATCTGACTGATACTTCCCTATATACATTCCTTTTAAAATACAGGATTTTTGAAGTAATTTACAAATATTGTTAACTTGTTGTGTATATTATATATATATATAATATATAATAATAATACATATATATCTATAATATATGTATTATATTTCTTGCAATTTCCCCACATTTAATGCTCCGAAATCTGGAGTGAAGTAAGTATCCTTTATTTTTGGGCTGCAATGGGTAGATTCTGTTATACCTCTATAATTCTATCAAAGTATAGCTTGATCATAGTCACAATATTATTTTCTGAAGGGTTACTGTTGTCAAAGACAAGCAGACACGAATAAGTAAGGGAGTTGCATTTGTGCCGTTTCTAGATAGAGAGTCTGCTCATAATTGTGCCCGATCGCTAAACAACAAACAGGTATGCTGGTTTAACATAACATTAAGTTAACAAAAAGTACACATGAAGCCAAAGTGTTTGATTGCTCTTTCAGTTGTTTGGGAGAGCGGTGAAGGCCAGTAATAGAAAAAGTGATTTCTGTTAAATAAAATATCCTTTTGAATTGGACTTTGAGCTTTGTAAGTTTGCAGATCTTTTTTATGCTCAAACAGCAACATTACAGACTAACTAAAGTTGAAAAAGTGAAAAAGCATAATAGGATCACTTTAATGCATTTTTAAAAAAATACATCAAACAAATTTATCAGGCTGCTATATTTAGGTTCAGTAATTTTACTCTAATGACGATGTATAGGTCCTTTTCTATGCAATTAAAGTGAAATAACTGAACATATATAAAGGAGCCTGATAAAAATGCTAATTTTAGAAGAAAATTTCAGACGGCATTTGGAGGCTTTTGCATCTGAACTCTTCATTTCTAACTTTGTCAAACTATGTTGCAGAAAGTCAGAAAAAAACTCTGCTTACCTTGATCTGAGATGTTTGTTGTTATTTATGCTCCTCATTCAGATAATTACACCTCCAAATATTGTATTTTTTTAATCTTCTAAATATAGTTTAGTTTTGTGTATTTCACAATTACATTCTTGTTATTGTTCGAGGAAGCATGGAAAATAAACAGTTTTAAGTGTAACTTCCTGTCACCTTTGTCCTCAGCTCTCATTTTTTCACCCACTGATATGTCAGTGTTTATGAGGCTCGTAAAAAGTGTTTTTTGTCCTTCTCATGAGCCAACTTCAAAAATTACAGTAATTTGATAAATAAAATAAAAAATAAAATATATATATCTAGTTATTGCTTCATAACATTAGCAATGCTGGGTGAAATTTATGCTTTCTACATACCAGATTTTGTCCTGTCCCAAGTCAAAGAGCTTGTTTTTCTTGACTCTATCTAATGATTAAAATCATACAACGGTTGATCTATTGAACTGACATTGCTTATTGTAGTAAAACCTACCAAGTGCATCAGTCAATCTCAACAACTCAGCTGTTATACAAGTTATTATTAGAAAAAAAATCTAGCAAATATTCTTCTTGACGTGAAAAATGGGAAATATAGGTTTCCATCAACAATATTTGGTCCCAAACTAGCTAGTCCCTGTTGTGTAACAGCTAAATGTAAACTGAAATTGCAACCCTGTTAACCATTCTGTTTTGTTTCTTTATTTTGTATTGTTAGTTTATTTTATAAATAGTCTATTTATTTATTTTTTGTTTGTTGTTAGAAAATAGCAAACAAAACAAATCACACAAATCAAGGCATTTAGACCCCAAGTTTGGTAACATTATGGAAAACCATGCCAACTCTTACGCGTTCAACGTGAGACTCACGCAATTGACACTGTTCTCACGCCACACGTCCATTGAAAAGCTGTAATAACAGGATATACAGTGTATATATATATATATATATATATCAACCCCAAATTAATAGAAAATTAAACAGCTAATTTAAAAAGTTTTCACTGACCATTTGCTGAAACAGAAAAACACTTAACATTTTAGAGTTTAGAGCAAAGTGCCAGGAACGAGTGTCTTTAATTTAAGAGGGGTGCAGTTGCCTCACTCGCATTCGCTCTGCGCCCAGTTGATTTGGGGTGAAGCGGGAGCACGACTCTTTCATATAAACCCCACGACCCTCCTTTAGAGAAAATAAATCGGCGCTGGATTGGTCGAGCAGGGTCACGTGATGGCCGCTGAGCTGGAGTTTCTACGACAGCTGGGAGCCGCGCGAGAGGCGGCTGTGCCTGCGACGCTTCGCACAAAGTTTCTGAAGCATGGGAGACAAGAGGAGTCCGACGAGGTAAAAACAAACAGAAAGAAACTCCCACAGCCGGTGGCTTCAAGAAACTCGAGACCGTCTCAGGGCTTGAAACAGACCATTAGGCAGCGCGCGTGAATGAGAAAGACGCAACGAGTGGCCACCATGGCGGACTGACTGTTTTATCAACCTAAAGTGTAATTTCATTAAAGAACGCGTCGCTTGCGCAGGCGTCCGGCTGACGTTGTGCATGGATAGGATCAGATATGTGTGTCGGAGATTTCTACAGTCCGAGATGTGATGTACTCTCTGTTTGTTTTGCTTTTTGAAGGCCGAAACGGCAAGCGAAGCCCTCTTCCGACGACGGCTACTGGGACTGCAGCGTGTGTACATTCAAGAACAGCGCCGAAGCGTTCAAATGCATGATGTGCGATATCAGGAAGGGCACATCAACGCGGTGAGTGCCACACGATGTCTGAATGCGAGCTGCTGCTTCAAATCTAAGGAACTGCCTGCCTACACCGCATATTTGGACTTAATTCGATACCCCAGAATGCTGTCTAGATAACGTTAGTCAGCTCATTGGGTTTTGAGACAGCCTTTTGCCTTGTGCGTATTAATAATTACACAGTCAATACAATGTTTATAACCTCAGGAACAAATGTGAGCAGTCAGTGTCACGTTACTAAACAGCTCTGTTTGTAAAACATCCATTATACCCTGATTAAAGCAGGTTATTTCAGAAGTAATTGGGGTTTAATTTCAGTTCATTATGTAATTATAGTACATTAGCTGGGTATGACACAACATATGAGCAAATCTCTATAATGCCGTACTTTTTTTCTATTAGCACTCTTTAAAAAAAGTCAATAAATTGGCTTGTAAATGTACATTTAGCCTAATTCTAATGCTTAAGTCATACATATTTTCATAATCACCACAATTTGCATGTCAAAAGGCAAATGTGGCATTAAAAATAGCATTTTGTAATGTCTTTCCTCTGTTTAGATGTAAAAGCATTTGGAGTGCACTGATAATACCGATAATATCTACTTGTGTTGTATACTGGAGGAAAAATACTTGTATTAACGCTTTAGCGCTTAAAGACTTTTGTGATGATAATGTTGTTTCTGAAGATGTGGTGACATTTACCATTGTTCAGTAAATTTTAACCGGTGTTCGAATTTTA
Source organism: Sinocyclocheilus anophthalmus (assembly GCA_018155175.1). Taxonomy (NCBI): domain Eukaryota; kingdom Metazoa; phylum Chordata; class Actinopteri; order Cypriniformes; family Cyprinidae; genus Sinocyclocheilus; species Sinocyclocheilus anophthalmus. The sequence continues at coordinate 399,926 of JADLZN010009794.1, forward strand.
ACAGTCGAAATTGAGTCACATCAATAGGAATCAGTGGAATCTGGAATTCCGTGTGAGGGGGGCGAAAGATTTCCCCACGCAATGAGTTTAAGTTGGTAGTAACTTTGGTGTGAGTTGTGCTTTTTTTCACTACACTTTTGACAACAGTTGTTTTTTTGCCTTGCAGAATTTCACAGAAATAAGGATGGAATGGAAAATAATACTCTTGAGTAATAATTTCAGAGGTTTTCGTGCTGTATATTGAAGGATAAATACTTATACTTGGTATAAGTATCATTGTTTAAAGTTTCTAAAGATATGGTCACATTTACTGTCATTTGGTGAATTGAAAATTAGCATGAGGGCAAAAGATTTCGTCATGCGAATTTGCCGTGCTCACTAACACTAACACTAACTAAGCTGCTTGGTTTGAGCTTCGATATAAGCTCTGCTTTTTTTTTTTTGCTACACTATGGATATTTCACCTGTGAAATTTCATCTGAAAATAGGGAAGAAATAGAAAATAATACTCTGTAGGGAAGAAACCTTCAATTAATCATATAGAATGAGGGGTCCTACGCAATGCATGTTTTTACTGAGCATCTATGGTTGGTATCAGCCAATACTCTGCTTGTATTGGTCTTACAGATAGCGTCTTTCCCATGGCAGCGATCCATGAGAGAGTGCTAATGACCTCATCAGAGAAGACATTTAATGGGCTCGTATTTTCTCACTTTCATCTCATCAGTCATAAAAAAATGTTTTGGAACAGTCAGCGACTGAGTCGGCAGTCAGTTATTTCCCTTATGTCATTAAGATGAGATCAGGAAGTCAGGAAGTAAAACATTCCTCATCTGCGTTTCGGAACATAAACGCACACTAAAAGTAGATGAAGATGATGATGATGACGACAGACCTCAGCTCTCAACAACAGCACCAGATAACGATCATCTTTCTTTAGGGAGATTGTTTAGAAAGGTTTAATTATCTTTCAAGTTTCAAATCCCATTACCACCGCTGAATCAAAGCATTATTACAGCAGTTATTTAAAGCTAACAAACGTTCATTTTCACTGCAAAAGTGTGTGTGAGAGGGCGAAGGATTTTTATGTGGGGGTGGGGTGCTGTCACTCGTCCAGGCCACCACAGCAGCTGGCGTCCAGACGGCCTGAACTCATTTGTATTCAACGGCTTAATCAAGAATGCCGTCATCAGAAGAGGCATCATCACATCAAGATACATACACACACGGACACTCTTGCCCATAAATAAATCCATGATTGCACATTGTCCTGTTATAATGCCTCGGAGATGGCCACAAATTATGGGTTTTAATGATGATGTCCTCTTGATTCGATTCTCGCAGGTCGTTCATTTATGAAGAAAGGAGCGCTTCTTGACATGCAGCATGTTCAATTTTCTCCAGTTCTGCTTTTATGCTACTTTTAGCGAGCAGTTGTATGTGTAAACGCAAAGGATATACGTTGGTGCTAATTGCTGCTTTCAGCTTCATCATCTTCCCGAGCAGCCGTCAGATGTGAATGACAGTGTGTTAGGTTAGGTTGCGGTTGTGTGCAGCAGATAGCAAATTAATGTTTTATAAGGCTATGATTTAGCTGAGCCTGACTGATATGTGGCGAATGATACAAGGGTTTATTTAGAGCATGTTTGTTGGACATCTCATCATATGTTTAATTTGGGTTAGTAGGACATGCTTTTAAGCAAAATGTTTTGAAAAATCGATTTTTCCATACAATGAACGTCAATAAGGGCCTGTGCTGTTTTGGACCCCATTGAATTACATTGTAAGGACAAAAACAGGCAAAACGGGCTTCAAATATCTTCTTTTGTGTTGCGCAGAAAGTCATAAAGGTTTTGAACAACGGGAAGGTAAAAAAAATTGTCAAGTTTTATTTGGGGGTAAATTATCCCTTTAAATCACACAATACAAGCTCCTAAGTGAATGTTTTTTTTAATGTTGCTTCGACTAATGGCTATATTTGCTCTTGTTCGAAGAGTGATTTGTTTACCTAGTTGTTACCTTGCGCTGACAGACTGACATTTAATTGATGAAGCTGCAGAGCTTCTCGTAGAGCATTTTTAGGCCATTCCCCAGCTGACCCCCCGAACCTGCCGGCAAACCTCTAATTTCAGTGTACCGACACATTTTGCCCCCCAGCAAAAGCATTCGCTCTGCAGGAGAGAGTATTATACCGTTCAATTACCACAAATGGAGAGAATGTCCCCTCTAGACCAAGCAGTTTTTTTCGTACTCAAGACCTCTCACGATGACAGATTGGAAAAAGGAAGGCTGTATTATGTTTGTTGTTTTTTTTTCACGTTGGAGCTCTATTTGACTTGACACTAATGTATGTTTGTGCTGTCACAACCAGTTTAAGGTTGTCGGTTATAAATTGTTGGCATAACCTGTGCGCTCTATAGGGGTATCGCTGAGAGAACTGGACCCATCATCCTTCATTACTGTCAGTGTCGGTGAGGTGATGACAAACAGAGGATTTCGATTGCAAATAGGGATGCTCTGAAATTTCGGCCACCGAAAATGGCATTTACGGGGGTTTTCGTGCTCTGATAATAATAGCTTTGTAGAACTATACATTATTTGGACAATAAAAACAAATCAGTTAAATCTGATTTAGCTTCATAGAACTGAATAAAAATAATATATTGATATTTAATATTAATATATTTTCTGTCCAATTTTATTGTTACTTTCAATAAACGTGTGGTTATTTTATTTGCTTGTGTTTTTTTAAATTCAGTATCATTAAAAATATTTAGTTAAATTAAAAAGTATTTCAAAATTACATTACATTATTTCATAAAATAATAATTATTTAAAGCATTTTTTGTTTCAGTTTTCGGCCAAGTGCATCCAGAAAATTTCGGTTTTGGCCTAGAAATTTCATTTTGGTGCATCCCTAATTGCTAATTATTCTGATATGATCTTTTCTTGTTGCTGAACGATGCAATAAAACATGGTGGAGATGTGCAAAACCAACTTGTCAGTGGGTCTGAAGGAAGCCTTGAATAATTAGGCTGGTTCAGGGTTCACCTGACTCCATGCATTTTATAATTATAATTATACAATAGCGGAAAAAATTGCATTATTATATATAAATTATACAAAGGCTTTTACATGCTTATATTAGTGTTAGTTGTTAGATGACTAGACACTTGCTTCAGTGTGGCATTTGAAAGAGTTGAGCAGCATGTGAAATCCTCTCTAATTGCGTGTGTGCAGAAACCCAGAGTGCCGCTCTGTGAGTTCTCGTCTCTTTTCCCAAAAAGGCGAAACTAATGCAGTCTGAGGAAGCGTTCCCAGCATGCCTCTGCCAAATAAACAAAAAGCCACATAAAACCTTCACATTATTCAGTAATTACAAGAGCCTGTTGTCATTTATTAGAGAAATGTTGCGTATAGTTTGCAAAACCTCGCGAAGGCGCATGCCCGTACTGTCTCAAACAAGTTGATCTCATTTTGATTCAGACAGTTATGGGCCTTTGATGAAAGGAGAGAAAGCTGGATACTAAAGCGAGGGAGAAGCAGTGTGGAACTGCAGTGTGGGATTTTGAAAAGCAGTTAAAAGGAAATGCAGACATTTGGAAAGAACCGAAAACAGAGTGTGGAGAGGTGGGACGGTGGGAGGCAGAGTGCCATCTGTCAAACAGGGGGCTTGGCAGTGGAGCGAAAGGAGGAGCAGTATGGAGACTGCATGTTCACACAGTGTAGCGCATTAATCATGGTGTCCCCTCCCATCACTCAAGCCCACGAGTACACAAGCCTCCCCGGTACAATCGTTACGCCATTATACAAACATGCAGATATGAACACATCTGAGAGACTCTTGGATCAGAGGAGAGAACACCGCCCTCGTGTCCTTCTGATTTAACACAGTAATGTGGGAAAAATTTGTTTTGTGTGTGCACTTCTGTAAAAAGATGCCTGATGTGATTTTATGAAGAAATTCAATATATCGGCTTTATTTAACAAGGAAACTGACTAAAAATTTAGGTAAGAGAGGCTAAGTTATATTGTGAGAGCCTTCAGTGACTTTTTGCTAAGAATACGCAATATATATATTGGTACCACATTCGTAATCGGTTGATATAATAGATTTTTTTTATTTAAATATTGGATATATATTGCCAATATTGGATATTAAATAATACATGCTAATTTCTTCTATTTTTACATTAAACACTAATTTAATATCACTGTAATCTTTTGCAAATCTCAAAATGAATATCCATTTTTCATAATTCACATTATTAGGTGCCTAATTCACTTGTAGCATTTAAATTGTTTTTGTTTTTGTTTTACAGAATAGTAATTTTTTTTTATTAATTTGCCAATTGTAAGTTAGCAGCCAGCCAGCCACGTATAATATAATTAATTATTAGATTAGCGGTGCATCCCTTATTGATTGATTTTTATAAAATGGTTGATACATCCTAAAAATATAATTAGGACATTACAAATTAAAGAAAATATAATCTCTCGATTGGTGCCATTGAGCAGTCAAAATATTTTTTTTGTTTTTGACTGATATGCGACATAGCTGTTATAGTTTCATGTCGCTCATTTCACTTCATTGTCTCTTCTTTACTCACAAATAATTTGAACATTTCATTTTGTTCATTGACATTTTTTTATTTGATCGTATTTATGTAATAAGCAGGATAATATACAGTCAGCGAGTCGTTGCAAAATTCTAATATTAACTGGCTTGCATTGTCTTTTTGTATTATTGTAAGGGATAAATGTAAACTAATAGCACGGATTAAAGCATAGTTGCAACACGTATGCGTGAGACGGAGAGTGACTAATGACTAATTTCACAAAATCTCTCTCACCCTCATGACAAATGTTCAAAAATAAGCAGGATCAGCTAGGTTAATGCCAATTTACTCTGTCTGGCACAGAGGAAATACATCACAAAGTGATCGATTGATTTACTCTGAATGGTGCGTCTAACAGCGCTGAGTGTGAAGGGTGTTAAGAGTCCACAGCAAGCAGCCAGGTCTTGACATGCAGCAGAGAGTGAGGCAGGCAGACAACTAACAACAACTAATAATGGCCGTTTTCACTTGCCGTGGGCTTGGGATCAATGCTAATGACCGGTTCTTGGCTGCCATGCTTTAAGGCTCTAGATGTTCTAACTTCACAATGTGTAACTTCATTAGATATTCCCAAAGCAACCGGGGGTTATGGATGAAAGCGTAAACATTGCACAGATACTGAGAAGCTGTTTTTAAAATCACTGTATGTGTGTGTGTGCGCGTGTTGGCAAAGCAGACGGCAGCGATGCTGGCCTTCATACTGCTCTGTTGTGGACTGGTTTTGGTATAACAGCTGTTCTTGACATTACAGCAACGGTCACAGTGCATCCCTGTCGTACTAAACGCAATGCTACTGATGGGACTTTACCCTGAGCTCTGATCTGAGATCAGTATGGTTAGCTCATAGGCCTAGATATAATCTGTAATTGCCGCAGCTGTCAGGTTGTTAATTAGGGGTGCAACAACTGATTTGAAATGACAACAGCAAAACAGTATCCTACTAACAAACAATAGTAGGACAAGTTAAGTAGGACAAGAAAGGCTGTTCTAGCTATTTCTGACCGTTTACATCAATAGGTTCAATCTGAATCTGGTGTTTTAAATGGTATTTATTATAATAATATAATAATGCATTTAGTTTAAGTAATGTATTTATTTATTTGTTTCATTTTTTATTGTTTGCTAGGTTTTTTTAGTTTATCTAAAATGGCCACATTTTATTTTAGTTTTGGAATTACTAATTTATTTTAGGGGTTTTCCCTCTTATGTTTTATTTATTAGTTAACTAAAATGTTTTTTGTTTGTGTATTTGTTTTCATTTATTTTTTTTAATCTGATGCCAGTATTTTTCTATAATTTTTATATTGAAATTTTATATTTAGACAGGGATAACTAGTATATTAGGGGATATTAGCTTCTATTAGGAAGTTAAATTGCCAGTTTTTGTCTTCCTGCTGTAGAAAGGAAAACAGATGAGTGAAATTGCGGCTGTTTCTCAACTGTTGAGAAAACACATTCTTCTCAGATTACGCTATGCTGGCAAGATTTCTCAACTAGCTTCAACACTTGCCTGTTTAAACTTGCTCTTTCCCACATAGTCCTTTTCATCAGGCTCTGGTGAGCTTGAATCATGTCATCCTGATTTAAAATCTTGCTTTCTCGCCTCTCAGTCTTCCCTTCCCCCCCCCCACAGGAAACCTCGTCCTGTCACACAGCAGTTTGCTTCACCCACACAGCCCAAGAAAGAGAAAAAGGAGAAGACTGAGAAGGACAAGAACGAGAGAGAACCGACACTGAAAAAGAACAGCCACAAGAAAATGAGGTGAAATGAAAATGAGAAATGAGATGAAAATATGGTCCCTGTGTTCATAAATTTACTGCATAGTTCCTACTCCCCAAACAAATGAAGTGGCCGTCTTTTGCATTTTATATAGCAGGTAGCTCACTCTGGAAAATGTCATGTAGTGAGTTTTTTTTTGTTTTTTTTTTTTTTTTTTTTTTTTTTTTTTTTTTGTTTTTTTTTTTTTTTGTTTTTTTTTTTTGCTCTCCATTGAAAACTATTTGAATATAAAATATATTTCACCTACTGCAGTGCACTGAGAATTATACAACACTTTTTGTCCCCTTTTAGTGACAAAGCTCATACAAATATTTGTAACAAATTGTACGCTTACACTACACACCACTATACGCTTACTATGTATCCTAATGAGATCTCCATCAATGAGAAACGGGCATTGATGCTTCCATGAAGCAATGTGAATTTAATAGATTTACACTTACGAACGGTTATATATTTACACTATTGTTACAGAGTTTAGACTCGTATCATTTGATCGCGATTAATCCCACCTGACATTAGAGTTTTTTTAATATACTTTTATATTGCAATAATTTTCACATTCAATCTTGAAATTAATGTAGAAACAACATAAAGAAAGTATTTTTTTATATTTGTTTAATGGCATCTTTTCAAGGCAAGTATCACTGATACCAATACTACTGATGTCTCTGAATTGTTTTTCACTGATGATTAGTATTTAACCAATGACTATAGTCATTCAACATTACAGTATAATTGAGAGATATCAATTTTAACATTTTATTAGACTTTTAAAAAATAACTTCTGATTCAAGTAAACTTAAATCAATCTTCACATAAACCCATTATAATAAATGTCATATTTACCTGTGCCCTACAGCAAGTAGAAAATTAAAAATGCAGAAATGTAATAACGTTATAAAACACTAAATTTTTATTTAAATATAGATTAATCTTTAAAGCTACTAAAGTTATTGATTTCCTCTCTTTTCTTTTGTTCTTTGATTAACAGACATCACAGCTGCTGGGTTATTACGTTATTTTGGCTGCTTTAAGAGCTGCCGCTGCTGAACATGATGTGGATCTGACATGCATTGTATTTTCTCACAACTTTTTACCTTTTTTGTGTTCTTAAAGCTCTTAAAGTGTCTACTAATGAGCTAATGAGTTGAATCGGGTGTGTTGTGCTGGGGTGCTTCAGGTCAGATTTGAAAACCACTGCATTTCAGAGACATGTTCTTAAATGTGACTCATATATAACAAATACTTGCATGCATGCACTGTTTTAAGGCAGCTTTAATGACTTAAGGTAACTTCATGACTTAACTGAATGAAATAACTACGACATTGCATGCTCATAGTTTATTTCACGCTTTAATATGAAATGATACAGGCTACAGCGTGCACCAGCACATTTGTGCGGGCAATGGACTATATGCACGGATCGTTCTTTAGAACTTCCGCATAAAGATAAGCCAGCTTAGACAAACAAAACTTTTCTTCAAATTGTGACTGGATTGTGTAGAAAAACCGTGCAAAGGGTGCTCAGCTGAGTTTGACAGTCAACCGGAAATGACTGAGTTAGCTTATCTAAAACCAGGAAGTAACCGTGAAGTTGAAGTGTGTCTGAAAAGTCTCCCGTTTGATGTGGTCATAAAGACATTCTGCGTCTAAATAAACGCAATTCTCCTCAAGAAAAAAAAAGAATAGAAGCAGCAGTAGTTGAGAGTGGTGTGGCCAACCCTATCTCCATTAATAATAAGAAATGTTTCTTGAGCACCAAATAAGCATATTATAATGATTTCTTAAGGAATTTGAAATGGTTCAAATTTATGGTTACATATGTCAGAAGTCTTCAAATCAAAGTTTCTGATGTTCTGATTCATTTTTTAGATCATTGGTTTGGTTCATTGCCTCTAGGGCTGCACGATAAATCGCATGCGATATTTAATGCGCATCTTGTGATTGAGAAAATACTTGGAAAACCAAGGCCGCCGGGTTCACTTTTATGCTCTATTATACTAGCAATTCAAGTCAATTTTATTTATATAACAAACCAATTTACTCTATTTAATACAGATTTAAAGTTTCAAAGCAGGTTCACAGTAATAAACAGTTAAATTAGTGTTAATGTTGCTAAATGCATCAATTATAAAACTATTTAAATTTCAGCTGTAAAGCAGATCTACAGAAGACAATAGTATCTCAATTAGGGTTGTGACGGTGAGAATTTTTCCACCGGTTAATCGACGTGTGACAATACCGGTATCACCGCGGGCGGGTGTTCCCTCTTTTCCTCGCTTTCCTTTGTTTTTAAATAGCTTGTAAAAGCGGCGTGCGCATTTTACTTTCACTTTGAAATAGCGGCAATTTGGCGTAAAGCAATTGTTTGTTTTTAGTTCGTTTGAATTTTACTTCTTTTCCTCGCTTTCCTTCGCTTTTAAATAGCTTAAAAGCACCGTGCGCATTTTACTTTCACTTTCAAATTAGCAGCAGGTCAGCGTCAATTACATGAAAGCAACAACAAAATACAACGTCAAACTCACTTTAGCCTATATATAAAACATTTTATTAAACAATTTTCACAAAACATACAATAACCATAGCTATAGCCTATATTAAAACAGACACAATAACTGCCCTAAAGTTTAAATAGGTTACAAACTGGATAGCTAAATTAAACCTGTTAATATATAACCAAATAATAGAAACGTAATGTTTATTAGCAAACGTAGTAGAACAGCTTTGAGCAGCGGCATACACCTTGATGTCAAATAAAATAAATAAATGAAACAAAGTTTAAATAAAGTAAAAATCAGCAACCAGTGGAACCAAATAAATAAGAGACAAATATAAAAAAATTCCAAAATCACCTTAGATAAACGGCAAAAATCAACAGGCTTTTCAAAATCCAAATATTGCCAAACAGGCTCTATTGCATCTGGGTTCGAAACTAACTCATCCGCGTATTCTTGTACTGTCTCACCCAACTCTTCTTGTCAGTCAGCTCGACTCACTCTCCTCACTGGAGAAATGAAATCTGGTCTGTGATGCAACTGTCGTTCAACTGCATTGAGCAGCCGTGTTCAGTTTTTAATTGTTGTGTCTGTTCTTTTACTGAACGAAATGATTTGGTGGGCAAGTGACGTAACCGGTGTTGCAGCTTAACACCGGTATCACCGTCAGCACCGCCTATCGCGGCAAGTCTAATCTCAATGCAGCTAAGTTTAGTTCAATGAAGGTGTCTATGTTGTCAAGTTCATCAATTATGAAATGCTATAAGAGTAGCTCTACAGAAGACAATAGTGTCATTATTCAGCGCAAGTGATGTCAAGGCTAGCATGTCTGATCTGTTCTTTGCTCCCTATCCCGCAGGCCCAGGTTAAAAAATGTGGACCGCAGCAGTGCACAACATCTGGAAGTGACAGTGGGAGATCTGACGGTTATCATAACAGACTTTAAGGAGAAAAGTAAGCCCTCCTCCAGTTCGTCCTCCAGTGCAGCATCTGGAGACCACCACAGCCAGAGCGGATCCAACTCAGACAACACAGAGAAGGGGATCTCCAGATCCTCATCCCCGCGAGGGGAGGGTTCCTCACTCAATGGGGAATCTCACTAGGAACCCGTGGATTACAAACGTTACTTCCAGTCTCCTGCACCTAATATATCCATTTTAAACGAACAGACACAGGAGCGCGCTTATGTATGCCAAGACTTACCGAGACACAGACTTAACCCAGCAATATAAGCCATCTCTCACTACTACCACAGTTGTAGAATCTGAAACATAGGTTTTCACCACGATACACTCATCCTGGTTTGTTTCAGTGCCCAGTAGGTCAGCTTGAGATAAACTGTAGACTTTGTAAGCAATTTTGATGATTGAATTTTGACATTTTGGCAATTTAAGTTCTATAGCATGTGGTAGTATGAATCAGATAAGTGTTGTTGTCTGTTTGGATTTGGACATTGACACCCATTCTCGTTCTCTTCACTATTGTTACAATTTCATAGACCATTATTTTTTTAAATCACAATCGTTAATTTCTGCAACAGCACCCATTACATCTCGGTAATTAGCCCTGGGGCTTAAAAACTTTCAACTGGAACATTGTTGTGAAAGTATTTGCTTCTACATTAATGACATGTCAGTTGCAAATTGTTACTTTAAAATACTTAAATGCATTACAGGATGAGCGTTAAGCCATCTATGAATAACTGACCCAAACAGGACTTCCTTTCTCAATTGTTTGTTGCACCTGCTGGTACTTTTTGTATGGTTATGACAAAAGCCTTTAAACGCAGAAATTCATTGTTTAATTTGTTCTTGTTGTTTTATTTGAAACTTGTCATAGATTGCATCACTTGTGTGGCTAGTTGTTCTACCAGCGCTGTTTTGTGTTAGATTGTCTTGATATAATTTTGTTAATTCCACAAGAAACAACATTTATGACTAAAAATGACAAATGTATTTGTAAGAATTCATCCCATCCTTTATGATGAACGGTGGTATATAAATATATTGCAGTATAGGAAATATCTCTTAATAAAATGTAAGATTTAGACTCCTGTTGTCAACTAAAACTTATTTTCAGGGCAAACGAAGACCTTAAGGAAGTGATTATCGAATTTGTGTGGTGAAATGTCTGTTAAGTTCTCTGTGAAATGCACATGACATGCAAGAGGATGATATTCGCTGTGGGTCTTCAAAGTGTTGTGGTTTTTACCTCTCCATGAGGGGTGATGCAATATTTGGCATACGGGTTGAGTCAGAGACAAGGAAGAGTATTGTTCCTTACTTGACAACTACCAGCAGTGTCTTAACACAACATGACAATCCAATTCTCAATAGACATTGCCTAATACAGCAGAAAACATTTCATTCCTTTTGTCTCTGATTAAAATGATTTTATAAAGCCTGTTTTGCTGGTAGAAAAGCTCAAGTCCAGTTCCTCTATGCTCCCCACAGGCACTCTTAAATTATAAATAGTCATAATTTTAGTCTACAGGTGCATCTCAATAAATTAGAATGTCGTGGAAAAGTTAATTTATTTCAGTAATTCAACTCAAATTGTGAAACTCGTGTATTAAATAAATTCAATGCACACAGACTGAAGTAGTTCAAGTCTTTGGTTCTTTTAATTGTGATGATTTTGGCTCACATTTAACAAAAACCCACCAATTCACTATCTTAACAAATTAGAATATGGTGACATGCCAATCAGCTAATCAAACTCAAAACACCTGCAAAGGTTTCATGAGCCTTCAAAATTGTATCTCAGTTTGGTTCACTAGGCTACACACACCTCCATGGTGCAGACTGCTGATCTGACACAGACAATCATTGAACACTCCTTCACAAGGATTTAAGCCACAAGAAAAACATTCAGTGCCAAAGAAGCTGGCTGTTCACAGAGTGCTGTATCCAAGCTGTTAACAGAAAGTTGAGTGGAAAGAAAGTGTGGAAGAAAAAGATGCACAACAACCGAGAGAACCGCAGCCTTATGAAAACTGTCAAGTCAAATCGATTCAAGAATTTGAGTGAAATTCACAAGGAATGGACTGAGGCTGGGTTCAAGGCATCAAGAGCCACCACACACAGATGTGTTAAGGAATTTGGCTACAGTTGTTGTGTTCCTCTTGTTAAGCCACTCCTGACCACAGACAACGTCAGAGGCGTCTTTCCTGGGCTAAGGAGAAGAAGAACTGGACTGTTGATCAGTGGTCCAAAGTCCTCTTTTCAGTTTTGTATTTCATTTGGAAACCAAGGTCCTGGATTGGAGGAAGGGTGGAGAGCTCATAGCCCAAGTTGCTTGAAGTCGTGTTAAGTTTCCACAGTCTGTGATGATTTGGGGTGCGTTGTCATCTGCTGGTGTTGGTCCATTGGGTTTTTTGAAAACCAACGTCACTGCACCCGTTTAACAAGAAATTTTGTAGCACTTTATGCTTCCTTCTGCTGACCATCTTTTTGAAGATGCTGATTTAATTTTTTCAGGATTTGGCACCTGCCCACACTGCGAAAAGCACCAAAGTTGGTTAAATGACCATTGGTGTTGGTGTGCTTGACTGGGCCAGCAAACTCACCAGACCTGAACCCAATCGAGAATCTATGGGTTATTGTCAAGAGGAAAATGAGAAACAGAGACCAAAAAATGCAGATGAGCTGAAGGCCAGTCAAAGAAACCTGGGCTTCCATACCACCTCAGCAGTGCCACAAACTGATCACCTCCATGCCACGCCGAATTGAGCCAGTAACTAAAGCAAAAGGAGCCCCTACCAAGTAATGAGTACATGTACAGCAAATTAACATACTTTCCAGAAGGCAAACAATTCACTAAAAATGTGTTGTTTTATTGGTCTAATGAAGTTTTCTAATTTGTTGAGATAGTGAATTGTTTTTTTTTTGTTAAATGTGAGCCAAAATCATCAATATTTAAAGAACCAAAGACTTAAACTACTTACGTCTGTGTGCATTGAATTTATTTAATACACGAGTTTCACAATTTGAGTTGAATTATTGAAATAAATGAACTTTTCCACGACATTTCTAATTTATTGAGATGCACTTTACATTTTACTGCTTTTTTTCCCAATATTTATTCCTTTAACTTTTTAAAGATACTACTACCAATTTAGTTACTAACTATTATTACACAAGCTTTCATTTTACTAGTAATGATACTAAGAATTAATTTTAACTTTACTGTTCTGGCAATGATCTAGTTATAATGGCTATTAAATAATTCAGTTAAAAATCCTACTTGTAAGATTAAAAATGCATGATGTAACAATTGGGATTTGTTATTAAAACTTTTTCATTGTGTGTCACATAATTCTGTAAAATGTTCTACCACTTTTACTAATAAATCCAACTACAAAAATTAGTTATTTGTTAATAATAAAACATTTAAGAAGTCCAATTGTTAACAATAATAATAAAAAAATATAAGTAACTAAAAATATCTAGTAATAACTTGATTCTAGAGGAATCAACCTTACAGGGTTTGTCATAGTAGGGGTCTTTCTCACGCCATTGGGGGAAGAACTTGTGTATGTGGGGGGGTGGTGGTGGCGTTCAATAATAAGAAGCCTGAGACTCATTTGCGAATCGGTTCCTATGAACAGATCATTTTATACAACCGATACAGAGGTTCTTTAGGTAATTTCGTCATTATCTGATTTTATAGTCTATGGTCATTATGTGGTCTGGGACAGCCTGGCATGTTTGCATGCCCTAAAAGGTTCCAGTAAAAACATATGTAGGCACATATTTCTTTATATGACGATATCAGGGTGTTAATTATAATTTCATGTAATCAAGTTGAGTTTATAGCAGCCAAGATTCAGCTCATAAATATTTAGTAAAATTTTTATTTTTTTTATGTATAAAAAAAGTCAGTTTTGTTCAAACTGTCGTACAATCACATTTCTAAAAAAAATATTTAACACCTTAGTTATAACATTTTCGCTATTTGACAGAGTATTTTCCGTTGGGAAAGATCCGACTCAAAAGAACGATTCGTTCGCGAACCGGACATCGCTGGTGGTCATTAGTGGGCGAGTACACACACACACACACACACGGTGTACTCTTTTCAAGTGAAACAGTGTCCGTGTCCTGTAGAATGCGTGTATATCTTTCTACATTTAGTTTGTGCATAGCTATCGCTCTTCTGTCTTTAGTATTTTTGTTTAGTAAACATGATGCTGTAAGTTTTTCGGCCGGGTTTAAAGCGCCGCTGGAGCCGTCCGTCGTGAGGATCTTAAATGGAGTAAAAGCAAAACAACGACCCACCGCGACCACGCCACACAGACTCGCGTAAATCAGATTGGTTTCATTCATTTTGTTTAAAGACGATGTTTGTCTAGCGGAATTCACGCAAATAACTTTTTAACAATTGTGTTTGTTTGTTTAAAAAAAAAAAAAAGATGTTTGAGTTTGCATAGTGTTTCTATCACAATACTGGGGAGAAATCGAAATGTGTCATTCAGTGTGTGTTCATGCTGCAGCGATAGCCAATTGATCTATATATTGTTCACATAAGAGGTCAGATGTACAGGAAACGCCCAACACTCCTGAAATCCACATGAACGGGAAACGATGCACATGACAACAGCCTGCGTAATTCCACACTGACTCGAGAACTGTTTATGGAGGAAGGTGTTCAGACCTACCTGTACTGATTCATTGTCAAGGGAGAGCGCTGGCATGTCGAGAGCATTGTTGAGATGTTGAGCACAGTGATGCAACAAACTGCCAAATCACGCCTCTCTCACGCACACCTGTGTTTCAGATGGTAGGCTCAGATTACAGGCAAATGGGTGGTTTAGTCTTGGTATATATATATATATATACACACACACAGAACACTCTACTCTGCATTTACCTAATTAATCAAGGCTGATGATTTTTGGCACATTCAATGAATATAGTACATTATGTTTAAAAAATAAATATTTTTGAGACTTATGCGTTTTATGAACTATCATAACAAAACATTAATTATATTTTAATTATATTTATAAAATATATTTTATCTTGATTTTTTTTACATTAATTTTGATGTTTATTAAATGTTTTATTGCAAAACTTAAACTATAAAATATTTGCAAATAATTAGGGAATAGAAACGGCTCGTTTTGTTGGAGTAGTTGTGGTATTGTTTATTTACTAATCCATCATTTTATCAGCTCATCTATGTTTTTCCCCTCTGTTGTGATACCTATAAAATACATTTAGTAAACAAGTTAGTTTAAAAGATGAAATGTCTTAGTTTATCACATTTAGTTTAGATTATCACCTTTTTTTACATTTTAAAACTTTATTTTCTATTTAATTTCGACGTGTTATTGTCCTAAATACATTTTTAAAAGAATTGCAAATTATTATAAAATAAAAACAGCTCATTTCCTGAACAGAGTTCCTTCTTGTCGCAGAGCATTTGTCAGAAAAGTTGTGGTCTTCTTTACTCATTCATTCTTTTATCTTTTTTTTTTCTTTGTTGTGAGACCTATTAGATACATTTAATCAACCATTATAACAAAGTTAGTTTTAAACATCAAATATTCTTTTTCTTTGTCTATCCTGTTACACCTTTAAAAAAATGTCCATTTAATTTTGATGTCTATTTAATGTTTATTGCAAACATGACTGCAAATTATTAGAAAATTAACTGCTCATTTAAAAATTCAACATTTTCTAAAGGATAAGCACCTCCTTTCACTGACTGTTTGTTGGAAAAGAAGTTGTAGTCTGTTTACTCATGGTGTTCAGTAAAACTAATATATTTACAGAGATGTTGCGCACAAGGTGAATTCACCTGGACAGCGAGAGCCGTTGATGCAGCTGGCTGTGGTGGCCTGTGGAGAGAGACACGGGGAAGCTGTCAACATGCTCAAGACCGCAGCCATGCTCAGCAGCCGAGCCTTGAGTTTTCACATCTTTGCAGAGGAGCAGTTACACACCAACATAAAAACAGCAGTCAGTATGTGCCAATTGTCATTTCTGACATCTATGCATGCAAATCTATGATGTTGCACAAGAATGAGCACATTTTCCCACTGTTAAAGGGGAAGCATGTCATTTTAAATGGTCATATATTTTCCCCATCCAAGAAGGCAAAAAGATTAGTTCACCCAAAACTGAAAGGTTACCCACCCTCAGAACATCCAAAATAAAGAGGAGTTTGTTTCTTCATCAGAACTGATTTGGTGAAATTTAGCATTATATCACTTATTTACAAACACACAGCTTTTTGATTCAACTAAATGTTAATTGATTGACTGTCGTGTGGATTATTGTGGTGTTTTTATCAGCTGTTTGGGCTCTCATTCTGACGGCACCCATTCACTGCAGAGGATCCACTGCTGAGCAAGTGAAGTAATGCTAAAATTCTCCAAATCTGTTCTGATGAAGAAACAAACTCATCTACATCTTGTATGGCCTGAAGATTACTACATTTTCAGCAAGTTAAAATTTTTGGGTGAACTATTCCTTTAATCTGCTACTGAACCATTGAGAAACTGTATAAAGAGATGAAAGATTTACACTTTTCCAATCCATTTTCCACTTATACAGCTGGATTCCTGGCCAGCTTTCATCCGAGCGAAATTCAGCTATGTTGTTCACGCCATTTCATTCCCCCATGAGAACCATGAAGAGTGGAGTCAGCTTTTCAAGCCATGTGCATCACAGAGACTCTTCTTACCGGTGAGTATTACTGCAGTTTAAAGCAATTTAAACAGCATATTTAGTTTATATCTAAAATATCTACAACTATTTTAGGCAAAAGCTGATTTTTTTGCCTTGATTGTGTCGTTTAAAATGTCTGAAAAGGTTACAGTGATTGCACTGGAAAATACTGTGCTGCTTTCCTTTTGTAAGATGTCAAATAATTCATATAATACTTTTCTGAAATGGCAATATCATTTTTCTGAAAGTAGAAAATGTATTTTGTACTCAAAAACACTGCAATTTAACAAACTATTTGCAATTCCTTTCTTTTCTCTACAGATGATTCTGAAGGAGGTGGACTCCTTACTCTATGTGGACACCGATGTCCTCTTCCTGCAGCCTGTAGAGCTGATCTGGGACATGTTGACGCACTTTAACTCCACACAGTTAGTAGCCATGGCACCAGAACACGAGGAGCTGCGGATTGCCTGGTATAGGCGCTTCTCCCGGCATCTGTATTATGGAAAAACTGGCATCAACTCTGGCGTCATGCTGATGAATTTGACTCGGATACGAATGACACAATTCAAGGTGAGATTAGAGGGCCAGACCCCAAACATTCTTCCTTTATGTGAGGGTTGATGTACCTGGAGAGAGCTATTCCTATTCATCTCAATTGTAGGCACATGCAGAAGTGCTTAATCTGGATGCCGCCATCTTGTTTCATAGGCAAACATGATTTGGTCAAATCATGTGAGCTGTAAATGTCATGTGACATTGTATATTACTATATTAAAACACCTAGCAACAAAGAAAAAAAAAACATTTAAAATCTAAAAAATAAAATAATATAAAAAAAATAAAACAAATAAAATTTCAACGAATAAAAAGATTTAATATAGTAGTAGTAAAAAAATTTCTCATAATAAATATTTACCTAAGTAAATACAGTATATATTTTAGTTGGGCTTTTGGATTTTAAAATATTTTGAAAGAATACTCTGTGCGCATCCAGTCTACATTTTTAATCAAACATTCTATAAAACATATTATTAGAATATTTTTACGATTTAAAATAACTTTTTCTATTTTAATATATTTTAAATCTAAATGATACCTGTGATGGAAAAGCTGCATTTCCAGCAGCCATTACTCCAGTCTTAAGTGTTACATGATCCTTCAGCAATAATTCTAATATGCTGATTTGCTGCTTAAGAAACATTTCATATTATTGTCAATGTTGAAAACAGTACTTAATTCTTTTTAAAAATTCATGCACTAGTAAAAAATATTTATGACTCCATCTTAATGTTTTTTTTGAACATGTTGCAATTACATTTCAGTCCAGATGAGGGTGGTAAAGGCCTCTTTTTTTATTGGCTTCTGCCTAGAGATCATTTCAAACTCAACTCTTTTTTCCCCCCCTCTCTTTATGGACAGAATGACATGACTTCTATTGGTCTGCACTGGGACGAGCTTCTGATGCCTCTGTTACAGAAATACAAGCTTAACATAACCTGGGGTGATCAAGATCTGATTAATATCATCTTCCATTACAATCCAGGTAAGCCTTTCTGGGTTGCGTTCATTCCTTATAGTTTTATTCCCTTTCAGGTCTCTGTAACAGATGTGCGTTTCCTCCAGAGATGGTATTTACCTTCCCTTGCCACTGGAACTACCGTCCTGACCACTGCATCTACGGCACCAACTGCATCCCAGCAGAGAAAGAGGGTGTTTTCATGCTACATGGCAACAGAGGAGTGTTTCACAGCGACAAACAGCCTGCCTTCAAGGCCGTGTATGATGCTTTCAAACATGTGAGTTGTATTAGGGGAGTTTTGTTAGTTACTATTAGCTAAACTTTTAACACAACCCTTTTGTTTGTTTCCAACCAGTTTATGTCCATCCAAAGCTAACAAATCACTCTTTACTTTTATCTGGCAGTACACATTTGGAGAGGATCTCATAAAATCATTCTTGTTACCCCTGGAGGCGGCGCTGAACGGAACCACACACACATACTGTGGGAAAGTTAGTCATTTCTTTACCAGAGGACTTGGAAAGTCTGTAAGGAAGCTCCAGAGAATGACTCCAGCAGGTGGCTGAGCTGTGATGTTGTTGCTGAATAATGACAGAAATGTATTCTCTGAGACTGGATAGGAACGTCACTGCTCTTCCAGTCGAATCGGTGCAGTGTTAGTGCTGAACGTTCAGTTGGAACCCTCAGAGATATAGAATGGGTTAAATGATGAATGTGAATTTAAACTGATACTTCTCATTCTCAAGGTGCCATTTTCATTTCATTTTTTCCCCTAGTTAAAGGGACAGTCTAAAAAAATTCATCCAAATGTCATTCCAAATCTGTATGAACAAATAAGTCAAACTGTTGTTACACGTACATAGCTATTGTATGACTTAAGTTGACTTAAGACAAAGACTTTAGTGCACAGATCGTATGGACTACTGTGACTGAATAGTGCTTTTTATAGTACTATTGAATGTACTGCAAGATTTGATAAATTGGGAAATACTTGAAAATGTAAATATTGTATTCGTTTTACATAATGTTCATATGAAATAAAAAATATATATCACTAATTAGAGTTTGTGACTATCACTTTCATTCCCCACTGAAGGATTACTGGAGTGATGAGGAAAAATATTAAAGGAATAGTTCACCTAAAAATGTAAATTTGCTGAAAATGTACTCACCCTCAGGTCACAGCACATGTAGATGAGTTGTTTCTTTATCAAAACAGATTTGGAGAAATGTAGCACTTGTTCACCAATAGATCCACTGCAGTGAAAGAGTGCGGTCAGATTGAGAATCCAAACAACTGATAAAAATATTACAATAATACACAAGTATAATATACAACAAGGCCGTAACCATGTCTTGAACATTGAGGGGGGACAGATTTTGGGGGTTGGGGACTTGTGCCCCTCAATGTCTATGGTGGTTACAGCCCTAATTAATCCACACGACTCCAGTCCATCAATTTTCAGTGGTATGAAGTGAAAATCTGCGTGCAAGAAACAATTAATCATTACTACGTTTTTAACTTCAAACCATTGCTTCAAGCTAAAATACAAGTTCTTGAACCATAAAAATGCTTCCTCCAGTGAAAAAAAACTCATTAAAATTCATCTACAGGTGCATTTTTGAAAACCAACGTCACTGCACTCGTTTACCAAGAAATTTTGGAGCACTTCATGCTTCCTTCTGCTGACCAGCTTTTTGAAGATGCTGAGTTCATTTTCCAGCAGGATTTGGCACTGCCCACACTGCCAAAATCACCAAAAGCTGTTTCAATAACCATGGTGTTACTGTGCTAGATTGGCCTGCAAACTCACCAGACCTGAACCCCATAGAGAATCTATGGGTTATTGTCAAGAGGAAAATGAGAAACAAGAGACTAAAAATTCAGATGAGCTGAAGGCCACTGTCAGTGAAACCTGGGCTTCCATACCACCTCACAGTGCCACAAACTGATCACCTCCATGCCACGTCGAATTGAGGCAGTAATTAAAGCAAAATGAGCCCCTACCAAGTATTGAGTACATGTACAGTAAATGAACATACTTTCCAGAAGGTCAACAATTCACTAAAAATGTTTTTTTATTGGTCTTATGAAGTATTCTAATTTTGTTGAGATAGTGAATTGGTGGTTTTTGTTAAATGTGAGCCAAAATCATCACAATTAAAAGAACCAAAGACCTTAAACTACTTCAGTCTGTGCTTGAATTTATTTAATACACGGTTTCACAATTTGAGTTGAATTACTGAATAAATTAACTTTTCCACGACATTCTTAATTTTGATTGTGAGATGTACCTGTACATCTTGGATGGCCTCAAGGATAAGTAAATTTTCAGCAATTTTTTTATTGGGTGAACTATTCCGTTAAACCAATCATTTTAGAAGCAAATAGTCACGGAACGGATTTAGCACAAGCTACAAACAACAAACTGAAAATGTGGGTTTTACATTTTGTTTTTTATATTATTATTATTATTATTTAATTGTTGTTGTTGTTTTTTTAATGTAGTATCGCTGGATCGAACATTTTGCATATGTATGAGACTTTTTCTGCAATTGACTGGACTTATTTTATTTTTAATTGATTTAATAAAGCAAGCCAAACCAAAAAGTTACAACTTTCCTCCACCAGGGTGCAGGCTTGATTCAGGTCTTTATGAATACAGGCAGTGTTTTAGAGTGATGACCATGGCTTTGTTCTGCGATCACATAACACAACAATATTTTCTTCATCTTATAACAGGCAGAGACGAACTTTTTTGCAAAGTGAAAATTTGAGGTAATTTAAAACACTACTCAGTTAAAGCTCTTGGAGCACACACACACACACACACACACACACAAAAGAGGAAATGGCCCTGGGAAGTTCTGTAATGAGATGAACGATTAAAACATCAATACTTGGCACCCTTATCTTTGTTCTGCGATCACATAACACAACAATATTTTCTTCATCTTATAACAGGCAGAGACGAACTTTTTTGCAAAGTGAAAATTTGAGTAATTTAAAACACTACTCAGTTAAAGCTCTTGGAGCACACACACACACACACACACACACAAAAGAGGAAATGGCCCTGGGAAGTTCTGTAATGAGATGAACGATTAAAACATCAATACTTGGCAACCCTTAAAGCCAGAGATGTTAAATGACACACGAAAAACCTAATTCATTTATAATATAGAAGCTGACCTGCATACGGTGCAACCTGTGCTTGAAGGTCGAGATGACTAAACAGACTACAGGACACAATGAAAGGACTGAAGTCATGTTTCATAGTGACATCTCATGGATCAATGTAGCAGCAAATAATCCATGTCTGGACCACCTGAGGCACAAGAGCTGATTTACAAGGATGTGCAGGTCAAAGGCTACACTTGATAGAACAATAATGAGGGTCTGTAGGGGGTCGTCCTCTTGTATCTGACAACCAGGATGATGACAGTAGGAATCTATATTCCAACATTTAAAGAGAAAAATAGTGGGCATTTATGTGTATCATGTTTTATCAATTCACCTCTTTCATGAAAATAAATATTACAGGCTGCACTGGATGATAATGTTTCTATAAATAAATACATAAAAAGGAAAGCATTTGCCTTGAACACCAGTCTGTGAATTTTTATATTTACTGATATGATGATACTGTTTTCTATAATTTTATTTTTTACATTTTATGTTTTATTTAAATTTTAAGAGTAAGATAAAACAATTAAGGATGATTTCATAAATGATCTTTTGATAATATACTGTATTACAAGAAACAAATAGGATTTAAGTAACAATCGCTCTCTCGTTATATATTATAGATTTTTGTGTAAATTGTAAAATAATATAATAATTTATAAATACTTTATATTAAAAAATAATCATAATCTTAATTTATTATCTTATATTATTTTATACATTTTTAACAATATTTTGATTGCAGAGAAAAATAAATGAAGAAACATTAGAATAATGAGATAATTGGTAAATGACAGCAAGGGATATTACTAAAAATACACTGAAATCAGGTGGTGAGAAGAAAAAAAAACACTCCAAAGTTCACTTTAATTATGATATTGTGATGAAAACTAACATGAATTCCATCTTTTAAACTTATACGTTTAATACTAATATACTGAGATGATGCAACCCAGCTCATTTGTTAAATACATCTAAACCTGCACCATTTATTGGTGTCTCTTTTCATAGTATGCCATTACACTCTTTACATCCATGTTCACTCTTTATCACTCATTCACTCATGTACTGGAGATAAATATGGAGTCTAAAACAAAAAATCTGTGGGTTTATTGTCCATTTCTTCATGTGTGTGTCCTCCATCAAACACTGCCTGTCTGAATCAGCCCCTCGTTTACAATGGATCCTCTATCTTTGCTTTCCTTTCCATCATTTCTCCCTTGGACAATATTTACCTCAAGTGGGAACAAATAGATGTTTTTTTCTGCTCAACAGAAAAGCAACCTGCGGTGTGGTGAAAGAGACCTTATCTCTCATTCCTATTTTCCCCCAGTGAGCTTTTCAATTAGGTAATTACAGTCATGTGAAAGGAGACTCGGCAGAGAGCCCCGCTACATTATGGGAGCACCTGTCCCCCACAGACGCTAATTACCTGGCACGTGAACCGTCCCCATTGTGTAGGCGCTCGGAGGGGTCCAAGTCTGCAGGAAGTGCAAACCCAGCCAACGTGGCGTCTAATCAATGGGCGAGCGGTGGCTGTGAAACAGGTACACAGGAAGAGAAATAAATGTGTGGGATGCTTTTTCTCACTTACTTATTTATGCATTTGTTACGAACAAACCGTGAAGCTTAGAAACTTGTGGTGTAAGTTTTAGTTCGATGTCAAAAATATTGATACTTCTATATTAATTTGATAAGTCAGTGATTCTGAACCTTTTTGACTCTAATGCCCCTGATAACGAGCAACAATATTCAAAAGCCCCCTAGCCCTAGTTCTTTTAAAACTTACATTTGGCACTCCTAGTTTCTGCAAATAAAAAAGTAACTAAAATAATTACAACTAAAGAAATTGCATTTCATAATTCCAGTTGTTTTAGAAGCTGAAAGTTCTTCAGGGATCCCACTTTTTTATCAAATATTTACATTATTCTTCCAGTAGTTTGCAATTTACTTAAGGATTTAAAAAATTTAGTTTTACTCAATTTCTGCCTGATAGAATATTTTAGCGCTTGACACAGCTGGTAAAATATATATAAACATCTATGGCATTTTTAATTTACATGATATTAACAAGTCTAGAAATGATACTTTTAAAATTGGGCGACCTCAAATATCCACATTTTCAAAAACTGCGTGTAGGAGCTCTGGTTCTTCATAGGAAACACAGTGAAGAAAAATAAGAAATACCCTTTAGTTATTTTATCTTATTTTAATGCTTTTTTGTCTTATTTTAAATTATTTTAAGTAATCTTGCAGCCTCTATGAAAGTTTGCTGGGACCCCTTTGTTGAGAACAACCGCAAAATGAAAAAAGTAACAATACCAGTATTTGTAAATTTGTTGACAAATTTCTGCCTTGCCAAAGCGTGAATGTAAATACATTTAGTTACGTCTTAAGCTTTTTTTGAATGCAAACAGAAAAAAGTATACGACTTGACTTACGTCATTGTGCCATCATTATTCTTACTTGTCATTAATATTAATTAAACAATAGCACTGAGAAGAAAGTCACTGCCAGTGTTTCCCAAAAGTGTCATAAGCCTACGTAGATCATAGAAATCACTGGCACCAAAAAATTACTTTGGTGAAATGCAGCCCAGATCAGGTTGGAAGACCAGCAAACCAGCTTAAGATGGTTTGCGCATATTTTTTTTAAATCATAGATTTTTGCTGAGTATATTTTGAAGCGTTAATAAGTAATTTTTTTATTTTTTTGCAGTGGTATTATCTAGAGTTGTAAATATTCAGGGTTTGACAACAGTATCTGCATTTTTCATTGAAAAATCACTATCGTGGGACTACTGAACTTTCACTTCTTACTTCAAAAAATGTATCAGATTACTTTTCTTGTAACCAGAAACTAGCAGAATTCAAAACAAAAACAAATAAAGATTACAAGGACATTACAACACACAGCAGATCATAAGCACTGGTAAATTAGACTAAACGAGAGCCAAGTGGACAGAATCAACATAGGGGAACAAGAAACAACCAACAATGAGCAGGAGACAAGCAAACTTCAAAATAAGACAAGACAAATCGCCCTGCATCTCTTACTGTAGAAAACACGCTGAAACCAAAAGAAATACATCAGCGATGAAGCCATTTCCTGCAATATATCTCACAAATGTCAGTATTCATCAGTATTCATTCTGCTACTGAATGTATGTGCTTATGTTGACCTGAATAGACATCTCTTCTCTCTTACTGTATGTGGAGCAAGAGACGCCTTCTGTCTCCCAAGTGAGCTAATTTACTCTCGAGTCCACTTCATTGTGTGCCATATCGATTCAGTTTGAACTCTTTTCCTTGATAAAGAAGCCCAGTGAGCTGGATGCAGATGTCTATGGGTTGAAATGGTAGGGAAATATTATTCAGGAAATGAGAGCAAAACCTGTCGGCTTCAAAGTGGCAAAACATGTCAGTCAGCTGCCCTTGCCCATAGGGCGATTCAAATAATTATTTAAGTGTATGTCAATGAAGAGATGGAGTGAGATTAAAAGTCTGCAATAAACCATTACATTTGTTATATTACACTAATGGAAATTATTTTTGTTGAAAAAGGAGAAGACGATTCCTTCAAGATACTAAGAGTGAATATTGGTGCTGTGGCTGGTACGGTACCTGAGCAGAGGAAAATACCAAGGACATCTTCAGGGAGACAGACACACTTTGATCGGAGTTAAAGCTGAGAGGCACTAGGTCTGACAGGTTATATAACTTTCGCTTTTGTGACATAGTTCCTGACTGACTGTGTGTTGGGGCTGGGAGAAAAGAAGAGGAAAGAAAGAGAAAAACTGACCTAATAAACACGATTAAAAATCCAAAATGTTTATGGGTAATGAATAAAAATGTGATGTTCACATCCTTGTTAAATTTGGGACATAAATGGTCATTCATGCAGTACATTCCACACAATGGATCATCACTTTTTGCCTTTTGCAAGGTTCATATAGGGTGTAATAGTTTATGTAGTTTAATTATTATCACATTCATTTTATGGAAAAACAACAAGACAAAAATATAGAATAAAGCTAATATAATATAATATAAATAATTTAATACAAAACAAATAATATAATATAATAATTTGAAATTATCATCAAGTGAAACTGGAAAAATAATGAATGTTTTCAAACAAGTTTCCTGAACACTCCACCTTTCTAGCATTGGTGAAATACAAATTTATTTTGTGTGTGTGTGTGTGAGAGACCTGGTGTGACATCATTTTTTATTATGCACAAATATTCCATATAATCACTCCATTATTATTAACTCACTTTTTAATTATTTTTAATTAAATGCTGTTTAAATTAAAATGAAATTGTTAAGTTTAAATTAAATGGTACAAAAGCTGTCACTAGGCAGTAAAACCATTTACCCCTAAATGGTACATATTAGTAAATTTTTTGTTGGGTACTGGCCAAGTGACAGCTGTTGTAGAGTGAGGCATATCACATCGCAGACCACTCTGATCACCTTCCCAAACATCATCTACCCAACAGCTTTTCAAACCATTAAACCTTAAATGCACTTTGGTAAAAGCAACATCATTTAAACTCAGTAAAACGAATGGTGTTATGAACACAAAGTATAATCATGTCTGATTTCAGCTGTGGATCCATGTGAAGGTTCAAAAAGTGCTGTGCTTGCCAAAACGGCAAACATTCGTGTGATTCATAGGATCATTTAAAAGAAAAAAACCCACTGTAAATGTGCATGTGCTCCCATAGTGACTCGGACCCTTTCCATCTTCACGTTAGGCAAAGATAATTAAACTGTCACTTTTGTGTTTCAAAAACGCAGCAGTCACCACATTCCCCTAACATCGAGGAATATCTGTCATTTGCGATGGCTTTTGAATGGTTCATTTCCTTTTATGAACCTTTGATTTGTGCGAAGATCCTTGTCAATAAAGCACCCCCTCCTCCACGCTCCTCCACATCACCGCTGATGTTGTCTCAAAATGAACATCTCCAATTAGACACAAGCAATCATTCATTTGATGACTTACGGTTTACATTCATTGTCGCAATCTGTGCGAATGTGTATGAGACAATTCATCGTACCTTGTGGGAAATCTAACTCTTAATCACTGTATGAGAATAATTACGCCTCTCATGCATTTATGCTGATAAACTCATAATTTGGCACCGGGAGCCTTGACTTCATCAAATTTAAGACAAGGCAGATTAAAAACAGATAAAACCGCAACCTGAATCATAAAAAATGGCCAGAATAATGAATTCACTGTCATTCAAAACACTGGAGTTAGCAGCTAGCATTAGCTTTGTATTTAGATCTTTTGTTCCTCAGTGCCATTGACTCAAGCACACAAACAATAACATGAGACTTGAGGAGATTTCGGTGTTTGTTTGTGCTGAGATTCAAAGCCTGAAAGGCTTGCATAGGCCTTTGTTTCCATACCGTGCACTACTATGCTTCCATCTCCCCCTCATTAAATTAGAAAGGAATAGAAAACAATTGAGCTATAATTGATAGGCCTCTCCGTTCGTTCTCCTCACAGACTCTCTTTATCAGCCACATAGTGACAAAAATCA
Source organism: Sinocyclocheilus anophthalmus (assembly GCA_018155175.1). Lineage (NCBI taxonomy): Eukaryota > Metazoa > Chordata > Actinopteri > Cypriniformes > Cyprinidae > Sinocyclocheilus > Sinocyclocheilus anophthalmus. The sequence goes on from JADLZN010009794.1 coordinate 426,768, forward strand.
CAATGGCTGTTTTCTCTGCCACCTTTTCATTTCATTCAGGCTTGGACTGGTACCATTGTTCTGGCCCGGGCCTGATAAGGCACCGATAATGTTAACCAGTTATCGCATTTGCAGAAAAGAGAGCAAAATAAAAGACCCGAGACAGCCGGCGAATTAGCGACTTTGATGAATCGTCATTTTGAACACGAGAGATTAGCATACTGATTGGACTGATTATTTGTAATTGCGGTTGGAATTGAAAGTGGGCCGCACCGGATAACACTCGTTTCTGTTCCAACCAACTGAAATCATGAGCTTTGTAATGACGTTGAATTGATCTTTCTTATCCTCCTCGTCGGGTTAAAATTATTGCAAATCAGGGTTTTTGTTTGAAAAATTGAATTGTGAAACAGCAACAGACGGTTTTTCCCCCCGAGTACATACTTCAGGGGCTTCTCCGGGGCAGACACATGGCAGCATCTTGAGATATGCGATAAGGGAAATCTACATGAATTTTGGGCAAGTGTTTTCACCTGAGGTAGAGCGAGTGTCCTTCAAAGCCATCTGCTAGCATTTGCAACAGCTAATTAATTTGTCCTTCACAGAATGTGTCAGTACAGGCAGGGGAATACAGATGCTGAACACAAGACAGTCCCGACGCTCGGGGGGATGCTATGCACCGTAGAGAATATCGAGACACCTAGCAAGATTAATCAATCATGATAGTGCATGAAGTTGTTTTGAAGAAAGAGACACTCAGGCTGAGGTAAAAAACTGGGCCTTCAGCGTTGGGTACATTTACATAATATTACATTTCTTACACAGCCATGCAATCATTTCTTTGTACATTCTAGATGATTGATGTTTGGTTGAGAATGTCAATTGAAATCACAGCCCCTATCATCTCAGATACCACTGGGGAAACTGGCCAAGAGCATTATCATATTACATTCTGTAAACAAGCTCTGCCTGTAGCACAAACCAGTGCAGATTGCATCTCCAGGATCCATTTCTAGACACTTCTGTCTCCAGTGCTTCAAAAGTACCATGACAGATGACACTATGGACAATGGAACGAGGAAAATCAAGTTTGCCGTTCAACTTGCAAGTTGTTGAAAGAGTTGCGCTTCCCGTTGGGATTTGATACACATTCGTTTGTAGGGTGCAATTCTGGCATTTCATACATTTGCACAGACACTGAAATGCGCATCAGTGACAGCATTCTAACACATTTTTAATTCATGAAGTTAATTAAATGTTCAATGCAATCACATTAAACAAAATTTAGGGTTGATATTTGGCATCATACAACATTTAGGTCCTCAAAAATGCTGATTCATTAAAGTAACTGAATTCAGAATAGCATACTACTCTTATTATTTATGCCATGTCGTTACGTTAGAAATAGTAAAAGTAGTATGCTATTCCGATGTTTTTATGAGTGAGTCATTTAACCTATTTGTTCAAAATGCTGATAGCATAAGTTTTAGATGGCAGAGACTGAATCCTGTTTTGGTGCAGTGTATCATCACATTCAGAATAAGGAAAATTAAGGAATAGTTTAGGTTTAAAAGGTTTAAAATAAACTAATGCACAGATCAGCCTCTTTGCAATAGTGTACATTCATGCAACCGCACACACATAAGCTCGTTCTCAATCTCTGTATCTAGGTCTTGCTATATTTGCCCAGTTTTGCTTTCCACAGCACTTTTTCTGAATAATTACTCCCTTTCGCGTTATGAGCAATACTCCCAAGCAAACGCACTGGTTCTTAGAAAGAAACATTCAGCGTATCAAGGTCAAAGGAGGAAGCCTGGAGATTACATCTATGTAGATACAAGATTACATTTTTGCATTTATAATAGCTGCAATGAGACACAAATGGATAAGAATTGGAAAACACCCAAGAACCTTTCATGTCACAAGTCCTGGTTTTGTTTTGAGTGAATAGCTGTTTTCAAATGACAGTTTACTCTAATGAACGGCAGATCCTCGTAACATTGCGGTGCATTAAAAGTGGTGGAAAAAACCTTCTAAACTTACTCCAATAAACTGAGCAGAAAGTGGAGCGGCAGTCAAAATGCTGAATACAACAATAACAACTCACGCCTCAGCCTTTAGTTCAACCAGTTTACAGGACACCTCGGTTTATGACAGCCTGAGGTCATGATATTAAACAATCTCTACTTACATGCTTTTAATACATTATCTAATAATAAAATAAGCATATGAATAGACTCATCTTACCTCAGGCCAATAATGAACTAACATCTAGTTGGACCAAGCTGCAGGTATCAATTGTGTGGTGCATTTACTAGCTTGACAGAAAAGATTCTCATTTGATAATGAAGAAATGGCACATAGAAACACAATCACTTTACAAGCGAGATAAGAGAGGAACCATTTATAAAGGATTTGAGTTGCTGTAATCAATTGAGTAAAGATACAGATAGCCACGTAGAAGGTGAATTGTAGCATGATCCACTAAAACAACCAGTTTTCCCAGAGAACTTACCTATATATGAACTGTATGTGTGATGGAAGATCTGCACTCCCTCAATTCATTTTTACTCCATTGCCAGTCCCAAAATAGAGCAGTTGGCAAATAGGTGCAGCAACACACCTGATTCTTAGTGTGCCCCAAATCCTTCTCTTTCACTTGTCTTTTTTTTCTCAAATGTTGCTAGAATTTTCTCAGAATTAAATTAATTTTTGCAGCCATTTATGCTATTTCTTTTAACAATAATATATATAAAGTCAGCACTCCTCAAACTCTTAAAGTCTTAGCAGGTGTAGCCCATCACATTAACTATGCACATGTTTGATGACATCACCATTTGATGATGTCTAGGAAAATATTTTAAAAAATATATGTAAAATATATATTCATCTATAGGTACAAATAAAACATGTTAAGTTGGTGCACACTGTATGATTTTTGGCCTCAATTTGGCTGTCTGAATTTAAAAATTCCTCTAATCCTATAGTTATCCTAGTCAATTGCTGTTGTAGACTATGTCTCGGAGACCGGAAAACGGAGGCCCGAATAATGAGCACTGGGGACTCTAGAAGTTTGACAACATACGGAGGAGATGAAATTCTGTCAATGTCAGAAGTTTTGAGGCAGAGTCCTGCAGTGTGGCTTCTCCTACTACAACTGTCAAATAAAAAAAAACATTAGGAGCACAGAACCTGATGATGCAATTAGTGCGACATCAACAAACAACCTCCACACACATCGTCTTCATTTTTGTTCCATTTTTCTTTTCAAGACATGCCATGATCAAGATTAATGCTAGAGATTAATGCTGTTTTTGCAATTCCACGTATGAATGCAGCTCACTGTCACCAAACATGTCACGAATTGACAAGGTAAGACTCCAGACCATGTCTTCTTGGGTGTGTCCATTTTTAACAAGTCTTGACTGTTGTACAGTCTGACATTAATGACAACTAAGATTTTTGCGATTCATCCAATTTCATCATAATTTAAAAGGTGTTCTTAATTCAATACAGACTTTTTAGTATGCGACTTGCCGTCTGTCCCTTGACCTTCTGCCCCTCTGGACCACCTATTAGCTGACATCTTATGGACCCTTTAATTAAAAATAAAAGGTTTTCCAAGACGTATATGTACTGAATCCATCTTCACACCCAACACAAGTTACTCAAGAGCACTCAAGTTAATACATAAGTCTGGAGCCAAAGTAATGTGGCGCCAAATTATGTCCAATACACTGGATACACAAATGCAACAAGTCTCATTTGCAGACTCTCTTGCATCGACTGACTTTTGGTTATGATTCCAATCACAAACACAACTTTCATTGAGTTTAATTAGCTGAATCAATATCTCCATGTAGCACTGTTTATCTTGCTGTCAGGTAATCTGATTAGTCGGCACACAGAGTGACCGGGCGTTTACTTATACACTCACATCCTTTCCTCAAATGAATCTTTTATTGATCACAGAAGTGCATGTCTGACTCTTGCATTATAGATCCTGCAGTCTGTGCACTTTTAGAGTGATTTAACACTGTATTTATCGTGGAATAAAGTGCCATATTTCAATTAAATTCCTTTTAGTTCAGTAGAAAACAATGGCTTTAGGGTTAGTATTTTCTGAAGTCAGTGCTCTGCTAAAATGTTGATTGCATATCAAACAATAAGCTAAAATAAATCAATAACCTGCCACAATGTGAAATATCAACAGTCTTCTTTCTGTAATAAAAGTCTGACGATCATACTTCGGGTTCCTAAAGTCTGAATGAGCCAGTTCAATCTTCTTGAGTGGATCTCTTCAATTATTTTCATTCGGTCTTGATTTTTTCATGGCTTCAAAGGGATTTCAAAAGGATTTCTATGAGAGGGGCGCCATCTGCGCTCCTCAGTTGGAACAGGAGTGGGCTGTCAGACCTCACACCTCCATCAAGATTTTCATGGAGAAAGAAAAAAAGTGGAAGACCAGCCACGTTCATGTATATAAAATTAGTCTCACTTTCTGAAACAAAAACAGTCATGAGTGTTTGAGCTTGAGGAAGAAAGGAAACTCCATATGGCTGATTGGCACATGCCATTTCATGCTTATTAAATCCAGCACTCAGAATATTGGTGAGCGAATCTGAACAATGTGCACCACTATAGTGGATGCAATTATCTTAAAAGGAAAAAACAGAATAAATGAGTTTTCTTTTTTAATTGAATATCAACATTTTAGGTTAAAATATGAATGCTTATAGGAAAGTATACATTTTAGCATATATTTATGAATATTTTGGGAAACACTTTACAATAAGGTCCCATTAGTTAACATTAACTAAAAATGAAACACAAAGACAATGGTGTATAGTATTATTTTGGTGGTTAACAAGCTAATAAAATACAACTGTTCATTGTTAGTTCATGTCCATTAATAAAACATGATAACAAGATTAACAAACACAACTTTTCATTTTAATATTGTATTTGTAAATGTTGAAATGTGCATTAACTAAGATTAATAAATGCATTTTTCATTATTAGTTCATGTTAATGAATTAACTAATGGTAGCAAATTTTACTTTATGGTAAAATGTTAAAATATCCTTCACTTGTTTATTTTAAACGGTTCAGCGGTGTAACAAATAATTTTTTACAAATATTCCATTTAGTCTCTCAATATGAGTTCATAAATCTGCATGCATAGTAATTAGAATTAATTAGCAAAATTATGTCTTGATGGAATACAGCATGTCACACCGCAGGACGTCAACTACAAAATGAATTCGTTTGAAATACCCGGATGCGTGTTTTCTTCAGATTTGAGTTCATGTAAATTCATCAACAGAGTATGTATGGATCTATTAATCATAAGATCTTTTGAATGCGTAAATGTAAATGGAGAAAAAAGACTCAGCATAGGCCACTCAGGCTCATTTAATCCAACTGAAACCCGATTAGTAAGAGACTGTGTTTGAAGGAAACATAAGCAACAAAAAGAAATGTTCTTTGTGTTGCCATCCTTTGCTCTCGCCAAGGCTTTGAGCAAATCTTTGGAGGGCATTTTGAAGGATTGGTGAGCTACAAAAGAGTTAAACGATGAGAGGATCTATGAGGCGTGCCAAGAAAACTTCTCACCTGTGCTGGATAAATACAGCTGAACTGAGCAGCTATTGAAGAGAAGAAAGCTTTTAGCAGAGCATTATCTTTTGCCATAAAATATTACAATTTCCTTTCTGAATCAACATCCATCAAGCTGCCAAATTTCTGCAAAACATGACCTATTCAAAACAAAAGAACAATAATAATGCAGCAGAATTGATCCACAATACCTAACCCTTACTAGTTTCCATTAATGTCAGTGTGTTACTCCAGATTTCCACTCTGGATAATTGCTTGAAATGGTGTTTAAAACACAACAAAATCAGTACAAACAAATTGAACATTGCTTTCTTTTTATAAGTGTGTGTGTGTGAGAGAGAGGAGAGAGAGAGAGAGAGAGAGAGCCGCAGGCATGTTGTCTCTGCTAATTATTACTGTGCTCTCCTCCTGTATGCTCACAGTTTTGACTGCCAAAACTTTCCTGTGCTAAAAACTGCACCTTAACAAACCAATGAGACCTGAGGGGGCCAGAAGTTGGGTTGATTTGAAATGCGTAGTGCACCTGTTGAGATCTGAGCATGGAAGCTGAATGGATTTTCAGTGGGCCTTGCACTATATGCAAAGTTAGAAATGAATGCCCTCCATCGTGCATTACTGATTTTTATTTTTTTTTGCATAAAATTAAGCTTTCCTCAACTTTGTCACTGGACATCAGCCGCTGCCTTTCATGTTGCCTTTCAAATCACCAATTCTGACTTTGAGGAACAGTTCATCCAAAACTGAAAATTTGCTGAAAACTCATCCTCAGGCCACCCAAGATGAAGATGAGCTTGTTTCTTCATCGGAACAGGTTTGGAGAAATGTAGCATTACATCACTTGCTCACCAGTGGATCCTCTGCAGTGAATGGTGCCATCAGAACTGAGCCGTTAAACAGCTAATTTAACACAATCCCACAATCCACAAATAATCCATACGACTGTGGTCCATCAATTAATGCCTTGTGAAGTAAAAAAAAACTGTGTGTTTGTAAGAAACAAATCCACCATTAAGATGTTTTTAACTTCAAATAATTGGTTCTGGCTAAAATACAAGTCCATGATGTTGCTTTCTCAAGTTAAAAAGTCATCTTGACTGAATTAGGAGAGAAATATGCACAGATCAAGGAAACATTCACAAGTGAAAACAAGATGGAAGTGGATTGTGTGAACGGACACAGACTTTTCACTGGAGGAAGTGTTTATCAGCTGTTTGGGCTCTCATTCTGATGGCACCCATTCACTGCAGAGGATCCATTGGTGAGCAAGTGATGCAATGCTAAAATTCTCCAAATCTGTTCTAAAGAAGAAACAAACTCACCTACATAGTCTGAGGTAATTTTCTGAAAAATTCATTAATTTTTCATAATTTAATTTTTATTATTCCTTTCAGATCATTCTATGCTGCAGTTTGAATGTACCTTTACGTGACACAAAGTCACCCAACCTGCCAAGATCTACAGCTGTTCTTGTCCTTGTCTATTTTTTTCTCTGACTTCTGTCTGTACAATTATCTCTCCTTGCCTGCAAATTATTAATTTTGTTCTCAGTGTGCGCAAGTGTTGCTTTGCTGAATATGAAACATGAATTTGTAATGCTGTGTGGAGGATTAGAGTTGCAGCCATGTTTGGAGGAGTACTGCCTTATTTTCAGGTTGACTCCATCTCCATGCACAAACAGCTGCTTACTGTGGGATTAAGAGCTATTGTTCAATGAATCTCAACATGGGCACTGATGTCTTACAGTATAAGCCTTTACTTATGCCAGACACTGTTTCAGATGTTCAAGACTTAGCTTTCAAATATGGTAGTTTCAAAACACATAGTTTTAGTTAACAATAACAGTACTGATTTGACCTGAATTTATCTATCAACTTTTCACCTCCGTCTTATTTCTTACAAACTCAAGTTTGCGGTGCTGTGTCTGACAGCTCGTTAAAAATGCCAGAAAGCAACAAAAGTCCACAGGGCAGTTTCACAGACTGTGTGTCCATCATCAAAGTCAGAAGATGGTCATGTAAAAAAGACACACTACTGTTCACCTCCCACACTGTCAGCTCTCTGTTCTTTTGTCTTTTCATCTGCCCTTGTTTTTGGATTCACCCCATTAAATCTGTCATGCTCTCTCATGTCCCTGCTTTCCCAACGGGCTTAGAGAGCTCTGAGAGCGGGAGCTTCAAAAAGCATGCAAGGAGATGTTACAGGGGGAAAAATCTGCTGAGTTCAGCTCAAGTACACCAAAAACTCAAAAGGAATGTGACACTCTACACCCCAGAAATGAAAAGTCATTACACAGTATCAGGACAGATGTTGTGTCAGGAGAGTTATACTGTGTATTCAGTCTGTCTAGACTCACAAAGTCATGTTCTTGTTGCTATTATTTACTCATGTTGTTCCCAGCTTGCAGTAATTTTTCAGTGGAAAATCTTTTACAAACCATCTTTATATATAGGTATAGTTTTATTAAATACATACTTGAATGTGACTTGGGATGTATATAATAATATATCTCTCTTCTCCTCTCTATATACCGTCTAGATATATATATATTATGATAGATATATATATATATATTATAAGATATATAGTCAACAGATAGATGGATGGATGGATGATCACTCAGATAGATAGATAGATAGATAATAGATAGCTAGATCGATAGATAGATAGAAGATCGATAGATAGTGTGATAGATAGTGGGATAGATAGAGGGGCGGGTGGTGGAGGGATAGAAAAGATAGTCGATGGATGGATGAATGGATGGGAAAAAGATTCTTGGTGTTGGTGGGTGCGTGGGATGGATGATAGATGGGGGAATTAGCTAGATATTGTTGGTTGGATGGATACTCAAATGGATGGGTAGATATGAATTTTCAAATGGATGGATGGATAGATAAAGATTCTTGGTTGGTTGGTTGGTTAGTTGGATGGATGGATGGATGGATGGATAAAGATTGTTGGTTGGGTTGTTGGATTTTTTTCAGCAGTTAACAAGAACAAAGGGACTTTAAATGGACAAACGGGAATGTCGAGGTTTCTGATCTCTATTTAATGATGATGCAAAAAAGAAAGTCATACAGGTTTGGATTGTCATGAGGTTGATTAAATGATGACAGAATTTTCTTTTTTTTTGGGTGCACTATTATTTTAAAGTAGATTAAGCTCTTCTTCTAGGTGAAGTGTGAATATCCCATAGACTGACAGCAGTGCTTTCCATTATTCTTTGTAGTAAAGTAGGGAGAGCGAGAGAGACGGCGAGAGGAGAAAGGCACTTGCTTTGATATCTCTTCTCTCATTTCACAAGTCTCAGCTCTGTCAGTCATAATGAGCATTTATGAATAAATAAATGTGAAAGAGAACCTTAACGAGGATCGGAGGGGGTAAACGACTGGCACACATACATAATACAGCATCTTTTCGCCATATTCATTCTGAGAGAATATCCTTCCACATCAGGGCCGTAATTCAAGACATGCAGGAGGAGCAATTTCTAGTAATTAGGAAAAGTTTATAAAACTGAGAGTTCAGCTTAGGCTGAAGATTGAAAACATGAAAGATGGAAAGAATCTAAAGATCGAACAGCTAATGGAGAGGATTTATGATGAGAAACACACAAACCTCCACATGCTGAGAATTCAAGAATGTATTCTGAGCTCCTGTGGCATACATTTTGTTGGCAATCCTTCTGATTAATCAGTAACACAAAAGAGCTTTCTATCAGCTGTATTACACAAGTGATTATGGATAGATTCTTACAGTTAGAATATTGTAATTCCTTAAAAAAATACCAGCTAACTGGTAAATAACTGCTTTATTTACTTGCTAAAGTCAAGTATTTTTACTCATATTTGGTGCCTAGTGTTTTGAACCCCGACAGTTTCTGTACAATAGGGATGTGTTCAAAAGGGTCTCAATGAAATCAGTGTTCAAGCGACTTAATGCAGCTGAGGTTTATGGCACCCGTGCATGAGACCTACGGAAACGTTATCACTTTGAAACAGAGGCAGAAAGGTCTTTACATGCAGCACACATTCATACCAAAGATGAAAAACATTAGACTTCAAAAAGCCTCCAACCTCCCTCACACACCAACCATCCTAACAACCTCAGGCAGCTTTTCATCCATTCAGAACAATCAGTGTAAAAAATAATCTGCACATATTACCAAACTAATATCAAATGATCTTTTTATGTATTCATATAGGATGTTAGATTAATATATTTAACTGTATTTGTGTCATACTGTCATATCTAATTGGTATTTTGTCTAGTTTTCAACATCCTTAAAATGACTAATTTGCTTGTGCGAGGAAAATTGCATCAGATGCATTCTTTGAATTTATTTTGATTTTTTTTTTCACTATTAGCAAATTAAGCATTTAACCATAAATCTAACAATTTCTTGTGGATTATGCCTAAAATAAGACTGAACAATTCATTAACTGGGTAAGAAAAGTAAACATAATATCTTAACAGCTAATTAAGCAATATTTGCTTCTGTTTAGATACATTTTACCAACAAAAATACTAGTTAAGAACTTTTTTTTCATCAAATAAAGTGCAGTGTTTCATGGTCTGACAGCAAAACGAACATTAAGGTATTTATGCAAAGAATTACATTTACAGTCGAACAGATTTGATTTTAATGCAACTGTCTGTCAGGATGTCAGTTTAACAATGGCAGGTGTGGTATTTGGGTGAGATGCGAATCGGACAAATGCCAATGTTGTCTGAATCTAATGATATAATGGCAGTTTATCTCAGCAATGCAGTTCTTGATCCCAAGGTTAATTACTTCAAGCAGTCAATCAAGAAACCAATCAATCAAAGCCGTAAGCTACAAATATATTTGTATGCTGAACAAAACTGGAAAGCCTGGAAACCATTATTTGAGAAGGAAGGATTACAAGACTAATTTTTAAGTTATATAACAATAATTTATTATTCGTTTTTCCTCATGTAGCACACCTAGCACATATAGACCTGGCTACAAAGTTGTTTTACACATCAAAAAGAGACTAAAAACATGACAGCAAGATAACTCAAGATGTCTCTTCACAACCTGTGGTAGAAAAATGAGCCTCTATACAAGGCACAATGAGAGTGGTAGAAACTCCAAGTTTAGTGCTTGACTGAGATACAGACTGGGTCATTTGGCATTATAAAGATGGAATAAGATAACTTATTAGACTCAAAAATATAAATAATGTTCATACAGAACAGTACAAAAATCATACGTATTGTATACAATACCATTAAAATGGTAACATCGTGCAGTATGTCAAACGACTCTTGTAAACCCATTAAACTGCAGTGAAGACCTTTACCCATGAAGATCTTGATAAGAACAGCTACAGATATTTACATTTCAGATTTAAAAGATGTAATGGCAGCAAAAGCCCGTATTCAAGTATTGTATTTTATATCGCATGAAAACTTGCCATTTATAAAATACAAATGCAAATGCATGGAAAGAAACACTACATTAAACCACAATGTAGTGAGTAAAATCCTATTAAAACGGTATTTTATACATTCTAGTACGAAAACACGGCGAGGTCTGTAACGGTAGTGTCAACGTGTCAATATATCAAAAGAGTTTTTGACCATTCACATTTCTTGAAGTCTTGAGTTTAGTTGAAATGAGTTTTCACAAAGTATTACTCAGTTTCACAAAACATGAAAAATATCTGCATCTTCACCTTTATAAAACGGCCACTTGGAATGAGGCAAGTACATAAACCGAGACAGCCTTGGGTCATGTACTTCACTAAACTGTGGTGACAGAAAGGAAGGCATTGTGAACTTTGGTGCCCTCGGGTGCTCGTGCTCCATGGCTCATGAGCTCTTGAATGGTCATCCAGTTGTCAAGGATCTTCTTGTTTCGTTTCTTCAGCATCTTCTTATGACTGAGCTCCAGGATGCTGACCTCTCCACTTGCCGTCCCCATGGTCTCCCTGAGGCACTCAAGCCGGCTCCTCTGCATGAACTCCCTCCTGCGCCGCTGTTCTCTAGCCCGTGCTAGCTGCTGCTTGCGTTCTTCTTTACTCCAGTACCGACCCATTTTCAACTCGCTGACTGCATCGTCATCTGTAGTCATCCCACCGCTGCGTTCCTCCCGGATTCGTAAGGCTCGTTCGCGCAGGATGCGGTCTCGTGTGGGCCGACGTGCCACATACCTGGTTCCGTCTGCTCGCACTTTGACCTTCCATTCAAGTCGGCCAGGTGGCGTGGGACCAGGCCGTCCACGGAGGCTGAGGAGGCTAAGCTGGCTCTGGGAGTACTCAAGAGAGGAAGAGGAATGCTGTTGTAGGAGCTGTAGGTAACTCTGGTAGTGTCGTGTGCTGGGAGGCTGGGTTGTGGTGTTGCTGTGGTAGGGTGAATGGTAAGGCCGAGCAGTTGCAACCCTATTCCGGTTTCTTTCTTTCTCACAGCGCTCATCATCAGCTGGAAGCGCTGGGTCTGACTCCGAAGGGTTGCTGGGGCTTTGCTCCAAGCTGCTGGAGAAGGCCTGACTGGGTCCTTGTGAACCAGGACTGGTAATGGGGGTCTGTAAGGGTGGTGTGGAGCTGGTGTATGTATGGGCACGACTGCAAATAGGGCTACTTTGGCTGGGTAATGACAAGATGGGACTACTGTAGGGACTCTGCAGTTGTTGGGTACTCCGAAGGTTCCTTTGATTGGTCAGATGGACTCGACGCTGTAGAGAGTGATCTGGTGAACATTCTGTTCCCAGTGGAGTTGAACGGGAACTTTCAGCTGTATTGTAGGCACTAGAGCTGTCTTTATCTCTGAGCTTTTCACTTTGTAGTCTCTCAGGATGCTCGTTAATATCCGCAAGCTTGCCACGACGCAGTCGACTTTCTTTATCCGTTCGAGGAGAGTCGTGCTTGCTCCTGCGCAGCTGGTGGGCTTGCATGATGCTCTGGCACTCACGTTCAATGCTGCGCAGCTCTTCGTTGAGCATGTGCAGCTCCCGTGCCACCCCGCTTCCGCCCTGCTCCGTCAGGCTGCACTCAATAGTACTGCTTCGCCTGTAGACCAACCCACATTCTCCACCATTACGGATCTGGCACTTGAGTTCCAGGAGTTGCTGAAAATGGTCACAATCTACCCCATTCTCGCTCAACCTGCCCTCCTGACCCTTCTCCTGCCTGGTTAAGCAAACGGTGTCCATAGGAACCAAATGCGAGCCCACTTCCCACCTGTCCCGAAGTTGTTTTTGAGTCCGTGTTTGGGGATGAGAGAGCAATTCATGTTCAGAGCTGTCCTCAAAGCTGCATTTTACGCCACTGTCCTTCTCCAGAATGGTAGAGGAACATGTTGCTGTATCAGTACTTGCTGAGGCATCCTCATATATTTTAGACTGCAAAACAAGAACAGACACAACCCCTTAATGCCTGTCTTAAAGGGGTCACATAATGCAATTTCAATTTTTCCTTTCTCTTTGGAGTGTTACAAGCTCTTGGTGCATAAAGAAGATCTGTAAAGTTGCAAAGACTAAAGTCTCAAATCCAAAGAGATATTCTTTATAAAATTAAGCGTCAACCATGCCTACCTACAACAGCTTGTTCTAACACGCCCCCACATATCTACGTCACGATGTGGTAAGATTTGCATAACGCCGCCCAAATGTTCACGCAAAGAAAGAAGGTGTAACTTTGATTCTCGCTGTAGTATTGTTTGCCGCCACCGCCATGTTGTGGAGACGCTGTGTGTTTCGTTGTTAAAGCGAAACTACTTTGTTTGGCCTTCCAAAAGAGGACACAACTAGAAATCAGTGGTTAAGTTGTATATACAACACTGTTCCGGTACAGTTCAACCCAAATATTCAAACAGGGGGGGGAATTTTGTGTGCAGTGCATTTTATGCGAGGACGAGATCTGTTGCCTTGGAGAGTAGCCTACAATGCCGGTGTCTGTTTCTTTAAAGTGGGGCAATTCCAACTTTGCATGGACAGTCTGGTGCTTCTGATTCACAGACTGTAAGTACATTTTCACATTTTTAAAGTATTTGCCACTGATGATTCAAAAGCGAGTTTGAGCAGTGTAGAGTAGTGCTTGTTGTTTGTCGTTTCTCCGATCACAAATGCAGACATGGTTTTATGTTTACGCAGCGCGCGATGCAATGTAACGTGTAAAAAGACAGTATAAGTCATTATAAAATTAGTAATTATGTCCCCACTGGATGCAACAAATGCCTCGTTTCTAATCGGTTTTCATGTTTTTTGTCTTGTCGCACCTGGAGACGGCATCACAGTATGGTAAGGGGCTAACATTTCCGTCACACGCTTGAGGTATTCGGCCAATCACAACGCACTGGATAGCTGGCCAATCAGAGCACACCTCGCTTTTCAGACCGATTTCAGAAAGGCGGGGCATAGAGGAGAAACAATAATGTATTATGTGGAAAATAATGTGTTTTTTGAACCTTAAACCGCATAAACACATTGCATTACACCAAATACACAAAATAATGTTCTTTTTAGCAACGTCATATGACCCCTTTAACATAAGACTTGGTCCTGTGGAACTTTTAGCATATATGGTCACACTTACCCGGTTTACACAACCTGCTGTTTGAAGAATTCCCTCTTTTTTCTGTTCTTCTAAAATCTCCATCTTCAGCTCCTCTAGGAAATCTTGATGGTCCTCATCAAGCCAGCTTCCATCCATCTAAGAGAGAAGATCCCAGTAGGGTTCACAACTTTTGGACAAACCAAAGGGTCAAGGTTTGGCATCTCATGACTATTAGATGCCATAGTAGATGACATAACTACAAAAATGATATTTTTACTTTGATGGCCATTCTAAAACAGGTGCGTATTCTGGTGGAATTATTTATTTATTTATTTTTTGCAAGGGTCATATGAATCAGAAATATCTCATTATGCTTTGGTAGATATTTTGCTCTTAAAAGCATTAAATTGACTTTATAGTTTTCGCTGTTTGCTGCCTTTGACATCAAAGCTCAGGATTGTCACTAGTGAAGGGTTTTGGGATCAGCATCATTTTCATGTGGTGCTAGAAAAGTTACATGGCATTTATGGCTCAGGTGATTGGCTCACAAAAACATTTATATTAAAATGCCACACAAAGAGAACTGTGGCACTAATGTAGGTTAAGATTGGCTACCAGTCTCACCTGTCCTTCAGGTCTGGTGACAAGTAACACTATAGATCTGGAATTTTCATTTGAGAGGAGAGCGACAGCCTCTTCCCTGTTCTGCACGTCATGACCATTTATCTGGAGGAAACATGGACACAGAGAGACAATTACATACACACAAAGATAATGACAGAGTGTCAGGATTTTCATACCGGAAGCACACTTCATCAATGACAGAAGTGGAGCAAAACTGCATTTCCTCACCCACCCCAAAACTAGGCCCCCCTTCTGAGATAACAACCTCCAGTCAATTATGCATTTATTGGAGGAGAGACTTTGCATCGATTACTAAGACTGCCGACTGGGCTGCAGGAGCCACAGCATTTATAAAAAGCTGTTGTGGCGGTACACGCCCAGACACACAATTAAGCAGCCTTTGACAGGTGCCGTTCATCTTTTCTTCTATAGAGTAATGGCACTGTCAAATGAAGATAATAGGGGTGGAGAGAGTGAGACAGACGTGCACTGAACCACTGTACTCATCTCCCTCACTGTTACATCCACAGATGCCTTGGTGTCCTTTGTATTTCGCTCTCTTTATCTTCTTTTACTCATAAATTCTCCAAACCTTTAACCCTACTGTCACTGCTGAATGTCACACCAACTTGGTCTACATTCTGCAAAAGCAGAACCATTTAAAAATGATATTAAAGTGTAATTTATCATGGTTTTCCAGTTGACTTACTGGCAGCTTACTACTTTTGTTCAAGATTTGTACAGATACACACGTACCACTATATACAGTGAGAATTAATTATATTATTACATTTTAAATACATTTTGCTTTATGTTGATATATATTTATTTAAATTATGATTAAAGGTAAAACAAAAATGAATTTTGAATTTATATGAATTTATAACACAACATTCCAAATAAGCATAGTATGTGTACATTGCAAGCAAGAACATTTTGGCAAGTAAAAAAAAAAAATTATAAATATTTTTCATTTTACACCAATGAATCCAGCGTGTTACCAGAATTTTGGACACACTACCACATCATCAAGACCATAATCTGGATTCATAGGATGATAGAAATACCTTGTACAATTAGGTTGTGAATGAGCACTTGTAAATGTGTGTAACAAAATTAAATGTATACCACCTGTAAAATTCTGTCTCCCTCTCTGATGCGTCCATCCCTCGCAGCTATGCTGTTGAGCTCGACCTATCAACAGCACAACAAACATGGCATTAATATGTAAATTGTCATAATACATCGGAACACACCAGCAATAATTCCCTGACTTATCACAAAAAGAATTCAATATTGTAATAGATTCATTTGCATACCTTTTCTAAAATCAGAAAAATCAATTCCTTTCAGACTATTTACAAATGCCTTGCTAATTAAAATCAGCAGTTAAAACACTGACAAAGAACTGTCTGTATGCAGAATTATTTGCCAAACTTGACTTGCCCTCTTCATGCTTGGCTCAGTCCTGGTAGACTTTTGTCTACCATATGAACTTTGGATATTAAATATTAAATATTAAACACTTTTAATTTCAGTGAAGGTCTACAGTTATGTGGAACAATGAGAATGGATCCAACTGAGCTTTTATCTTTTAATTACTTTTCAGAAAATTTTAATTGTTGTTAAAAAGGGTTTGGTCCGATTAATTTGATTGCCTGCATCAAATATGATGCCACATCTTACAGGTGACTTCAGCGTCTGCTAATGAATTAAACACAAATCACAAAATTACCATTCTTCATTCTAAACACATTATTCAGTTAATTTTCAGTAGGTCTTTGTCTGTAAATTGAACTGCTGCATTAAAAACTACAAAATAGATTCTGAAACTATTAAAAAAATGTCACCTTTTTGTTTTTCAACACATGGTTTGTTAAAGGAGATGATTAACCTTCAGAAAATGTTGAACTTGGACAACATGAACTATTTTATTGTCCATCCATCACCAGTTTTACAACAGTTTTACCAATTTTTGGATATGTGCAAGTCAATTTTAAAACCCTGATTTTTTTCCAGCAATAAACTTAAAAAGAAATTGAATAAAATAAAAAAAAAAATAAAATACTCCATGTCAAAATGATGATCACAATTTTACAATTGCAAAAAAATTATAACTACCCACCTGACCAACAAAAATGCCTATATCTTCCTCATCATCAGTGCGGTAACAGAGAGTAAGACCCAGCTTTTCCTGGCTGTTCATTCGACAGAGTTCCACCTCCTGTAACACACAACGAGTGATCATCACATTCATTCAGTTCAAACCCAACATAACCATATAGCTTCCTGTTTCTTTTGTATTTCAAGGGCAAGAAAGAGGAACAGACATCCAGTATGAACAGAAGCATGAGCAACTATGAACTAGCTCAACTAAACTTATATGCTCCTTAGACCTTTACGCTAATTTTCAAGCCATTTATTTTCTTTCGAAAGCAACTAGTAAGAAAATACTGCAGCTCAGTACATTTCACTTCAGTTTCGTTAATTAAAACGCCTCTAAGCTTCTAAACTCAACAACTGATTACATTGTTTCAGAGTAGTAAAGTCATCTTAAATGCTTGGCTTTAAATTAGAATGAAAATGATGACCAGCAATGGTTCCTTCTCCTGCAAAGAACATCAAACGTGTCCTACAAAAAGATGCACCCCCCTGAAATATGATATAATCAAGCAGGCAGAGGGGGTTATATGTCAAGACAGGTCTGCATCTGAGAGACATTCATCTGTCAAAAGAGAGCAGTTAGCCACAGCTCGACATCCCAGTAACACCGGCCTCAGTTCAGTCAGGCAGAACGGCTCATTTATAGGTCCTGACCGAGCACTTGCGTCATACATCAATTACCCCACCCTCCAACATTAACCAGATTTACCACCTCCACTATATGAGGTTTATCCTTTTCTTCCACGAACACATACACCGAACTGTCAAGTGTCCTTATTTGGCAAATCATTTCTAAAAATGAGATACCAACATGTTCACAGCCACATCTAACTCTCGTATTTCAGCTGAATCTGGGTTACTGTCAAAAATGGATGCAATTCATCACCAGCAGCTTTAATGTGGCTTCATATTGATCTGCTCGAGAAGCTCAGCGATACTTCATATTTTCTGCAAGTCTATTGTTCAGACCACATGCTCATCAAAAAGGATCAACCAAGCCGCTGAGCAAAGTAATCCACACAATCTCCCTTAAACTAGTGCCGCCGGCGATGAAACGGGCAAATCACAGTAATTTTATAGATCATAGTATTAATCCAGGATAATGTGCCATGTTCTGAGAGCTAAAGTGGTTCTGTCAGACTTTCCTCTTGGCATGATATGAAAGATGTCCTCGTGATGGACAGACTGAAGTTATCTCGCATGGAAGAGGCTCATCCAGGCATGAAGCAATGCAGACTAATGCAGGACCCATGGAGGACAGTTATCACTGCTTATAAATCCTGCATATACTGTAGCTACTTATGCACTATGCAATTTTGATTTACTTTGCAAAACAGATCCAAGAATGAAAATACGGCACTAATTTGCTAACAGAAAAACATTACTGTACAAAAAAAGAAAAATATCCCAAAATCTCACTTTTGACAAGCTATCCTTCAATTATTACAAATAATAATAATTATTTATTAACATCTGCATTTGTTTTTCCAAAAGGAGCACGAGATCCAGTAGGAAAGAACATTAATGCCACTAAAATCAAACTAATTACACCTCAGTGGAGTCTAATCTGCCCCCCTGTTTATTAGCCAAAGTGATAATGGCATCATTTGAGGGTTCTCCATCTGTAACATGCTACTTTGAATCATTAATAGCGAAGGAAAATGCCTTTTTGAAACTCTTATTTTTGAGGTTTTCACAATTAAATGAACCCAGTACGTCCTCTGACTATAAAACTCTTTCTGTCAACATTTAATTCAGATTATTTATTGAAATAATACATAAATAACAACAGTATAATGGTATATAAATAATAATAATACAAAATAGATAAGGAAGTACTCATGTATTTCATGTGTTTATGTATGTTTATGTATTCTTTCTAGATAAAAATAAATCTGCTAACTGAATGATGTAAATTATGTGAAGCATGCAATAAAAATAGCTGTAATATAAAAATAATTAATTAAAATTTAAATGGCTTTGATACATTTTTTATTAATTTATTTCCACAACTAAAATAAAACTGAACACTGAGCAAAGCGTCACAATTGTGGTGAGACTAATTAAATGAAACCAACACACCTGTGACCATAAAACTCTTTCTGTTAACATTTAATTTAAATGTATTTATTTATTTTAAAATACCACAAAATCGATAAGGAAGTATTCTTGTTTATATATATTTATGTATTCCTTTTGGATAAAATGTACTTCTTTATATTGTAAAGATTTATTCAATCACTCCATTATGTCCTAAACATTTGAGACGCAAGTAAGGTCAGGTGTAAATAGCTGGGCTGATCATTAATTATCGGGTCACCCCAGGTGTATATACATTACTATTCAAATTGTTTCAGAAAGCATTTTACTTACCTCACACTCGAATTCAACTGCTCTGTCCACCTCTGCCTGAGTGCTGGCCACATATTCTGGACAATCAAAATAGTCATGCTCCATAGTCTGAATGGAATGACAACTATAGAAAGAGAGAACGCCAGAAACCAACATTATACACTAGGTTAGTTTTATGCCTGATATGCCTGAACTATAGACCAACCCTGAAGCCATGCATTACACTCCACAAAAGATAACAGATTTTGTTTGTAGTCTGGGGACACATGTAATTACAAACAGTAATCATTTTATCCTGCTTAACACATCAAGTCTGGGGTCCAAAGTGTCATATGCACACTGGTATCCAGATCCTAAGCAATTGTCAAAAGCAACACACTCCACACACACACCCACAACCACACACCCCACACGACACACCATGCGCTGATATGCTTTGATTTTGCTGCAGCTTGTGAGCCATACAAAATTAAGTCACTCTTTAGCAATAAATAATGCAAACAAACGCACATTGCACATAAGGAACTAATCAGATCCGTGGCCTATCAATCCCCACGCCATGCCTTCTCGGGAACAAATCTGAAGCCTACTCGGCAAAGCCTTAAAGGGTGTGCAAACACCATTGAAGCTCTGTGGCCAGCACTGTTGATATTTTGTAGCACCTCATTTGGTTTTAATCACCCTGTATACAACTCATTACGGGCAATGTATCAAGGGGAAGCCACCTACAATAATTACAACATGGGCCCTGTGGTGAATTTACTGAGGCGCCAGTGGGGGATATTTTCAATGGGGACGGCTAGCAGTGGTAATTGTCGTTTCTGCCTGGTGAGAAGAAATTCCTTGAACATAACATGCGTGGTGGGTACACCATTCTGCGTACTTCCGGAATGGTAAATAAATAAATAAATAATGATACAAATAAATAAATATCTATACAATCAAATGCTCAGTTGTTATATATATATATAGAGATAATATAACGGTCTTATGCTCTGCTGTGTGTGTGGTGTCATGTGTTGTGTGTGTGTGTGTGTGTGTGTGTCTATAAATATTACTTACAAGTATATAAGAATAACACTCAACACAAACTATTCTAAATAATACTCTTTAATTTTTATATTGTAACTTTAATTGGCATTTTCAGATAATATATCTTCCCCCAACATATTTGCAATTACATTTATATTTGTAGAATTTATATTTATATTCTTAGATCTTATTTAATTTAACATTCCCCTCAATTAAAAATACTACTATTACTATAATTATAAATATATTATATATATATATTTATTATATAGATATAATATATTGTTATTGGAAATAAAATCGTATATTGTAGATAATAAAACTACACATTACAATAAACAGTTAATGCTAAGGTCTTATGTAATCGTTTTGGCAGCATACTGCCTGTACCTGTCCGCCAGCCGAAGGGGCAGATGTCTGGCACGGGTGGGGTGTGGGTCTCACTCAGCCAGAGCCATGATGTGCTCAACGGTGATGTCTGTCTTAGGCACACATCCCCACACACACTTCCTGTAGGCTGTTCTGGTTTCCGGGCTGAGGGCCCCCGCCTCAACACCCTGCACCACCATGGAGCACCTCCGCATGGCCTCCACCGTTCCCTCATGCCAGACTATTTGAAAAAGCAACGGCACTCATACCCTTACACCTAATAAGAAAGGTGTGCAATCCTAATATCTTTATCATCAAACCACACAGACACCACATACACACACCCTCTATGGGCTAGTAAAAGTAGCATAAAGCATTACATTTTCTATTGTATTAGATTCTTTTTTTCACATATTAATATTATTTTTATTACTCTTTTACTATTTTAATTTTAATTACTATAATACTTTAATAGGGCATAAAATGGTTGTAGATAATGATTTATCAAGAGACTTCCACATTCTTAAGCATGCTTGTGTAGCTCTGATACATAGATTTCATAACAGTGTGCGTAATGATACAATTGCATCTGACTCTTTCAAACCTTGACACCATGTCTAACGCTCGCCCCATCAGAAGTTCACGCTCCAACCCGCATCAGCAGGTTTCATGTGCCACCAATAAAATGAGCTTCGTCTATAAACCAGATATCTCAGCCTTTTCGTACCCATTCTTATATTTAAGACAGATTTCATAACCCAAGGAACACACAACACCTATCTTTCCCACTTTATGCAGATACTGACAGGTCATTATCGCCTACTTACCACGCTGCTGACTAATATTTATATGATGTCGATTAGTGTAAACTTATTTTACTGGTCCACAAACACACAGAAACCCAACAAAAATCAATGAAAATAGAATGCAATACAATGAAACAAAACAAAATGAAATGAAATATTTCAAGTCAAAGAATGTAGACAAAGTCAAAGAGTGTATTTATAATGCACATTAATTCATGCATATTGTGGCGTATTGTGGATTTCAACATACAGGTGAATTTATTAGCTAATGCTGAAAAAAAAAAACTAGGTCACAGTGAGACTTCAAGGCTGGAGCTACTTTACACATGATTTATTCTAGACTGAGCAGTTTTCCTTCAGCTATGTGGTTCCTGTGAGGCAGAAATGAAAACCAGCCTAATTATACAGGACTTCCTTAAGATTCTGTACCCTCATTTCACATTTCTTGTGAAAACCAACAACAAAGAGTGGCCTTAGACCGTTTTCATCTATTTTCTTTTGTTTTGGGGGAGCGCTTAGCATTTGGAGCCTCAGGCTGTCAGGACAAGTACAACTGCTGTTGAATGACCTCAACATTCGACACAACATGACAGGGACCTTTGCTCTCAGACATTCATCAAGTCATACTGGCATCCTGCAACTTTCCTTACAGGAAGACTGAAGAGCAAGGGATCATCGGGCTAGATGCGTCTTACCAGATGGGCCAATTAATCCAGTGATAACTAGGGAGCAGTCAAAATATGCACACAGAGATGGAAACTCTCTACCTGCTGAGTCTCGTCTTCAGAGCCGGCTGGGGTCATCTGTGAAGCAGACTCAACAGATGCGATCCTCAGCGCAGAGAATAATACTTGTGTCTTGTTGAAGCTAGTTACATTTATTTAGACACAACACAAGCTAAAGGTCTGGTGACGAAATGAAGGAAACTAAAACCTTACACCCACAAAAAATATGGCAGCATGATGGTTAAGATAAGATGGAACAAATAGGAATAAAGCTATTGCGTCACTCTTAGGATACAGTAATTGGTATGAAGCATATGGCTGTACATTTGTGGAGAGACATACTGGATATATATCAGTCAATTGATATTTATGTGCATATGCTTATTTCCTTTATTTTTTACAGTTAGATTACCTTTTACCATCATGCATCTAATGCATGATTAATTTGACTAATTAATGAGTTAATTTGTTAACTTAAAGTTAATTGTTAAAAACTTAGAATTTTTTCATTGTTTTAATTTTTAATTGTCGAATCACTGGACTTTTAACATAAATAAAACTGAAAATAAGCACGACCATGGTTGGTTTTCAAGGTTGGCTACTTGTTTTATACCCATACCATATGTTACCGGCATAAGGTTACTTCCTAGAAAGTGGTTGACGCCAATCGTTTATCAGATACAGTTGTGATAGCTCTCTGGTGGAGAAACTAGCCCATGGCAGAAAATCGCTCGTTTCAATCACACATTGATACGTTTGGTCTAAACGACTCAACAGGGTGTAAGGAAACTCTTGGCAGTTCACGTTGGTTAACTTCGATCCAGAGTGATATGAATTGACTAAAGCGTCACTTAACCGTCATAAGAGGGCGATGGCCAGGCCAACCGAATCACCAACCCGCACCTCTCATCCATCATATCCACTTAATACATACTCTGAAAAAGCGTCAGGTTGGCCACATGGGTTTGTGCTCAAAGGTCGTGAAACTGGATTGTACCACAGTCACCTCAGACCCATCATATTGATTTCATAACTTATCAACATACAGCTCCGCCTCAAGACACATCACTCATGTATACATTTGATGCCGAAGGTGGAGAGCAGCATATCTCAAACCATGGTGTGAGAGTACAGATTGTGTGATGTGCTGATGTGTGTGCTGTGTTTGGTCACTGGAGCTGTTGTTCTATTTGTGTCAGTTTCTCATCAGTGAACCCCCCCCAACATTTCTACAGGCTTGTTTATTTTCTCCATGCTGAATGATTTGGCACAGGTGAGATAAGCACAAAGAAGTGATAAGACTGCATGTGTGTGTATTTAAACACATGTGGCATGAGAGATAAGAATAGAATGAGAACCTCTTGGCCAGGCGACCAAACAGCGGAAAATGCAACAGCTACAGGCAGACGCACACACAAATAGCATTGTGTCAACCCAAAAAGTACCGACAGTTGTTGAGAAAACTGACAAAAGAGCTAAACACTGGTGAAAGACGCCTGACTATAGTCTTTTATATGGCACATTTGTAAGGGAGTCACACTTTGAGTTTCTCAACACTGTGAATCCAAAAGGAATAAAGGCATGAGAGCATAACATAGTGAAATCCCACCTGGGAAGTGTCAAGCAATCAGAAAGGATTCTTCAGGGAATTATATCTGAGTAAAAACTCAATATCTGACACACAATCCCATTCACAACACCGAAAGCATCTTATCTTCATATTGAGCACACGGCGAAAGGCTCAGTCACCCATCGATTCACTGTAGGAGTCACCTAATCATTACAACTCATAATTTCTGTTGAAAATCTGAATTTAGCATATTGCTTTAGAGCTCAGACTCTTTCTTTCTCTACGCAGCTGCATGAGTCTGTCGACTACCATCATCTCGCTGTGGAAGAGTAACCACACAGATTCTGTCACACAGTCCGTTATTATTCAAATTAATTTTCTTCATTAGATTTACTCGGAGACTGATAACTAACTCGCCGTGTCGTTAACTATTCAGATATTCAAAAAGAGACTATTAACTATTTGAATATGCTATTTTCCATGTCGTCTCTGCGCTGATTAATCAACGTGGCAAGATATTAATGAGAGGCAATTAGTCCCCTAACGACATGCATGACTGAGTGAGAGATGGAGAGAAAAAAAGTGCAAGGACTTTCTGTATAAGTGAAATTTGGTGCAAATTACTGTCGATCGGTGGCCGGGCACAAAAACGCGTTTTTGTCTCTTACAATATATCTAAGCATACTAAACAGACTGCAAACAAACAAGCAAATTGAGCAGTTTAGTCATGATAATAACTTGGGCTAATTATTTAAAATCAGACTCTTATGAAATTATCAGTTTGACAAACTTTAAACTGAACAAGCAACATTTTTCTAAATTAAAAATTTTAAAAGGAATGATCAAAATGCTTAAAGATTTAAATATATTTATATAAACGCTAAAATAACTGTTTATCCATCCAATGACGTTCAGTGTTATTTTATTATTATGTATATACTATTTTTATATCTATATGTTAGTATATTTGAGGTACTATTATAGTTTTTATTTTTATATTTTAAGTTTTAATTTTAGTTTAAGTTTTAATAATTTTGTTATGTGCTTCTTTGATTTTTTTTCTAAAGATTCCTAATGAATTTGATTCATTTTTATTTCAGTTTTGGTTTGACTAATTTTAGTACTTCAATATAAACTTAATTATTTTTGTTAGTTGCCAAAGCAACATTTCTAATATTAATTTAAGTTTCACATCTAATTTTTAAATTCTATTTCAGCTTTCTTTCAATAATTTCAGGGAAACCTGTTTGAAACAGTTATTTTTGCAACTCCGTTTGGTGTCGCTATTTCAACCAAATGCTATTACAAATTTCACCTTAAATATTCTAAACTTAATTATACTATAGAAATAAGATGTAACACCTAAGGCATAAGCATCTGCAAGTACTTGCCTTCCCCCACCTTGTTCCCCAAACATATCACATATACTATTCCCACATAAGTAACTGTGATTACACAGTATCACCATAGAGATTCAACCATCTCTACTGCCATTGCTTATGCGTGTGCTTTTGCATTCAATTCAAATTCCTCTTTAGGGACAAAGAATTACTCCTCAAAGAGGATATTACTTATTCTGTGGGAATGTGGGAGTTTGACTACACAACACTACCCTGACAGAGTTCACCCTGCAGGCGAATGTCTACCTTTCACAACATAATTAAATTCTCCATTAGCACCAACCTTGGTTTGATCCTCCAAGCGGTATAAATGCCTCTCATTCTTCTCTATTTTCAGCTACAAAAATAAATAATGCATTTGAAATAGCAGGCGCATATATCATAGGAAGCTGTGTATGTCTAACTAATGAGTCCTTCAGCAGGACCCAGCCATGGATGACATGGGTTATGACAAACTGAGTCAACAAAACGTTTATTTAGTCTCACTGCCTCACTACAATAACCCAACGCAAGCACTCTCAATATCATACCACATGCTGTCATAGAGTACATCATGTGTACTGAATCTAGGTGTAGGGAATAGTTTTTCCAATAGAATCTACAGGAGTGTGACTAAATGAAATATTCTTAGAATGAGAACAGATTTTTGACAGGGTTGTGTCTCTTTGTCCACATCGCCTGCCCTATTTAGAGGCCTTAAACCTAACATGCTACAACATGTAGGGGCTTGTTGCTCTTCCTGGTCACTGTTGGATTTCATTGGATTTTCACTGTTGGAGTTGCTGTGGCACTAGAAATTGCAAAAGAAATGACTTCAAATAGGTTTTCCAAACACTTCCACCATCTGCAATTGGTCGGAAAAACAGATAGCTCTGCCTCCAAACTGGTGGAGCCGATCGCTGCGTCCGGCTTAAGTTCAAATTCAAATGTAGTTCCTAATAGACAGTATGCGATGTTGGATGAACCGAATGTTTCTGTTAAGCTAGTCAGGATGTTAAAAAAATTTAAAAATCAAGCAATTGCTAGCATACTATTACTAGTACACTACTATTACATACTTCAGCTTTAAATCAACTGGCCTTCAAAACCACTGATCCTTATTGAAGCAAAAAACTGGACCAAGGCCTGAATTTAGCTATTGGTTTTGCAGTGCAGTAGAGTTCACTTCAAGGTTCACCAATAAATGTCATGGCGAAAATGCTGTGGAACAAGCCGACATTAATCATAACCATCACCACAATAGAACAATAAAAGGAGGGAAGACCTAAGGTTCAGGGTTAAACCTGCCTTTTTTGTACATGCTGACTCTCACTTGACCTAATACTGAAAACTACTGATTGTTTCTGAAGGGCAATGAACGTGGTGTCTCGGTCTTAAAATGCCTGAGAAATCAGTCAAGTGAGCCAAGGAGAGTTATGGGTACTGCAGTCAGGCTGAGAGAGTGAGTAGGAGAGACATATCTGAGGGTGATTTGAGGTTTCAGTGGGTATGCTTCATTATTTCAGCTGATTTCTGGTAGGAGTGTCCCACCGTGCCTCACTAATGACTTTAATGAAGGACTCTGCTCTAGAGAGACACCAGCTCTATTCCAAAGCCTAGTGAGCTGCCTTTTAAGGCAGCATATGAACCATCATAGAACCTCACAAGTGACTGTTTTGGAATGCTCTACATAGGTAGCAACTCCCATGTGCCACACAAATCAACTCGTATTTGATTTCAATACAGTTTGATGTTACCATGTTACTGAGCTTACCATGTTACATTGCTCTAATAAGTATACAAATACTGAATAATATACTAATAAACTCTTTTTTTTATTTCATTTCTGCATTTTTGTTTTCTTTGCACACAAAAAGAATTCTGGTAGCTTCATAAAATAACGGTTGAATCACTGATGTCACATGGACTATTTTAACAAAATAGATGTCATTACTAAAGTTGTTCTTCAAATGGAGGCCGAAACCGTGGTAGTTCCCTTGCTGTGTTTGCAGAGTCAGAAAGCTCTCGGATTTCATCAAAAATATCTTAATTTGTGTTCCGAAGATGAATGAAGGTCTTACCGGTTTGGTGCGACATGAGGGTGAGTAATTAATGACAGAATTTTCTTTTTTGGGTGAACTATCCCTTTAACATTTAAAAGGTTAAAATTCAAAAGTGTGACATTCCTCTAGCCATGGATTTAACTTCTCAGTACAATGCATTCTGTGGTTGTCTTCTGGATTCAGTTTAAGAGGAAACTGTAAGAAAGAGGTAAGCAGAAGATGATGACTGAATGTAACAAAGAAGAACAGATAGATCTAGTGTTCTAGACACACAGACTAATGTAGTGGCTTATCTTCCACTGTGAATTTCATTCATGTGTCTCCCTTTCAGATTGACTAATAGATGTAGTGCGTCCGGCACCAGGGGCTTATTGTATAGTACTTCCTCCTACACACATTACACAAAGATTAACCTTACATCTGCTATCATTACAGGCAGGAACACCACAAACAATAGCCATATAAATAGACAAAACACACACACACACACACACACACACACACACACACACACACACTATGTACCAAGCAATATTTCTAAATTAAATCAAGGGAGGGATAGTAACTGCTAATCCAATGTATCAGGGTTCAAGAGGAGGTCAGAGTCTGTACCAGTGACTTTCATACATTCTGACAATGCATAAAGTTAATTTTTGAGTTCTGAACCTGAGCGAGGCCTAGTTGTTAGCATCGTCAAAATATACATCGACATGACAGAAAGACTCCTGTTGCTGTATTTTTCCACTATAAAAGCATAAAAAGTGGTGTTGCACTCTTGTGTGCCAATCCCAACACATTTCTAGACAAAAACATAGTAATCAAAGACCACATTATTGGGTGTGAATCTTTTGTCCTGCATCCCACGTTTGCGGATCCAAAGCCTTGTAGCGTCTGGACCACTCCAACACAAAATATATATTTTGTTAGCTATATTTAAAAAAATACTCTGTAACACCCAGACTCCGACAAGACTCCTGGTTTTCATTGGTAACCCGATAACATTACAACCTTGTGGAATGCGAGCCGGCTCTCATTCTGCTTCCTCCAGAAACAAGGGGTACAAATGCACAGTATAAATTGACTTTTCTACTAATTAATTCGTAGGAAAACCTTCTTTGAATGAACACCTATTTTCTTCAGGCCATTGTGTATATTTTTGCTGTGTTGTATTTAATCTGTTGTATAATAGACTATTTTTATTCATGCTTACGATAAACCACTCTTTCATATAACCTTACATATACCGTGTTAAGTATCTATGAATTCGCCTTCTTATGAAACAAGAATGTTTCTTATTTGTTGTACGTAGTGCAGGGTAGTTTATGCCCTTGGAACCTTTAGTATTTTTCAACAAAGTTCCATGATACTAAAGTACCCATGTTCCACACAAGCTCCATAAACTCCACACGGATCTCAACAACGCCCACTTGGGATTCCCGCTTTTCTCAGTGGATTGCCCCGTGAGAGGCGGGGACTCTCTACCTTAAAGCTGACTCCACCATGTGATCGCCCAGTCGGTGTGCTCGGTCATAGCTAAGTATATGTGGTCAACGCTTCAGGATCAAAAGCATCTGTGTCCAGGGCCTTTCTCGCCTAGTCTTCCACTTCCAATGGACACTGACTCAACTGGTCTTTTCATCAAACTCGACCCGAAGTCAGCAAAATCGACTGGAAGCGTTAAGAATTGCAATCAGAATCTCTTCAGACCCGCCGATACTCGCTAAGTTCAACTTAGTCTTATTAATTGATACATTAGGTATTATTTGTACCTTTTTACAAAGGTGTGTTTGATCTCAGAATCTGACGTATCCCTGAAGGTTTTGATCTGTTGAATATACATGCCAAAGTGTTCCATAAAAATCATTCTTTATGCCTCTTTCTTGCTGGTGAGTTAAGCGTTAACCCTTTCCTATACCACCTGTATGTATGTGTGTATATTTGTAGGGTAGACTCTGTCTTCAACTGGTTTATGTGTATGTTAGATTAGTTTAAGTGTTTATGTAGTTAATAAACCTTACTTGTATCACACTTGACGTGTTCATTGTTTACTCATAACCGGAGTCATTAATCATGCAGATTTATGCTACAGGCTCTGTGTAGATTTGTACATTAAGAAAGTTATTTCCTTTAACCAGGACATTAACGTTCTTAGAATTGACAAGACGGTTGACCCTGAGTGGTCAGCTAAATATCTACAGTGGATCTAAAATATGAATAGTTAATTATAACTAGTTATGGTTAATTATTCATATTTCCCCATGAGCTGATTCGCTACAGCCTGATGAATGCATCTGGCAGTTGCGTGTAAGCTGGCACGGGTCGGTCATGCTCTGTTTGTAGCTAATTCACCACTACAGGTATGGCACATGGCGGCTGCCACCATATGTCCAAAACCGACCCATCAAACCTGAAGCCCATATTAAGATTAATCAAATAACCAGGAGCACAAACACAGCATTTAATATGCAAACCTGCACCTTCTGAGTAAAACCAGGTACATTGTGTGAGAAGTTCAATGTGTGAATGACAGATTTAAATCAAATTATAACAACCCTTTAATGAGCTACCAGCCGTGAGATTTTTTTTATCTCCCTAAACATGTGTGTAATTCCCGGCTCTTCCTGTTACATGCCAATTAGCATTATTCCTCATGTGTTGAGTCGGATTCCGCCTCCGCGGAAATAGCACATGCCTCCACACCTGAACAATCTTCAAGAGCACATCAGATGTGTGTGAATGAACATCCAAACACACGCTTGCTTAAAGATCTTCTCTGACTCACGCAGCCTCATAATGCATGCCACGCTGGGTTGTTTTGCAGTGCAATTTAGCACCATTCAGCCTGTCGGCAGTCACTCAGCGCCTGCTTTTACAGTTGCTAAACGGATGACTTCAAGTATGAATTGGGCATAATTGGCTAATCAGAAATAGACATGGAAGAATTTGAATGAGCAGATAAAAAGACATAATATTTTTCATAGGATAGAGCAAGAATATGGGACACACTTGTGACTCCATTAATTCAATATTTATCATTGTCGATTAATATATTATAACATAACATAATATAACATAACATAACATAACATAAAACATAGCATAACATAATATAGCATAACATAACATAACAAAACATAACATAACATAACATAACATAACATCACATCACATAACATAACATAACAACATAAATGTTGGATATTTACTTTTTACTCCAGTCAATATTTCTAAAAGTAGCTTTATTTGTCTATTGTCTACACAAACAAACAAACAAACAATAAACAAGCAAACAAACAAATACAATATATTTTTAAACATTTATGGACATTTATGGAGTCTTGAAGTAGACATTTGAAACTAACAAACAAAACCACTTGCTTGAGTAAACACATGCATACTTGAACTTCTGACCTTAAAAAACTTAATATATTCCTTAATATATGTGACAATTTCCCTATATGACAACTAGGTCTCTTCTATATGCTTTGTTAGGCCAATGCTGTATATGGAAGCAAACAAAAGGACACAAAACTGCTAATTTCCTGGAAAGGATCTGCTCTAAGACTTGAACCTTACTGATGTTTCAGAAAGCAGATCTGGTTACGGAGTGGAGACTCCACGGTGTGCCCCACAGATGGGCCGCTTGATACTTAATACGCAAACGGACGGTGCAGGAGACCTCAGAGAGTTGCTAATGACTTTTCAAGCATGCTAGAAAACCAACTCAAGTTTGATAGTGTCACAGTATCGAATGAACATACAGAAACCTTCCAAGACGCACAAGTTTGGACTCAGTGACTGAAAAGGCCTGAGCAACAAGCAATGACAAGGGGGATCAAGGACATATGAGATCTACAGGCTTCAATATGACATGCACAAAATTACAGACCAGCTACCAGTTCAACACATTACAACCAAATACAGATATGAATGATTCAACCATGGGCAACTTCTGACTCTGCGGATTTTTCAAAAATAAACTCTTCAAACACACTTCTTATACTCATTTTCCACATACACTAACTTTGGATAAAACTTAACTAGTAGTAAAGTTGATAATCATAATTGCAAAATGTATCATTAAAATTACACTTACAACTGTCACACACAGTAGTGATTTGTGTATAAAGTAAATCATTTTTAAATAAAATTGGAAGATTAAATGCAACTTTATGGATTTTCATATTTAAGAGTCTGGAACAAGAGTACCACAAAACAAAAATTAATTTTCAAGCTTTAATGTGAAAAAAGTCGAAATCTCAACTCTTCAGAAATGCATGTTTGTTGTAAAAGTTCAACACATTTACAAGGAATGTTTGAGTGATATCAGCTTATCATTGCTGTTGAATTAAGGATGTCACAGTGTGCTGGTGTCAGAC
Source organism: Sinocyclocheilus anophthalmus (assembly GCA_018155175.1). NCBI lineage: Eukaryota > Metazoa > Chordata > Actinopteri > Cypriniformes > Cyprinidae > Sinocyclocheilus > Sinocyclocheilus anophthalmus. Next base: position 458,344 of record JADLZN010009794.1, read on the forward strand.
TCCGAGGAAATGACCCGGGCCAGTTTGTGTCTCACACTGACAGACTGTCACTAACACAGGGGGCCGAGGCCAGCCAAGAGGAACAGACAGGAGCAGTGACCTCCCTGTATGTGTATGTGTGTGTGTGTGTGTGTGTGTGTGTGTGTGTGTAAGACGTGAGTGAAGAAAGGTGAAATGCATCCAATCCTGTCTGCTATTGCCAGATGTCTGCAAAGACAAAAGGTCTCTCTCCATAATTCGGTTCCATATAACAGTCCATTCAAGTGTACTAACAATTTGAAGTTATATTGAAATTAGACTCTGATAAACACTGCAATTTTAATATCCCATAATAATTCCTCAGTTTTCTGCTCTGTTTTCTCTCAAAAAATGTCTCACCTTTGCAAGAACAAAAGAACAGGCAGAAAGTGGGGTGGGGGAGGGATATCAGTACAGACACAAGAAGCCACTGAGATCCATTCCTGTGGCTTAACCTTGCACACACAGATGCTTTATTATTTGATCTGCATAAAAATCTTACCAAGTAACTGCACTACTGGGCTGAACTACAGTGCTCACAGATTGTTTTAAAACTGCAGATACATCACACATAACCCATAAGTTATCTGAATTTGTCTGAAGGGCTCTCGAACTGTAATTCTCCCCAAACAGTGGCAGCTGCACAACACACACGTTATTTCCTCCCTGGGTCCTTGGCCAGATGGGATATTAGGAATTGTCATCTAGACGTATGTACCTGCTAATTGTGTGTTAACTACAAATGGATCAATCCACAATCCTCCAGTGCACTATAAACCTGCTATATAGACCCAATCAATGTAGAACAAATCAAGGAAAATAACCTATACTTTAAAGTCAATGCAAATTGCCATTTGAAACCACTTTTATTAGCTTGATGTGTTTAGATTGAAAAATGTGGATAATGTTATCTACCTTGTCTAAATAAACTAACAATTAAGCACCATAAACTAAAGCTACATGCAAATGTAAACATCACAACTTTATAAATGTACAGTGTGAAAAAAAATTCAATTTGTGTTATGCTGAAGATTTGACAGTTTGACAGTGATAATAAATCATTAGCATTTTGAAGATTAACTTAAAGTGTTAGATTATAGCAAAGGTAATCTAGTGAAAAATAGAGGAAATTTGTTATTTTGTTTCTGGTTAGTATTATCTTAAGGCCTAAGTGACATCAGTGAACAAGCAAAGTAATTTAAAAGAGGAAGAGGACGTTCTGATTAAATATTATGAATTGATGAATCACTCACTATTAGACCAGGAAAATGCATTAACAAAGTACATTTAGATTTTTTATGTTGCCTTCTTTCAATACATGAGACATTAACTGGGTTCAGCAATATCAGTGATTTTATCCAAGAACTGTGACAAAAACCATCTCAGAAAGATTTTCTGACATTTTTTAATGCAAGATCCATCACACTAGTTCTAGTCCTTAAGTCAAGTGAACAGCGGTATGTAGATTTAATACCCTGTGTTTCATTTGTGTAGCACCCATGTGTGACGGAGGTGTAATCAGCCCCTTTTGACTTGCCAATTGGGCCGACTCACAGAGGATTGCATGATGAAGGAAAGACAAAACTCCATAACTTCTTATAATTACCAATCAGCTCTGAAGCCCAGCACTAATTACACACCAGTGTGTCTAGGGCAGACAAGCAGGTCATCTCCTTTGTGGTTCCAGACAAAGAACTTTTATTATCTGTTCTGCTGAAATCAGACTATGATTGTCTTAAGAATTAAATAGAGAGGCCAGGATCAGTTTAAGAATATAAAATGACAAGTTTGGGACAAAAAGAACAAGATTTAATTTATGCATATTCATCTTTTTTGGTTCATAATTTCAAAAAGGAGTTCACAAATTAATCTGCCTGTTCTGAAAGTGCAAAAAAAATATTAAACGCAAATAAAATGCTACTAACTGCAACTTGGCCTACTTGGAAAGAAAATAAAGTGTTTAAAAGGGGAGTTGTGAGTTAAAACCTATATGCAATAAATATCCTTCAGAGTGTCTGGTTGATGCAAAGTACATGTTTGCATTGCATGGATAGTGTGGCCGCATAGGTGGTGTATGGTATATGGGAAAAAATGAGAGCAGAGAGGGGCTCATTATAAAGACTTTCAATCAGAGGGTCTGACTGTCGAATGGGTTTGTTATACGGATGTAAAGGTCAAGCCTGCACTTTTTAAAATGAAATAACACAAAAAAGAAAAGGTCACCTCATAATTTCACTTCAGAGACAGTCATACAGGAAGCAGATCAGACAGAAGTGTAAAATCCCATGAAACTCAATCCACCTGAGCGGTAGAGACAGTAACAGCAATGATAATGACCCTGTTGCCACTTCTTATTACAGTTGATGCTATACATCTTATAAAAATCTTTAAAAATAGTTAAGAAAAAGATTGGCTGAGTATAACCTTGCACACATGTATTAAAATTGTGGCCTAAAAGCTGATATTATGTTAATGCTGATAACCGAAAAAATAGACAGTATTAATATTCTTATTGTTATTATACAAGTGAATTTAGGCATCACAACATGATAAATAAATATTGAAAAATAAAAAATATGAAAAATTACCCATTAAAAATAAATATTCATTTTGTGCTATGTTCAAGATTTAACGGTTTTATTAAATAATTTATTAAATAATAATGTTAGTGAATAATTAGATTAACTCTAAGTAAATGTTACATTGTGGCAAAGGTAATGTAAAACAAATGAAAAAATAGAGGAAATGCAGAAATCAATAAACCAATATCAACTAATAGTAATAAATAAACTAATGATGAATAATAAATTAAATTAATTAATAAGAAGTGAGTGAGTGAGTGAGTGAGTGAATGGTCTCAAAATATGGTGCATCCTTAACAAAAGTGTCTAATTTCATGTAATTAATTCAACAAAAATGTAATGACCTATCATAGATCTGTTCATGTGTGCTTTTGAAAGCTGATATTACTTTCTACATATTCACATGAAGTCTAAAAACTGGTATGCAGTAAATGTGAAACCATACACACAACAGCAGGTAATCCGGTACATCTGGTAAGGAAGATCAGTAAATGACATGAGACACAGGTTTAGATGAGGTCATCTGCTCTCTTTCCAGATCAGGAGAAAAAGATGAACTCAGCATCTGTCATTTCACTAAAGCAGAAAATCACCAGGACCGCTGAGAGAGTAGTCTATTTTTAGCAATAATTATGCAATCATTCCATTCATGCTAGAGCCAAAGAGAATGATATGGGCTTTAAATTAGATTTCCATCATATGCACACACACACACACATACGCGCTTCTCCTGGCCTGGAGTTGGCAGGGTCTGCTGATATGATCACCCCAGGGTCTGTGCTATCTGACATACTTACCATCCAACACGCTCACAAGATCAATCTAAACTACATGCTTCTCTGTCTTTCCCTTCTTTCTTTCCACACCCAATGCATTTCATCAGCAAGGAGTATCGTTCAGAAAATCTCCGGGACAGGAAGATGGATGAGAGTGTTCTGAGAGAGAGACAGACAGGGGACATCGCCCAACAGTGGCGATGCCAATAAGAGAGACCTTGGTTCAGGCAGGAGCTTGAAGCATCCTTGCACACATACACACTCAAAACTCAATCTTACACACTCACAAAAGCCAGTTCCTTTTGGAAGATCTCTCTAAAGGTTGCCCTCCATCTGGAGGCCCACTAAGGCTGTGATACACTGACTGGCCAATTCACTCGCACAGATCCAGATCCATATGGTTGTTAGTGCTCTCGGGACCGACACTTCCTCTGACCCTTGATGGCCACCGTAGGGGGCGCAGAGGTAAACTGGTGCCAGCTTTTTCATGTTAATTAAAATTCACATTTATGATTTAATCAGGAGAGTTTGGAGAAGATCTTTTGAAACAAGGTGAATTACAAATAGCAAATGTAATTGGCATAAATGTAAATGTGATTCCTGCTAAGTTCTGCTTCTGTTTTTTCTTGATATCTCTTAAATTTGTGGAACTACAGATACTAAAAATGTGTGTCTTAGTGAGAGTAAATGTGTGGGAGGTGATATCTCTCGTTCTCCTCCCATGCTGATCCACAGACTGGAAATTACACTGAGCATCTGTCCACATTAGGGATCCTGACCATGGCCGTAAACTGCACTGCTCCCATGAGCCTCAGTGTTTCAGCTCAACTGAGTGAAATAGCCTCCATCACCTCATGCTAACACAGATTTGCTGATCAGCAATTACCAGAATTTTAGAGATTAATAGGGAAATAAATACATTTACATAGTTTGATTTTAACAGTTGCCTCACTCTGTGCACCTTACAGATTTAGCCTATCAGTAGATACAATTTTAGCACAAGACAAAATCTTTAAGTTGCCATGGTAACAACACGTTAAGTCATAAGTTCATTGTACTAGTTAGACCATTTTGAATTGCTGATGATGAAAATCGAGCTGAAACTCTGGAAACTCATACAAGAGAGTAGAAATGCAAATTATAGTGTTATATAATAAACAAATCTTATTTTTTAATATAAAAATATACTGCTGCCCAAAAAGAGTCAACTAATTATTGCATCCAAGGATGTACATATTTTTTCCACCCTGCACTATAAATGTTTATACAGTTGGTTCAATAAAAGACAATCCAATCCAATGGTTAATTCCAATGGTTCACATACTTTTTCACAATAACTGTGTATTAATAAGCATCCATAATGTTACCCTATCCAACCACCTCATGGGTGTTTGCCATCTTGTTTTCCACAGCACTGCATAAAATAATGCTTGGTTTCTCAAAAGCTGTCATTTTGATATCATTGAGTGTTTATATCCTCCTCAAATCAAGTCATCTGTAATAAGACTTGAAATGACATAACATATTACATCACAATGGATAAACAGCAGCTAATCACAGAGGTTTTGCCAGTTTGATCTGCAGACCAAATTAAGGTGAAATGGCTCAGACCTTACAATCCAAAACTTGATCTTGCTGACGGAACATAAAAACACAGCCAAGTCCTCCGAGACTGAGAGTAAGAGAGAGGGAAAGAGTGCGGGAGTACGGTTCTTTGTAACGTGGCTAACAAAGAAAGAAGAATACATTTCCATGGTGAGCCCGTTGAGGGGCGAACACTCACATTAAACTCATAAATCTCACAGACCACCAGGGTCTATTCTCGGCTGTGCTGCCGAGAATAGTGTCAAAATTGTCAGGGGGCGTGAAATTGCAGTGTAGGCGTGTGTTTGTGTTTATTCATGTCTGCTTCTTGTTGTGACTTCAAGAGTAACACGGTGCAACATTTCTTTGATTTCTTCTTGCGAACATAAAAGCTTGAAAATTTAAATTGCCGAATAACAGAAACATCTGAGGCAATCTGAGAAACATCTGAGGCCTTGACACACTTTTGCTTCAGCTTGGGAATTCACTCCACAGAGAGTAGATCCAGATTTCCCTTTCCTTTCAACATTCCCTAGTACCTTCATCCTTCCTGGAGACATTGCATTATTTCTTTCTCTCCCTGTTCTGTCGTTCTTCCGTCGAGAGTTGAACTTCACTGCTAAAACTACAAAGGGACCAACATGTAACATATAAAAAGTAATCTCATGTCAAGCAAAAAGCAAACCATAACCCACCAGACACATACACACAATCTCTAGGGTGTCACAGCGGCAACACGCCGTACACAAAAATGCTGCCAGCCACTCTTCACTCTATTGTGCCACAAAAGAGAAAGTGCTTGTACAAAACTCCCAATCACAGGCAATAGAGCACCGTTATCAGCAAGAGGCTATCTGAACAAGTCCCTCTAAACACAAGCCTGCTGTTTTGAACCAGTAGGGATCAAACTTCTATCACCCCAGTCCAGTCGCCGACAGGGATAATCTCCCAGATTGGCTTCCACACAAACAAAAGGCACAGTTTACCATCTAATTAGGGACTAAAGCCATTTTGTACAACAGCTTAATGAAGCAGCGATCAGAGCAACATGAAAATATTATTTTGCACGCTTGGTGCTCAAGAGGGAGCATGGACTCTGACCTCCCATGCAGCACAGGAACATGGGCATTCCTACAGCTCGGAAAGGAGCGGAGCCAGTTCAGCCATTCCGAGACTAGCATCAACCCTAAACGTTAGTGGTGACTAAAATGCAAAATTGATCTTTAACTATTGTATTGAACAACTCTGCTTCTAAGAATCTGTTACAGAGCTCCAGTGGATGCCAACTATTAAGACAAGGGTTTGGAAACAGGGTGATACTAATCATGATCAATGTTTTTTTTTGCAATTTGTTCAGGTTTTTGCACCTTATCCAGGCTTGCTTCTTTCTTGCAACCCTGGCTATGTAACAATAAAAAGTTTCACCAGTGTGTGAAATCCAAACTTCTCATCCTCCTACCTGTAAGCATCTTGTACAACAGCTGTACTCAAATGAACAAGAACATTACTACAGTTGTAAAGGGTGTGTGCTGCAAAACCTCCTTTTGATCCCTGACAAATGCTTCCAGGTAAGTCCCCAATGCAGTTGGGAATTCAACACAACAAAGAGTTCCCCTAAAGAACTCTTCACTCAAGACTGTGCAGGTCCAAACACAAAACAACTACTAGAACCAAACTGAATGTCTTAGAAGACACTTTTAAAACACAAAGTTTGGAGTCGATAGCCCCTTGGATACGCTTCAACCAGAGTTCGAATCCAGGCTTGTGATCCTTTCCATTCCCGCACCTCTTGCTCTCTCCCACATCCCTTCCTATCCACTCTCTGACTGTTCTGTCCAAAAACGGCCAAAAATGAAACATTTAAAACACAAAGTGTTTCCCTATCTACTACTTGGAGGAGTAGTGTCCTGTCCCTTGAAAAAACTGTCTCCACTTGCATTATTCTTATTTGTAGGTTGCGTTGGATAAACAAGTCTAAACAAATGGATCCATTCATCTAACCAAGTTTCCTAGAAAAGATAGAGAACATATCTCTAGAGAAGGTAGAAACTTCCATGAAAGTCCCATCTGATCTCACAACTCAACTTCAGAAGGATCTCAGGAGTAGATTAAACAAGTCGACTCACCTGTGCGATCTCATACAGCAGCTTGTAGTGCTCCTCTCTTTTCTGCAGCGTGCACAAGTTACAGCCCATCTCGCCGTCTCGGGTCCCCCAACAGTTCTCTGGCAGTAGTGCACACACACTGGCACACCGGGGATTTCCCTCAAACGTTGAGTAACGTCTCTCATCAGTAGGTACCTCTTCCCGGTCTTCTTTGTGTAAAAATCACGCACTGACCAGCCTGCCTGATGTTGCAGAATTCCTCGTGAATGACTGTCTGTGTGTGTGCATCGTACCCCCTCGATCTCCCTGTGTCCCTCTCTCATCCACACTAGCTAGCAGTCATCCAAGCACGCTGTACTAAACCCCTCTTCATAGAGACACACCCCCTTCTCTCACTTGCCCATGTCTCCCTCTCTCTATCTCTCTCTCGGTTCCTCCCTCTCTCTCTCTATCTAAAGCTCAGTGCACATGACTACACCTACTCTAGCTCATGAATAATAATGACTATCTGTTAGTTATTCATAAAAGATGATCCGTAGAAGGTGCTGTGAATTTGTTAACTGGGTATTTATCTCAAGGCATTAAATAAGGTGGTAACAACCACCAGCTGAACAACTAAAAATAAATCTCACGTTTAGATAACACAAATTTATTTATTATTTGATTGATTTATGTTGTTCATTTCACAGTCTTTAGTGATACTGTATTTCATGAATAGAAATTGGCCTTGTGAAAGGAGAATAAATGGTCTGTTTTTAATATTTTCAGTGAAGTATGAATAAATGTTGTCAAAAGGGATTTCAACCATTTTGTGAACACTGTATCCAATCCAGACATGATGCAATACACCAATAAGAAATAAAAGTAAGTCTAGGATAAGAAACAGGATAATTTTGTCAGTGCCAATTTCTATGCCTGCTGTGTGGGTCATCAACGCCTACTGTGAAATCTCTTTGATCCAAAACCTCACCACTTATTAATGTACATTAGCTCAAATTGGATCAGAAAATCATGTATCTCAAAGAAAAGTTTGTCATAAGCAATAAAAAGGAACCGAGACAGATTGCACCGATTTGCTCCTCCACCCTGCTATTTATATTGGCACTGACATTACAATATCAGTTATCATTAACCAATATTGCCACATATTTTGGACAGGGGAAGAAATTTAATAATCAACTATAGAAAACCCCATAATGGTTGACGACTATTCTAAATACTGTAGGGGGACGTGCACAACTCATACTTTATGCTTGTTACGGCCCGCTGTATTTACCCTCACATGTCAGTGGTTGATAAATTAGATTATGTTGGCGGCTTATTGAAAGACAATGGTCCAGTAAATATGCAAAAGAAACGGGAAGAGACACCAACCACTATTGATTGTCCTCAAATTGGTTTCCAGACTCACAGTGAGAATAAAAGAGAGAGACGTGTGGTGATAACAGTATACCATAGAGGCAGTTGTCCACTGGCTACGAGACGGCTCTCTTGGGAAGCAATAATCCGATTTGTGGAGCTTTAATTTCACTCAGCAGGTTTGGAAAGGATCTGAGCCAAATTTGCCACAACAGGAACTTCTCTCTCCCAAACACAGCTCTCTATAGTCCTCCACAACATGTGCCTGGAGATACTAAATGCTGGAAGGCACATTCTAACTAAATTTCTCGCTTAAACAGCATATAATTAGAGACGGTTGTGCAAGACATTACGAAACCAAGGTTTTTCAAAAAATATATATTAATTATTTATTAAACACTACTACTAATAATAGTAATAACAACAATAATTTTTTTTAATGTATTTATATAAATTATAGCGCAAACGGTACAAGCTATGAACCAAACCAAACCATTAATCAATACTTAACAGAACCATTAAGTATCAAAGGGACTCTTTTCCATTTAATCCCATTCCCTTTAATTCAATGCCATTCCATGCTATTCTATCCTTTTCTATTCTACTTCAAAGTTCTAATCCATATTCACTAAGGAGGGAAAGGTCATCTGCAAGGATCAGAAGGTGCTGTAGCAGATAACATCAGCTGCTGACATCACAGGTCACTGAAGGTGACCCCTAAAAGTGACATCATCGGGAATAAAACTGGCTAGAGATGCTACAAAAAAGTGACCTCAAGTATCCATTGGGCATCCTGAAGCCCTGAAACTGCTTAATAGCAATGCCTATCAATTGTTTAAAATTAGCATTCATACTTCCACTCTCGATTTATCTGCACTTAAGACAGCATGGGCACGTGATCTTTCATGTACTGTTCAGGCACCCTGAGAATTGCACCTCTATTTTTTACTAGCAAGGGCAAGGAAAGATGTGAAATGTCCTTCAGTGCCATTCACACAGTTAAGATGAGCCATCAGTTTCAAGACACAAAATCCAGCAGACCTCACCATCTGGGCCTCTGATTCCTGATGCATGATAAAACTTTTTCTTAAAAGTCCCATATGTTAAAATAATAAATAAATTAAGTTAATTATGGTTTAAAGCTATTAATCATGTCACATATATCTCCTGGATGGTCTTTACCTATTGTTAGAGAAACTTATGAAGACAATAATGCAATACGTAATTGATATATATTATTTAAGGGCTATTTGAGACACTCGCATGTTGACGTATGTGAACAACTTTAGATGACTGTTCACACCGTACACGTACACCAAAACACACACTAAAATGATGGGCAGGTGGTGTTTGAATGGAGATATCAGAATGACTGAGGGCTAATGCGCCGTGTATCTCAATCCCCAAAAAACATCAATTATTTAAACCTATGAATCATTAATCAGAGCAAAAACACCAGTATTGCTGTTGTTGGAGCCCAGGTTGAGGCATAGAGACGTGAAAACACTCCTAATGGAGACACTTCAGAGACAGACGATGTTCAAAATGCATGAATACTTCAGGCAGAGTTTTGGATAAATAAAATCACAGAACTCAAGATAATCATGCAATATAAACTTATGAAATATTAATACAATGGGCTGCTAAAGTCTCACACTACTACACTGAAAAGATGGGATTCAAGATCTAATTTAAACAGTTGATCAACAAATTTAGGCTTTTTACATAAACGCATTGTAAAAATATGTAAAAATGTAATATATACAGTGGGTACGGAAAGTATTCAGACCCCCTTAAATTTTTCACTCTTTGTTATATTGCAGCCATTTGCTAAAATCATTTAAGTTAATTTTTTTTTCCTCATTAATGTACACACAGCACCCCATATTGATAGAAAAACACAGAATTGTTGACGTTTTTGCTGATTTATTAAAAAAGAAAACTGAAATGTCACATGGTCCTAAGTATTCTGACCCTTTGCTGTGACACTCATTTATTTAACTCAGTTGCTGTCCATTTCTTCTGATCATCCTTAGATGGTTCTACACCTTCATTTGAGTCCAGCTGTGTTTGATTATACTGATTGGACTTGATTGGAAAGCCACACACCTGTCTATATAATACCTTACAGCTCACAGTGCATGTCAGAGCAAATGAGAATCATTAGGTCAAAGGAACTGCCTGAAGAGCTCGGAGACAGAATTGTGGCAAGGCACAGATTTGGCCAAGGTTACAAAAAAATGTCTGCTGCATTTAAGGTTCCTAAGAGCACAGTTGCCTCCATAATCCTTAAATGGAAGATTTTTGGGACGACCAGAACCCTTCCTAGAGCTGGCCGTCTCGCCAAACTGAGCTATCGGGGGAGAAGAGCCTTGGTGAGAGATGTAAAGAAGAACCCAAAGATCACTGTGCTGAGCTCCAGAGATGCAGTCGGGAGATGGGGGAAAGTTGTAGAAAGTCAACCATCACTTCACTGCAGCCCTCCACCAGTCGGGGTTTTAAGGCAGAGTGGCCCGACGGAAGCCTCTCCTCATTGCAAGACACATGAAAGCCCGCATGGAGTTGTGAGATGGTGAGAAATAAGATTATCTGGTTTGATGAGACCAAGATAGAACTTTTTTTGGCCTTAATTCTAAGCGGTATGTGTGGAGAAAACCAGGCACTGCTCATCACTTGTCCAATACAGTCCCAACAGTGAAGTTTGGTGGTGGCAGCATCATGCTGTGGGGTGTTTTTCAGCTGCAGGGACAACTGGTTGCAATCGAGGGAAAGATGAATTCTGTCAAGTACAGGGATATCCTGGACGAAAAACTTTCTCCAGAGTGCTCAGGACCTCAGGCGGGGCCGAAGGTTTACCTTCCAACAAGAACATTACCCTAAGCACACAGCTAAATAACGAAGGAGTGGCTTCACAACTGTATATATACAGTGGGTACAGAAAGTATTCAGACCCCCTTAAATTTTCACTCTTTGTTATATTGCAGCCCTTTGCTAAAGCATTTAAGTTAATTTTTTTTCCTCATTATGTACACACAGCACCCCATATTGCAGAAAAACACAGAATTGTTGACATTTTTGCAGATTTATTAAAAAAGAAAAACTGAAATATCACAATGGTCCTAAGTATTCAGACCCTTTGTTCAGTATTTAGTAGAAGCACCATTTTGATCTAATACAGCCATGAATCTTTTTGGGAAAGATGCAACACGTTTTTTACACCTGGATTTGGGGATCCTCTGCCATTCCTCCTTGCAGATCTCTCCAGTTCTGTCAGGTTGGATGATAAACGTTGGTGGACAGCCATTTTTAGGTCCCTCCAGAGATGCTCAATTGGGTTTAAGTCAGGACTCTGGCTGGGCCATTCAAGAACACTCACAGAGTTGTTGTGAAGCCACTCCTCGTTAATTTTAGCTGTGTGCGTAGGGTCATTGTCTTGTTGGAAGGTAAAACTTCGGCCCAGTCTGAGGTCCTGAGCCCTCTGTAGCAGGTTTTTCGTCCAGGATATCCCTGTGCTTGGCCGCATTCGTCTTTCCCTCGATTGCAACCAGTCGTCCTGTCCCTGCGCTGAAAAACACCCCCACAGCATGATGCTGCCACCACCATGCTTCACTGTTGGACTGTATTGGACAGGTGATGAGCAGTGACTGGTTTTCTCCACACATACTGCTTATAATTAAGGCCAAAAAGTTCTATCTTTGCCTCATCCGACCAGAGAATCTTATTTCTCACCATCATGGAGTCCTGCAGGTGTTTTTTTATGTGTCTTGCACTAAGGAGAGGCTTCCGTCGGGTCACTCTGCCATAAAGCCCCGACTGGTAGAGGGCTGCAGTGATGGTTGACTTTCTACAACTTCTCCCATCTCCCGACTGCATCTCTGGAGCTCAGCCACAGTGATCTTTGGGTTCTTCTTACCTCTCTCACCAAGGCTCGTCTCCCCCGATAGCTCAGTTAGGCCGTACGGCCAGCTCTAGGAAGGGTTCTTGTCGTCCCAATTTAAGGATTATGGAGGCCACTGTGCTCTTTGGAACCTTAAGTGCAGCAGAATTTTTTTGTAACCTTGGCCAGATCTGTGCCTGGCCACAATTCTGTCTCTGAGCTCTTCATGCAGTTCCTTTGACCTCATGATTCTCATTTGCTCTGACATGCACTGTGATCTGTAAGGTCTTATATAGACAGGTGTGTGGCTTTCCTAATCAAGCCCAATCAGTATAATCAAACACAGCTGAACTAAAATGAAGGTGTAGAACCATCTAAAGGATGATCAGAAGAAATGGACAGCACCTGATTTAAATATATGAGTGTCACAGCAAAGGGTCCTTAATACTTTAGTACCATGTGAATATTCAGTTTTTTCTTTTTTATAAAGCTGCAAAAATGTCAACAATTCTGTTTTTCTGTCAGTATGGGGTGCTGTGTGTACATTGAGGAAAAAATTAACTTAAATGATTTAGCAAATGGCTGCAATATAACAAAGACTGAAAAATTTAAGGGGTTCTGAATACTTTCCGTACCCACTGTATAATATATAATATATATATATATATATATATATATATACTATATATATATATGATATATAATATATATATAATATATTAATCAAACAAAACAAAAATACACATTTACATAATTAATTTATTTTAGTTATTTTTAATTATTTAATGGTCCTTTTTTATTATTTAAATTCAGTGATTTCAGTTACAGCATTCACTTGCTGATTGACACAAAGCCCAAAATTCATGCATGTGATTAGCTCCTCCATTGCTATAACAAACTCTGAGGTCAAGTACATTTTCCACCTCACAATAAAAAAAGAGACTATGAATAGGGTCAATGCCCTAAAAATTGTCGTTAATTCCTTTTTATACAAAAAGGCATAGATAAGTACTTGTGGTGCATTGGGCTTTTGAACAGAGGTTTGAGAATTTAAAATTGTAAGGTCAACCTGAGTCTTGCAATCCAGCAACACTTGGACCAACTGACCTACACGGAAACATCAAGCTAGCCAACTCTGACTTCAGATGAGTCCTAGGGTCTCACTTTACGCTGTGGTTAGAATGACCTCCACAGACCGTCCAACCCACACACACATTCAGACATAACCTACTCTCACTGACTGCCCCAGTTGTGGCCCTAGGGCAAGATAACCCACCAACACAAACACAAACATGCTGCTGGAGACCTATTCCATCTCTGATGTTTTAACTCAATAGACCACTTCTCATAAAACGCATTATGGGGCTTCCCTGGTGCCCCCTCCGGCTTCCACTCTCAGGTGGTCGAATTGGAAACAGCACTGGAGGGCCCCTTTATAGCCAAACAGCATCTGCACCAAACGTGAGATGCCTTCCATTAAGAACTGAAATAAACTGCGCGCCATGGCCGAGATAGCTACGGTTTCACTTCAACAGCGGGGCTATGGTAAACTAATGCCTTTCTGTGTCTGCTTCTATCTTTTTCTCTCTAGCCATCTCTTTAAACTCATCTCTGTCTCCCTCTCCTGATTAGTTGATCGTCCGTTTGGTGTCAGGTGGCTCGTGGCCAGCTGTCTGCTGTTGCTTCACGTTTGCCCCACATTTACTGTCTTAAATGAACCACTTCACACTACCTTAGAGTGACTCTCTCAAAAAATATGTTCAGGTCATACAGTATTTCACCCTAAAAGACAAGAAAAAAATAGACACAATATAACAATTTTTTATTAATTATTATTATTACAATTACTTATATTATAATGATTTAATACCCTAAATATTTTGTAATCAATTATTATTATTATTGTTATTATACAATTGAATAAAAATTCATAAAGACAATTAGGCCTATTTTTTATTTTTTTTGTGCTATTTTAAAAGATTTGTTGCACTGTGTTATTATTACATGACAACTGCATATAGTTCTCATTAATCTTTTTTACTGTAACTCATGAATATTTTACCTCTTGTACATTCTTGTCATTCACATGTCTTAATAATTGGGATTACCACTGGGGCAGACTCACTTTTGTATTTGTATGTGTTTATTGCGCTTTGTATTATATGAATTATTCATTCTTAATTTTTTTTTCTGTATATTAGAAAATGTATATAAAATTACTATTAATATCAAAAATTAATATTAGGGATAGGGTTTATCTATAGTAATTTTAAGTTGTATAAATATAAGTACCTTAAATATAAATTCTATGGTCTTTAATTCTAAAAAACCGTCTATGGTATATCTTCATATAACAAACATATGTCTGCACCAGCTGTTCCTCCATAATGCCAGAGCTTACGTTGATTACTGTTGTGCATGATAGATCAAATGATGGACTGAAGCTACCTCTCAAGTAAACAAACATGACAGTGTTTCTGTCTCTTTTCTCATCGTCCTCTCTCTTTTTCTTGGGCCTGTGTGTTCAGCACAGTGAATCAGATCTTTATCAGAGGTGTGGTTAAAAGCCAACACACTCTGCATTAAGCTTACCCAACTGAGAGAGCTGGAGGCTCGGGGTCAGATTTGTCACACTCCAGCAGGCCCCTCTCTGGGTTTAAAAAACAAATTCAGAGATTCACATGCACTTCTGTCTGGTTAGGTGCTTCCAGCTGGTCGTGATTTCCTCTTCTTCCTCAGTGGCCAGGCGGTGCTCCACGTCTGTTCCTGCGATAAGGCGCCACTTCCATTGTCTCTTCCTTCCTCCCTGGACACTGTTTTATCCACAGCTCAGCTGATAAAAATGCTCAAAAACATAAGCTTCCCCTAAAAGCTCAACTTTATCACATTGAGGATTTACATACATAAGAGGCCTTTATGTTGAAGTTAAGCAGAAGGCGACAATATGCACAGTCAACAGGGGCTTGAAGTGGCGTCTCTCCTGAGAGAAAGTAAAACAGCAGGAGGTACATTAAGCTGGATGTGGTGGATTTTAAGGGCTACAGAAGCTGTAGTGCTCACTAAATTCATTTGAAAGTCTCTCTCTGGGAAGGGCCAGCTAGCAGGGGTCTAATCAATACTCTACATAACAGTCCTGATAGGGATAGGAACAATGGCTTTGGATCCTGTGGATCTGGCTAAAACAGATCTATAGGACCAATCCAAACACAGAGACACAACTCCATACTACCAGGCGGCCCATTGCTGCAGTAAATAGGCCAATAAAACTTTTACAAGCCTTGTTCCCCAGGGCGATGTAGCATCTTAAAGATACAATGACCTATCCGACACATTTGTGATCCAATTTTACCGCCATCATGGACCACAGTAATGGCTGAGGAGCATGTAACATGGTTGTGGTGAGCACTCCTCCATATAATATGGTCAATACAAAGCTGGATTTGAGCCTTCATGCAACCATTTGGCTGTACACTTTTTACCTCATTAATCTAATAAAATATGTTGAAGTGCATCCCATTAGCACTAAAGATTCCTATTGAAGACATTACTCAGAATTAAAATAACTGTTGTGGAAAATCCTCCATGATCAAAAATATTAGAAGAGCACAAAATAATCTACATATAGTGCAGGTGAATGAAAAACTAGACCAGCACATGCAAACGTTTCATATGCTGAAATATTTTCAATTCACTTGCACTGTGCACTTTTTATGCCCTATGACGTTAGTCTAGACCGTCTCTGGATTAACTTTTAGTGTTCGGGGCCAGCATCTGTGTTTTGCACTGATTTGTTATTTTTCTTTATTTTTGAGGTTTCCTTTCCTTTCCTTTCTTTTATTTATTTATTTTATTTTTGGGTGCTACAAACACCTGAAGCAATTTGATTTTTACTCATTTGAAGCGCAACAATCTACTCTAAACCAAAAATTGAAATTATTTACACTAAAGATCCCTACTGAAGACAAAAGATTATTCTGAATTTAAACAGGTATTGTAAAACTGTCTGTGATTAAAAGTACATATAAAATACAGTATATTACATATACATAAAATTGTATACATTTATTACACACTAATTTATAAATGTCATGATATATTTTAGTTTTATAAAAACAAAATCTATGAATTATATTATAGGATGAATATATTGATAGTGGGATTCAACACATATCTGTCATATATATATATATATATATATACCCGCATACATATAAAGGGAACTGGCCACACAGCGTGACTTGAATGAAGCTGACCCAGGTCAGAAGACTTTGAGCTCATGCCCTCTCAATATGCTAATAGTATAGTATGGTATACTATCATCTTATATGCCATAATCCACAGCCTCGCTAATGCACACACCCACACACTCACTTCACCTCAGGGACAGCACAAAATCATTCAATAAAACCAGACAGTTCTGCAGAGAAATACCCTATTGAAATGATTTTTATGCCGCAAACAATGGCAGCTAAAGGAAAGAGCCGAGCAGCAAAAGCGAATGTGGCCTTGAGGAATTATTTCTCATTTACAGATAACCACATAAAAGAACCAAACTCAAAATCTCAAAAGAGTTTGAAAAATAAATAAACAATCATAGTAAAAATGCAGGATTGGAAAAAGAAGTGATCAATATTTTAAAGCTACGGAAATATGCTAATGCTTAACTTTAAATATTACAGCCTCCTCCTTCGGATATTAAATGTTACAACTCAATATATTTTGAGAATCTGCCATGTCTTCTCATCACTTTACAACAGAGTTTCACGGATACTGAGCTGCATGGGTAAAGTGCGGCTCGTCACATTTTATTGGAAAAGCAACAAACGCTCTATAAAACAAAACAACTTTATTACCAGTCTGAGAGCCTTCAACCCGAACGAATGTGAAGTTTCACTAAGAACCTTGTAAAATAAACAGCAGCGGCAATCTTTAAAGAACACCTCATAAGCAGTGGCCTAACTAGCAACCCCATCTCTAAGGCTGAACATCGATTTTTGAGTAGGGCCGAGCAAAGACGCATGCATGGAAATTCACTTGATGGAGTGCTGGCTGTTATGATTTTTCTTTCTCTCTCTCTCTTCAAAATTGTTCCCCCATCCTTGTTGCGGTTGTCATAGCAACCCTGCTGTATGACGGAGTTGGTGACAGAGAGGTGGAGAGGTGAGATTTATCTAAGAACAACAGTGCAACAGTGCTCCTCGCGTTCCTTGCACAAAGCATGAATGCGTTTATTTAAAACAGGCCTGACAGATGACATATGCCTATATGTGGCCACGTCTTCACACATCATGGATGGATGGAACGCTTGATGAACGGAGCAGCTTTTATCCTTCTGAAAGTGCGTATAGAGGTTGACTGATCCAGGGATAGCAGAATAAAGGCTGTAAGTGACAGTTGTTTTATCTCTGAGGTGCCGATTGCTCCTCGCTTTATTGTCATTGAGATAGATTTCATTGTGCACATGCCATCAGCAACAGTACACTTAATAAGAAGTGTACTGTGCATCTGCACTTGTTGTTATTGCGCATCTAATACATCACAGACACAGAGGAATAGTTCACCTAAAAAAGAAAATTTCATCATGTTGATCCAATAATGAATGAACCCAATAACTTTGTAATAAATAAATTTAATTGTAATAATATAATCTATATATATATACACACACACACCACACACACAGCACACACCGACCACACACACGCACCACAGGGTATAGAAAATAACACCCCCCCCCCCCCCCCCCTTACTACTCCCTTTTGTTGCCTGAAATGAAGACAGACACAGTTTTTGTTTTATCCAGCTGAATTTACTCAGTGCAACTTATAACATCAAACACCAACATGTCAGAAAAAATTACGTGATTAGTGATTACTTGATTTTCATTTCAGGCTACAAAGAAAACAACTGTGATTATTTAAAGGTGTATATTCTTTTTTTTTTATCTAGCTAGCTATCTATCTATAAAGTTTATTATGTTATATATATTATTATTTTAAATATAAAAAGTCTACTTCAAACAATTCTCGATTTAAGATGGCGCTGACGCTGATGGCTGCCTCCGTGGCGTGCTCCGCAGTTGTTTTTATGTTTTTGTTAGTTTGTCCTGTCTTTAGTTATATCCCTGCAATCAGTTTCACCAGAGACGAATTGCTGGACATTCGGCAGTACACACCACCCGATATTTCACCGGTTTTTGACTATTCTGATGTTTTGCTGGACATTGTAGTTGGGGGAGCTGCTGCGCTGATCAAGCGCTTCAGGATGCGCAGATGGGGGAAGAGAGCCGGCGTGCTCGTGAAGCTTAGGAAGCACGGATTCAGAACGCCGTTGCCGAGAATCCATATGGCGAATCTCCACTCTCTACCCAATAAAACGGACAAACTTCTTCTGCTCTCCCGGACAAATAAGGATTTTTCAAACTCTGCTGCTCTGTGTTTCACGGAAACCTGGCTGAAAGATGCCATTCCGGACAGCGCGTTGAGTCTGCCGGGCTTTCAGCTGTTTAGAGCAGATCGCGTTTTAAAAGCTTGTTTTGACCTCACTGATTGGAGCCTTTTTGAAGCTGCTGCCACCGATCTGGACAAGCTCACAGAGACTTTAACATCTTATTTCAGTTTCTGTGAAGATATGTGCATTCTTACCAGGACTCATCTAACTTACAACAATGAAAAACCATGGTTCACTGCAAAACTCAGACTGCTCCGTCAGGCCAAAGAAGATGCTCCCAGGAAGGGGGATAATGTCTTGTATAAAAAGGCTAAATACACACTGGAAAAGGAGAAAAGGAGATCAGAGTGGCAAAGAGAAATTATTCAGAAAAAATAAGGATTCAATTATCTTCCAGTGACTCCGCATCAGTGTGGGAAAATCTAAAAGAAATCACCAATTACAAGACACCATCCTCCAGCACTGTGGATAATCAACAACTGGCAGACGATCTGAACGATTTCTACTGCAGGTTTGAAAAGACACCCCACACCCGCCCTGAACACCTCTCCACACAACCATTCACACCTCCAGCAACCCCCTCTCCCCCACACCTGCAATTCAGATCAGTGAAGATGAGGTGCGCCAGGTCTTTCCGGAAGCAGAAAAGGAAAAAAGCACCAGGCCCAAATTGTGTTACACAAGCCTGTCTGAAAACCTGTGCTAACCAGCTGGCCCCCATCTTCACACAGATCTTCAACGATCACTGGAGTTGTGCGAAGTCCCTTCATGCTTCAAACGCTCCACCATCTTCCCCATCCGAAAGAAACTCAAAATTACTGGACTTAATGACTACATACCTGTGGCTCTAACGTCTGTGGTCATGAAGTCTTTTGAAAGACTGGTGCTGGCCCACCTGAAGGACATCACTGGACCCTTGCTGGATCCTCTTCAGTTTGCCTACAGAGCAAACAGGTCTGTGGACGATGCAGTCAACATGGGACTGCATTATGTTCTGCAATATCTAGACAGACCAGGGACTTATGTGAGTATCCTGTTCGTGGACTTCAGCTCGGCCTTTAACACCTTCATCCCAAACCTCCTCCTGCCCAAACTATCTCTGCTCTCCGTGCCCACCTCCGTCTGTCTGTGGATCAACAGCTTCCTGACAGACATGCAGCAGCTAGTGAGGCTGGGAAAATCCAGCACCCGTATAATCAGCACTAGAGCTCCTCAGGGTTGTGTTCTCTCTCCACTGCTCTTCTCCCTGTACACCAACGACTGCACCTCTAAAGACCCCTCTGTCAAGCTCCTGAAGTTTGCAGACGACACCACACTCATCGGCCTCATTCAGGACGGTGACGAGTCTGCTTACAGACAGGAGGTCGAGCAGCTGGCTGTCTGGTGCAGTCTCAACAACCCTGGAGCTCAACACGCTCAAAACTGTGGAGATGATCTTGGACTTCAGGAGAAAACCCCCTGCACCCCCCCACTCATTATCATGGGCAGCACTGTGGCTGCAGTGGAGTAATTCAGATTCCTGGGCATCTCTCAGGACCTGAAGTGGGACACTCACATTGACTCCATTGTGAAAAAGGCCCAGCAGAGGTTGTACTTCCTTCGCCAGCTGAGGAAGTTCAACCTGCCACAGGAGCTGCTGAAACAGTTCTACTCTGCCATCATTGAATCTGTCCTCTGCACTTCTATAACTGTTTGGTTCAGCTCAGCTACCAAATCTGACCTCAGAAGACTACAGAGGGTAGTCCGGACTGCTGAGCGAATCATTGGTACATCCCTCTCTTCTCTCCAAGAACTGTACTTATCCCGAGTGAGCAAAAGGGCTGGCAAAATCCCTCTGGACCCCTCATATCCAGCACACTCCCTCTTTGAACTGTTGCCATCTGGTCGACGCTACAGAGCACTGAGCACCAGAACGGCCAGACACAGGAACAGTTTCTTCCC
The DNA here is from genome assembly GCA_018155175.1 of Sinocyclocheilus anophthalmus. Taxonomy (NCBI): domain Eukaryota; kingdom Metazoa; phylum Chordata; class Actinopteri; order Cypriniformes; family Cyprinidae; genus Sinocyclocheilus; species Sinocyclocheilus anophthalmus. The sequence continues at coordinate 479,036 of JADLZN010009794.1, forward strand.
TCAGGCAATCCATCTCATGAACGCTTAATAATACTGTGGAACACACACTATTTATACACTCATACACTTATTTATCTACCACTCATACTCAGCCTACACCTCAAATTTGCACATGATATACAGTACCTGTACATACAAAACTGTCTATTGTAATATACCTGTACATACAATTGTCAGTTTATATATTTTATTCCTTATTTACTTGTTCTATTTTTTATTTTTTATTATCTGTTTTTTGTTCTGTCACTGTCATTCTGTTACACTGTGGAAGCTTCTGTCACGAAAACAAATTCCTCGTATGTGTAAACATACCTGGCAATAAAGCTCATTCTGATTCTGATTCTGACAACACTTTATAATTTAAAATAAATACATTTCTATTGCATAATAATAAATTTAATGTATTTATTATATTTTAGCCAACAATCGGAATGAAAACCCTACTTCTCAAAATAATTTGTAACATAACAACGAAAATAATTACATAAATCATAATAAATTTAATGTTTTTAGAATTTATATACAAGATATTATTACTTATTAGCAATTTGTAGAAACCTCCTTTCTCAAACATATTTTCTCAGTTAGGTAGTAAATAAATAAATCAAAATAAAAATAATAAATTAAGTATATAATATTTTTCAAAAGTTATCATATTAATTAGTATTATGTCTGTAATTTGCAATTGACCTGTACTTTCTCAAACTCATTTTATATGTAACTGTAGCGTATCGACCAATCTGACACACTAATTTTATTTGATTTAACAAATCAGTTATTCATTAGTTTAACAAATCGTCACAGTCCCCTCACTCAATAATCTGGATGCCAGGATTTCTGCTGAACACCAGGCCCTCTTGGTCACCATGACAACTAATCATGTTATCACTGGTTTTATGACCCCCCAGGCATGTGAGAAGGATAGCCCACTCTTTGTCCCAAGGAAAAGCAGAGTATAAATGGACTGTGTTCTAGTTAATTCATAGGAAAACCGTTATTTGAATGAACACACTTATTTCTTCAGGCCATTGAGTATATTTTTGTCATTGTGTATTTTGTCTTTGATATTTTTAGATTATTTTAGTATGCTTGTGAGGGGACCCCTTCCTGATCCTCCCTTTTCACTATATGGAATCTTACCTTGTTTAGTATCTATGAATTTGTCTTCTGATTATCTAAACGAGAGTGTATATTATATGTTTGTACATAGGCAATATATATTAGGGCCATGAGAATCGTTAATAATTTCGATTTAAATCCATTTGCAAATTACCATGCTTAGAAACAAAGGGTCATAAAACCCTCCAGCAATTGCCACCTCCCGCTCTGAATTTCCATTTTTCTCATTGGACAAGCCCATCTTGAAATGCGGAGATCTTCTCCGACCTTAAAGGCCCGGCTCCAGGGACCCTCCCCAGTCGGTGGTTCGGTCAGAAGCAAAGATGAAGATGTGAAAAAAACGCTTCAGTACCAAAAATCTGTGCAGGCCTTTTCTTTCCTTTCTTCGGCCTAGTCCTTTCCATTCATCAAGTGACACTGACTCAACCTGGTTCTTTTCATCGACCCGAATTCATCAAAGATCTACGGGAAGCTTTAAGATTTGCATCATGAATCTCTTTCAGACCGCCGAGACTCGCTAAGTATCAAACTTAGTTTTATTAATTGATATATTAAGTATCAGTTACTCCTTTTTACAAGGTTTGTTTGAACTATGAATCTGACGTTTTCCCTCAGGTTTTTGATCTGTTGAATATACATGCAAATGGTTCTATAAATCATTCTTATCCTCTTCTATGCTGAGTTAAACTTTAACCCTTTCCGATACCAACTGTATGTGTGTGTGTGTGGGTGTATGTGTATTTATACTAGTTTAGTTGTTTATGTAGTTAATAAAACCTTACTTGTATCACACTTTGTTGTTCATTGTTTGCTCATAACTGAAGTCACTTAATCATACAGATTTATGCTACAATCTCTTTGTAGAATTGTACAGTAAGAAAATAATTTCCCTTAACCAGGAAATTAATGTTCTTATAATTGACAGACAGTTGACCCTGAGAGATCAGCTAAATATCTACAGCGGATCTAAAATAGGAATAGTTAATTATAACTAGTTATGGTTAATTATTCATATTTCCCCATGAGCTGATCCGCTACATAACAAATAAATAAGTACATTTCATATTATTAGAAAGGTATTTTATTAAATTATTAGCATAATTTGGGTGACAACTTTAACTTCACAAACATCACCATTTTAGAATAGAATAGAATAGAATAGCTAAACCTGATATAAAGTCACTGGGCTAAAGCAAATCCCATGTAATTCTTGCTTCATCTGTCCACTGTGCCCCAGATTTATTGTTCACTTCACTGAGACTTATAATTGGGTAACAAAAGAAACCTCTTGTTAAAAACCTCAGGGAAAGTTATCAAAAAGGGGTGGATATTGTAATTCAGACAGTGCTTTTGAATCCCTTTAGAACAGCCAAAAACCATCAGAGGGGTTTTACAGAGTATTACACTTCAGAGAGAATCACAATATATATCATCAAGTTATGAAATGACCTGAAATGGTCTGACGAGCTCTTCATAATCATTTTATTCTTATGTAGCTATCTTTTTGACCATCAGAATGAAGTCTGGTCCACTTTGCAGTCAAGAATTGCCTAATTAGACAGGAAGGAGGCCTCTGATGCTCTTTGTAGCACTTCCATGCAGACATGACCTCTAACATGACCTTAATTTTATTAAAAGTGTAGGAAAAGCTTGCTTAATAGCTTAAATAACACTTTCATTTCTTCCACTATTGGCTGCCTCTGAACCACTTATGACCCATGGAGTTCATGTTTAACCATGCACAAACCAACTATTCATTCACTGTATTCAAGGCTCTTATTGTAAAGGCCATCAGAAGAGTTACAGATGGCAAGCAATCACCCAGGTGGACAATGAGGCATGCAACCTCACAAAAGCTGTGACCGTAAGAGCAGGTCGACTTTGTGTTATCACATGGCTCAGTGCAGACACATATCACAGTGCTGTACTTCAACACATTTTTTATCTATAGAACTGGGCTCACTCATGCACAGCGTACTGCAAACCATTCAGCAACAGAGAGAGTAAATGCAGTGAATGGCACCTTCATATACCTTCAGAAAATATCAGTCTGGTTTAGTAACCCCCCCCCCCACTCCTCCTTAAAGAAGTATACATATACTTCTTTAAATGCTGCCATTTAGTTTTCACCAACATATTTCCAGAAAGAAAAATAATTGACTTTACCAATGCAGTACAATAAGGTTCATTTTACCCTGTCCAGTGCCTTATGAGAGCATTATAACCCTTCCTGTTCTTTGTGTCTAATTAAAACCTGATTTATAATAGAGCTGGAGACCTCACAGACCATAAGTCCCAGGGTCAGAGGCGGTCAGTGAGATGCCCATCATCCAGGAAGTGACTACCTCACTGATCTGGGAATGACACATGTAATAGAACAAAGAATTGTGGGATCAGGTGCATCGGCCTGGACTGTACATGGGATTTTTTTCACCTGCAGCCCACCCCCTCAATTTGGTCCCAGGACAGTAATTTGCTCATTGGCCTGTTACGTCCAATAGCAGCTGCAGTAATTGGCTATTTCAAAGCCGTGCAGGTTGAGCTAGCAAGGGGAGAAAGGCCAAGCAAGCCAGCTGTCAGTAACAAACACAGCCCTCTTTTATCAATTACCAGCACCAACACGTGAGTGACATGTTTGTCAGCTGAAACGTCAACTAAGAAAATCTTTAAACATATATATTTTTTTCTGTGTATAAAATACGAACAAACTTAAATTTTAAAAATTAAAAAAAAAAAACAAAAAAAACATAAATCCCTGTGTGTCCTCTCATCTGATATTCAGACTTTACTTCAGTGTTAAAAACTAAAATTTAAATTCAATTTATTCTTTTTTTATTTTTTTTAATTTTATATTTTGAAAAGTGAAGAAATAAAACAATGGACAATTCAAAACACTGTAATTTATATAAATTATATTCCTTAATTTCTGGCCTGGTTTTGCCTTTACTTCTTGTCTGCTTGAGCAGTTTGTCCCAGCTAACTGCTTCAACACAGCAAAAGCTGTTGTGCATGATAAAACATCCTTGATTTCCAAAAGGCACTGGGCTTTTAAATTACATTTTTAGCCTTGGTGATAATGCCTCCATTTGTGTGCATCTGTGTGTGTGTGCATGTCTGGGTGTCTGTTGTTTAAGGACACTAAAACTGTAGTTTTGCTGCTGGTCAGACGATCAAAAGGCAAAATTTTATGACTACTCCCAACGACTTCCAATACCTAATTACTAGGTATGAGGGGGGGGGGGGGGGGGAGGTGGAAAAAAAAAAAAAAACAAAAAAATAAAACCATTTTCCCTTCAAATAGTCCCCCCCCGAATTAAAATATTAGACTCTCAGGAATTAGGGTCTCCAGTGATGCCAAACAGATATATAGCTGCTTTAATGTAAGATTGTGATTACGGCAGATGATAGACCCCTGCTTTATTCTTTCTCTCGTTAAAGATTATAATTGCCCCTCACATCAAATAAAATCAGACAGGGCAGTATCAGGGTGTAAGCATGTTTGATATTGTTACTTTTCTGGTGTAATTTTAACTGGACACATTTGTTAACAACATAGCAGCATCCATTACGGAAGCCTGGGTGAATTACAGAGGTCCGAATTGCAGTGGCAAAATAAATTTCAATTACTGTCTCCATTATCTAAAATTGGATTTCTCTGAAACCCACAAACACACACGGACACATGTATACACCCACCCGAGCACACACAAAAACCACAAATGAACTAAAACCCCAAATGACTGAAAGGTCACCCAGAAGCTCTGAATCATGACTTTAATGTGGTCAACAAAGTTGGTTGAAATCAAATGAATTGCATAAAGCATTAGCATCTTGTAATTCTTTGAAGAACAGCAAGTGTCTTTGGACTGCTGTCTGTGTTGTGTTTGATTGTGAAGACTGCTGGTTTTTCTGCAATTTAGGGTTGTTTCCCAACAAGCTCTGTCCACTGATTATCTGCTGGAAAAGGACTGTATCTCGGATAAATCAATTGGGAAAAATACAGACTAGCACCAAAACTGCCAAAGTATATACTAGTGAGTCCACAATTAATATAACAGGTTTTGTTTTTAACAAAAAGCCCATTAGACCATTCTTGTAGAGTAAAATAACTCATTAGAGGAATAATTGAGCAGTGATTCTGTCATCATTCCAAACCTGTATGACTTTTCTTTGACTGAAAATTCACCCAATCTACTTGGAAATGTTGAAGAGTTCACAAGAGAAGAAGCAATGCCAAATTTGTGAACAAATAATTTTTCTGAATCAGTTTTTTTCAAAGAACTCAGGCACTTTTATAGCCTTATAATAATAATAAAAGAAGCTTATTCTGATCTGACAGTTCAGATAAAAGGATAGATGGATGCACAGATAGATAGGTACACTATGGATGGAGGTAATTTTAGATAGATAGATAGATAGATAGATCGCTAGATAGATAGATAGATTAGATAGATAGATATATATATAGATATATATATACTGTATATATATATAATATGAATGTAATAGATAGATTGTACACTATGGGATGGTTGATGGATGGATAGATAGATGGTCCACCATGGATGGATGGATGGATGGATAGAAGATAGGTACACTATGGATGGATGATAATCATTGTTCTTCATTTTTCAAATAAAAGGATAGATGGATGCATGGATAGACAGACACACTACCGGTGGATGAGCGGATGGATGGATGGATGGATACACTATGGATGGATGGATGGACGAGACGATGGATGGATGGATGAATAGATGATGAATGTGTTTGATGGTAGTAGATAGGATACACTAGGCTAATGGATTGCTGGATGGGACAACAGACTATGGATGGATGATGATCGATATGTACACTGATGGATGGTAGGATGGATGGATAGATACCATGGATGGAATGGCAGACAGATTTATGTATTGATGCTGGATAGATCACTAGGATGGATGTATGGATGTATGGATGTATGGATGTATGGATGGATGGATGGATAGATAGAAAGATGGATGGATGGATGGATGGATAGATAGGTACACTATGGATGAATGGATGGATAGATAGATAGATAGATACACTATGGATGGATGGACGGACAGACTATGGATAGATGGATGGATGGATAGATAGGTACACTATGGATGGATGGATGGATGGATGGTAGAAAGATAGTAACTATGGATGGATGGATAGCTAAATGAATGGATGGATGCGTGGATAAATAGTTAGGATTCCAAACTACATATTGATGTGGCTTGGATTAGGTTTGCAAATGGTTTATATGTGGTTTTATACCGATAATACTACAAAAAAAGAAAAAGAAACTAAATTAAGTCAGAAACACTAAAAAAAAAAAAAAAAAAAAAAATCTGAACAAAGAGTCCAGAATCCTTCTTGTCAGAGAAAAACATCTTGCTGTGGATTCTCAAAGGTGGGCAGCCATGATTTCAGCTACACTAATGGCTCTTGAGTATTTTTGCTCTGGCGGTAATTGCAAGTGTGTGCTCATATTTACACAGGAAGGCTCAGTCATGAACCAGCGGGCGTAATTGTACTGGTAACCAAAAGACCATCTCTTCTCTGCCTCAAAATGGATCTGGTGTCTTATTTTTCAGGAGGAATGGAAAAGACAATTATGTAGACCAAACACAGATGCTTTTCTCTTTCACTATAATTATTTTGTCTTGATAAGGGAACACACAGTAAACTCACAATATATAAATAAGCTAGATGTGCACAATATGACCCTTATGAAAATTACCATGCTTGTACTACAAAAAAAAAAAGTTAAACCATGGTAACCACGAATTAACCATGGTTTT